>JAHHUM010002036.1:605059-970153 GCA_036173005.1 Crenichthys baileyi
TAAATGCACGATGTATTTAGTGGCAACTGCAGCTCAATACAGAATATCTGTGTATCTGTTAACACCTGAATCCAAACACCTGTGGGTGTAAGTGTGAGCGCGCTTGTGTATATAAGGTTTCTCCATATAAATATGCAATAGCAAGTGTGAGGAGCCACAGATCTGCCCCTCTGGACCCGAGACAGACACAGAGGAGATCTGAGCCACAGACATCCAAAGGCCCCCCAGAGCACAGGAACCCCGGGAAGGTTTACATTTCAAAATAAGCCAGAATGCTATCATGGTGCAGTGCACTGATTAGCAGTAGTGAAGCAACCTTTCTGATAATGCATATATTTTCTTTTTTAGAACAGTATTTGTTTTTGTGAGCGTCTGACTGTATGCAGTAATAGAATTAAAACTAAAAAGGTAATTTTTATTTTTGTTCCACCACAAAATATTGTGACAAAACTTTAAACTCATGTCGCCTTTCTATATCCTCACCTGCACTACATCCCACTTTTCCATCAGTTCCCCTCTTCTATCAGTATACAGTAGATCAGCAATCTGAGAAGCAGAAGCAATGTCCTGACAAGCACTTCTTTTCAGGGAAGTCTTGCTGTCTAGATCTGCCTCACACAAATCAACAGTTTAGTAGGCAAAGATGAATCTGCCATTGATTAGATCTGTTACGCAGAACATCAACCTGAAAACAAACAAAGGCATTCCACTTTTTCTCTCATCTATTGCCTCCGAATTTATCTTTTTAAGCTGGAAAAGGAGCCAAAATAGAAAATGTGCTGTCACTCACTCTGAACATAGCCACTCTCTTTCCCAACAGATGTGCTTTGACGCGACACAGGGCTTTTCTACATAAAAAAATGTCTGCATTATTTGATCTAAGTGATGGAATGTGTCTTCTGTGACAGCTGGAGATGATTTCGGAGTGTTAGAAACAATGTATCCATAACACCTTCAGTGTTACCATTTTACCCTCAACACCTTCACTGTAATTGGGTAAAACCCCTGTATTATATGTAATATTTGAGAACATTGTTTTTTTTGGTTATCTGTAAATGTTAATCTAAAAAAGCCCAATCATAGACGGTTCTGCTAAGTTTGTTATGGCACTGTGTCAGAAAGGAATTGACTGGAACTGTATGTAGTTTCACTGTTGCAAGAGCTTTCTCAACTTAGATTCACTGGTTTACCCCTGTTAAAATTCAGAGGTCTTGACCTTAATTTTTTTAAGAGACCAGAGATGAATAGTTAGGATTAGATGCTTAAATCCTATGTTTAATTTTAACTAAACCACAGTGAATAAAATGAGCAGATTTCAGTGCTTTTATTGCATATGCTACACACATGTATTTTATTTTTTTTTGTGTTGGTGATGTATTTAGTATAAAAGTAAATTTTAAATTTTTTTTCTGGATTCCTTTTGCATTTTAAATTTTTTATCTTTAGAGGCAGCAAGCGAGGTTGTCGTTATTCATTTCACTTATTTATTTTGTTCCACCAGAGATACTTTGCTAAAGATTTAACATTTCCCCCACCTATTAGCATGAAGTATCAGCATGTTGACTTTTAGGGTTTGAGGTTTTTGTATGTAGTTTATTTCTGTTTATTCTGGTTCTAAATATTGGTACTTTTACTGCAAATTTGATTTATAAATGTTGAACTACAATGATATCTGTTGCAATTAGCCAAGGTTTTCATCACTTTTCTGTTTCTTTTCCATCATTATAAAGTTGTTACCATTTTTGCCAGCTGAAGCACCTGAATCACAATCTATATCAAGTGTTTGCATCAAGGATAGTGAAAGTTGATTAATCTGGCCAAATATATTATTAGCATGCAGATACTAAATGCTTGCCCACTTGAATATAATTGTCTCCTTTGCAGTTGCACTATTCCATACATTAGTGCTGCAATCACAAATATGATTTATTATATTATGCTGCTATGATATAGAGTGACAGGGTGACGGTGGCATCAGTGGTAGGAGTTTGTCCTGTAACTGGTGGGTTGCTGGTTCAAACCCCTGCTCTGTCTGTCTCAGTCGTTGTGTCTTTGGGCAAGACACTTCACCCGCCTTGCCTGCTGATGCTGGTCAGAGGGCCCGGTGGTGCCAATTGTATGGCATCCTCACTTCTGTCAGTCTGCCCCAGGTCAGCTGTGGCTACAATGCAGTGTGTGTATGAGGGCGGATGACTGATTGTAGTGTAACAATCAGGTCAGACTATTTTCTGGATAGTTTAGCTAATATTTATTTTACATATAATATATTGAACCTATGTAATCATGCACTGAGTGTGGGGCATTGAATTTACAGCCCAAGGTGGTCTTGTAGTCAGTCCCACTGTTACCAGGCAATTATATGATGACACTGCAAGTAACTTACTCTGTCTTGCACACTGTAAGTTTTAACTCCTTTCATCTGAACACACACAAATCGTGAAGAACATGCATCAATCATTAATGTCGCAAATACTTTCTAGATGGGACAAGACTTGATACTTCACAAAATGTTCTTCTTCCTTACTTTTAAACCCACATGAAATGAGTAAAAAAAAAAAACTGTGACACAAGCTTTAGCATCAAATGAAAAAGACCAGTTATGGATATCTGTGAAGCTGTTTTAACAGAAATGGTGCAGTATCAATCCTTATACCTCTGTTGTACCTCTAGATTAAGTGAAAAACAGAGTAGATTGTTAGTCATAGCATGTTTACAGCCCTGCTGGTTCATCAGGCCCAATTATTATAAATGAGACCATGATAATACATAATAAGGATAAAGCGTGGAAAAAATGACATTATACCAGAAAGTCTAAAGGCAAAAATCATATTCCCAAACCGTTGGGATGGTGTATATTTATGTTCTGTGGGGGTAACTATTGCACTTTGTATAAAACTGGCCTTGAGGTGCATTGTCAGTGAAAATACGATGAAGGCTTTGGGGGCTTGCAGAGACAGAGAGATTGGATTGTAAAAGAGAGCAGAGGTTATTTAATAATGAGAGCAGTGTAATTACCTCCCAGTGAGGTTCAGCCTTTTAAATGGATGATTATTCAAGGGGAGAAATCTCATTTGCATCCTGTACAGTAATATGTAAAAGTGTTCATTCTACACTAGATTAAATCGCCATGTAGATTTTTTTTTCTCTCACGTCTCTCACGTTATGGTTTTACATCCAGTCCAATTCAACTGTTAGCACAAAGAACATGATAGTGTTTCCATATCCAGCAGATTTTATACGTCCTCTTGTCTCTTGCGCTTAACTTGCAAATCATTAACAAGGTGCCAGACATTATTCTTTGCACTTTAGGAGCTGAGACAAGAGATGCCACAGAGAGAAACTGTGTCAAGACCTCATTACAGCTTGCTAAAGCAAGGCAGAGAGCACAACAGTGGATAAACCTTTTCTTGGCATAATTATCCGAAGATATGCTACACTTACATGTCCAATCTGCTTACTGCAGTTTCTCTTAAATGTAGCAGTTACCTTATTAGGTTCCAAACCACTCACAGACACATCTCAGTCTGACAAGCTCTCTGCTGGCTATCAGTCGCTTCAAAGTATTAAATCAAAAACCATACTTTCATTCACTGCACTTCCAATTACTGTGTGAGTGAAATAGCATGGACTGAGTATAATGGTAGCGATCTAAGCCGCATGGGGCGTCAAGCCTAATTTTCTCCATGTCACTTTCATTGCTCTAACACATGGAAATTATAACAAAATAAGGTGTACAAGAATACAAAATTACACAATAGATTCTAGAATAAGTTAAATGTGACTAAATAAAGACAGCTAATCAAAAAAGAGTCATGGTGTAAGACTAAACCAAAGAAAGGAGATGATTGACAAAGAGGCATCTGCTGATCTTCATGCTTATTTGGCTTGCATCAAGCCTTTCTCCTCCTCTATCTCCTTCCTCAGACAACAGCGGGTCAGTTGGGACCGATAGTTCGTGCTGCTGTTTTTTGGCTGACAGATGGGTCCAGGTACTGACTCTGGTGCAGCCTGAAAAAGGATTCTCCACGCCTCTGTGTGCTGCCACAGCCATTTTAGCCAGCTGTCAGTCACAGACAGCACGGCTGACGTTATCAGTTGTACTGTGCTCAGCGGTGGAGGTCTGCTGCTGGGAAAGAGTCAGAAGGGAGGAGAGAGTGTGAGAGAGAAAGGGATAGTAGTGTTGGGGGGCAAAAAATAAATTGAAGTAGAAAGACTGAGGGTAAAATAGATTTTGGGATGGTCTAAAACATGATGACTGAAGGCAGGGGGATGACGTGAGAATGAAAGTCGGCATGTGAATTTGACTGATGTAGTAACTTATCAGTCAGATTAAATGGCTTTAATGTTCTCAATTATTTCTCATGTCCTTTCGAGGGAATTTTACACTACACTTAAAAACAGGATAGCATTTCTTTCAATGTTTACATTTACTGTCGGACTAAGTGTTCAACAGATGACTAAAGATGAAAGAGATAAACATGTCTAATGTTAATCAATGTCTAGTAAGTCAAACTGAACATTGGAAAAAAGACAATTATTGTCATAATGGGGTTTTTGATGGACCAATATGCAGTGAAGAACTTCTGAAGCTCGAGGTTTGCAGGTAAGAAGAGTCTTTAATGTTCATGGCAGGAACAGACAGGGTAGCAAACACACACAAACACGCACAAGGAACCAGCCGGGAACAACGGAAACAAACGGGCTTAAATACAAAACTGAACAGCAGGGGGAACCAATGACAAACGTGACCAGACAATCGGGAAAACACAGAAAAGGTGTTGTCTTGGGGTGCAGGGAGACAAAAAACAAAGGACTAGATTAGATAATTGAACAAAAACACAAACTCAAAAGCTCAAAACACAAGCCAGTATTATAAAATTAAAAAATACACCCCACTTGTTAATTGAAAGTCAGAATGGAGCTGGAGTTTTTTTTTAGTAAGAGCTCAGCATATTGAAACTCTAAAAGTGATCAAGTATCTATTAAATTCTCAAATGTGCTGACAATTATTTTGAAGGTCTAAAGTTTTAGGACAGCAATTTTAAAGGAAAATAGCTTGGGAGAGTGAGAGATAAATGTTTTCATGTCCCACCTTGGAGCCAGGCCTGGGGTCGGGACTCGCTGGAGAGCGCCTGGTGGCCGGGTTGCTCCTCACGGGACCCGGCCGGGCCAAACCCGAACGAGAGACGCGAGGCCATCCCCCAGTGGGCCCACCACCTGCAGGGGGAACCGTGAGGGACCGGTGCAAAGAGGATTGGGTGGCGGACGAAGGTGGAGACCTCAGCGGCCCGATCCCCGGATGCTTAGGCTGGCTCTAGGGACGTGGAATGTCACCTCGCTGGGGGGGAAGGAGCCTGAGCTTGTGCGGGAGGTCCAGAGATATCGACTAGAAATAGTCGGGCTCACCTCCATGCACAGCGTGGGCTCTGGAACCCATCTCCTCCAGAGGGGATGGACTCTCTTCTACTCTGGAGTGGCCCACGGGGAGAGGCAGCGGGCTGGGGTGGGCTTGCCTGTTGCCCCCCAGCTCAGCCGTCTCGTGTTGGGGTTTACCTCAGTGGATGAGAGGGTCGCATCCCTGCGCCTTTGGGTTGGGACAGGTTTCTGACTGTCGTTTCGGCCTACGGGCTGAGCGGTAGTGCGGAGTCCCCGGCCGGAGGGTGTGTTCCAACTACAGGGGGATCACACTCCTCAGCCTCCCTGGTAAGGCCTACGCCAGAGAATTGGAGAGGAGTGTCCAGCCGATAGTCGAACCTCGGCTTCAGAAAGAGCAGTGTGGTTTTCGTCCCGGCTGTGGAACACTGGACCAGCTCTATACCCTCTACAATGTACTCGAGGGTTCATGGGAGTTTGCCCAACCAGTCCACATGTGTTTTGTGGACCTGGAGAAAGCATTCGACTGTGTCCCTCGTGATGCCCTGTGGGGGGTGCTCCAGGAGTATGGAATCGGGGGCCCTTTATTAGGGGCCATCCGGTCCCTCTACAAGCGGAGCAGGAGTTTGGTCCGCATTGCTGGCACTAAGTCGGACCTGTTCCTGGTGTATGTTGGACTCCGGCAGGGCTGCCCTTTGTCACCGGTCCTGTTCATAACTTTTATGGACAGGATTTCTAGATGCAGCCAAGGGCCGGAGGGGGTCTGGTTTGGGGACCAGTGGATTTCGTCTCTTCTTTTTGCAGATGATGTGGTCCTGCTGGCCCCCTTTTGCCAAGACCTACAGCATGCGCTGGGGCGGTTCGCAGCCGAGTGTGAAGCGGCTGGCATGAAGATCAGCTCCTCCAAGTCCGAGGCCATGGTTCTTGACTGGAAAAGGGTGGCTTGCCCTCTTCAGGTTGGAGGGGAGTTCCTGCCTCAAGTGGAGGAGTTCAAGTATCTCGGGGTCTTGTTCACGAGTGAGGGAAGAATGGAGCAGGAGATCGACAGACGGATCGGTGCGGCTGCCGCAGTAAAGGGGGCACTGTGCCGGTCTGTTGTGGTGAAGAGAGAGCTGAGCCAAAAAGCGAAGCTCTCGATTTGGCTATGAACTTTGGGTCATGACCGAAAGAACGAGATCCCGGACACAAGCGGCTGAAATACAGTCTCTAAGGACAATCTCTAAGGGCACTCCCTTAGAGATAGGGTGAGGAGCTCGGCCATCTGGGAGGGGCTCGGAGTAGAGCCGCTGCTCCTCCACATCTAGAGGAGCCAGTTGAGGTGCCTCGGGCATCTATACCAGATGCCTCCTAGACGCCTTTCTCGGGAGGTGTTCCAGGCACGTCCCACCAGGAGAGGGCCCAGGACACGGCCCAGGACACGCTGGAGGGACTATGTCTCTCAGCTGGCCTGGGAACTCCTTGGGCTCCCCCCGGAGGAGGGGGGAGCCCAAAAGAAATTCTGAATCCACAATCATTGCTTACGAATAGAAATCAGAGATGCACTCTGGTGCTGTGATTCTGGGCTCAGAAGCACTTAATGATTACAATTAGTTAATTCTCATTAATAATTGATAATTATTAACCAAAATCACTAAATGTCCCTGTTTAATCAGCCGCTTCACCGAACGGTGGGGGAACTTTGACTCTATTTTGACAGATAAATCATTCTCGCTTCTCTCATATATATAACTAACTATAACTAACTCAAAGCACTATTCCACACATAGAGGATAAAAATGATTACCTAACAATAATAATTAAAAAAAACATATGCGCTTTGAGTGTCTATGAAGATCAAACCAGCAGTTTTATAGACAAAATGTGCAATTTGGGTTAACTTGGAAAGAGAAGCCCTCCTGGTGTGCTGATGTCTCGATTTCGGCTATCATCTGGTAGACGGTGGGCTGCGCCCCTAGCCACTAGCAGCTGATTGCCCCAACTCAGTGGAAAAACTCCAGTAATAAAACTGGGACAATGGAGCGGTCAAGCCACGAGGCCCAAAATGCTGCTGCTTTGAATGGCAAAACTTTAAAAGTCCAACTTCTAACTTCTGGCTGATTTTGAATCAGCCGGAAAAAACACATACACCTTGCTGATCGCATCCGTGCTCTGCGATTCAACACACTTGCACAGCAAATCAAAACCAGGTCAGCAAAAAACACTTCAACCAGTATTATGTGCAACACGTTTATACCTTGGATTAACTACTGGTGATTCTAAACCCCTTAACTATGCCTCATCTGTCCAAAATGGGAAAAATATGAGGAACCATTGCAGTCGACTGAATCAACAAGGTGGAAAACTTATTTCCTTGGCAACCAGCCTCTGTGGTTTTCACTTGCACAGGAGTGTCGGCGGGGTCTTTGATCGGTATATGAATCTTCTGACCTTCTTGTATCAGACAGAATTCCAGCTTTGAAGGTCTTCCCGAAATGGGGGTGTGGAGGATAAAGTCACTCGCCTTTTGCGGTTTAGTTTGTTTCTTCAGCTTTTAGAGCTCTGATGATGTCAGCTTCGATGTCCATCACTACAACGAAGGCTGAGCTGCGCATGTCGAACTGCGCAGCCCAGTCGGTCTATCTGAACAAAATAGATGACCCCAACAGAAGGAATACTACATGATACTGAGGTCATGAGAACAATACACGATTTTAGCAGTAGTTTTGGGAAAAACTATTCGTAAGAGTTCACAAATGACAAACTGTGTTGTAATGAATATATTCAATCTACAATATTCTAGATCTGGTTTTACTAGTATTGTAGAATCATGCTTACTTAATTATAAGGGAGTCATAGTTCCAACAAGACCTTCAAAATCAGCCCATGATTTGGCCTGTTCTGCAACCCAGCAGGGCAACCACTCGACAAATACGTTCTTTCTTACTTCAAATTCTCAAACATATATATAAGACATCAAGCTTAAAACACTGTCCTTCACATTTTGGATTCATATTAATACCTCATATTTATTTTGCAAGATGAAGTCACAGGCAGATGGCAACTGGACATTGCTTTGCAAGACAGACTTTGATGAGAAATTTTGTGGCATTCCAGCACCACAAGTTCTCGTAACGTCCCTAGTAAAAAATCGTACACTGTCTTCTACTGTAGTTGCAAACATTATAAAGATGTTTCCTAAGGCTTTCTTCTTCCTCTCAGCTAGAGATTTACAAGGTAAGTTATGACAGCGAACAGTAATGACAGCCATCTATTACCCCTGCCAACGAACAGCAAGAACCAAATTTACCACAGAACAAAGATGCTATCGATAATGTCTTTGCGTGTGTGTACATTTGTGTGTATTGTTATCTGCTTGTCAGTGCCGAATGTGATTCTCGTACAATGAGTCTATCTTCTCAATTTATTGCTGTCAGTGATAAAATCCAGAGGAGGAGAAGACTTTTATTGGAAGCACATTAAGAAAATAAACATCCATAAAAGAAGTGGTTTCAATCACTCAAAGATGAATTGCATTAATACATGATTAAGAGACATGTCCTTAAATGTTATCCTAAATCTAAAGAGGAACTGGAGAAAATAATGAATATAAAGGAAAGAAAAAAAGTGCTCTTTCAGCCTGATCAGCTAAAAGAGAATTACAAGAAAAGAAAGGAAAAACATAGATAAAAGAAAAAGGAGACCAGAGAGTTACTTAAAACTGGATGAAAGAGTGCATGGATCAATAGATATGGATTTAAATAGGGAGACTTTTAAATAAGGCTCTCACTTGTGTCCTTAGATCCTGTTTCACAAAGAAACTCAAACTCTACAGATCAATACCCAGCTCATCCCTCTCTGGCCTCTGTCCTGTACAGCCTTTGGCCACTGGCTCCTCTTCAGTGTGTGCCTGTTTGTCTCTTGTGGCACTTGAAACCTAGTCAAACATTCTCTTTATCTTTGAGCTCCCTGCCTCAGTCCACATCTGAAAAACCTTTACTCAATAGATATTTGGTTATCCATTTTCGTAATAAAGCAACCATCTTTTAAATCAGAAACAAACAGCAAACAGACACATGTAACAGTTAGGTACACCTAAATAAATCTATCCTCTACAGACCTGCTTTAGCTTCGGTCTGATAGGGCATTTTACTTTAGCTTGGTAACTAAATTGTGTAGTAAAATTGTGAATGTAAACATGTTTAGCATTGGGCAACTGCTTTTATAGCATGAAAAGCAGCAATTAGGATACATTTACATAGTTTAGAAACTGTCAGTATGGCAAGGACTGTTGCTCGTCCTGCTTGAAGTATTTTCAGTGAGATCGTCAATAAACACCAGTTTACATTTCAAAATCTAACTAAAAGCAATTATTGTGTGCAGTTTAGCAGCATAGTAACACTTAAATTAAATTGCTTTTGCCAACTCCTCAGAAAGCAAAGTAGCTAGATGTCGCTAAATTATGTCGTCAACTAATTTCCATAACTGGTCATCTGCATGTAACTGTAATGCACTCTTGTGGAGGTAGAAACATGATGGGAGTAACAACCACCCTAAGTATGTTTTCAATTGAAAATAAACTTTTTTCATAGTTTTCTTTGATATTAATTATATTTTTCAGTTTAGTTTTCTGAAGTCTAGTTTTGCTTTTAACCCCATGGTCCATTTAGGAAACTATAAAAGGTCATGAAAATTTGCAACATCGTTTTGTACACAATCTACATTACAAGCCTAAATGTCCCACCCTGCAGGGACCAATCACTGGTAGATTTGTGCATATGTGATTACTTAGCAGTCCGAATGCAGTCGAAGTAGCTCTGAATACAGCAGATTGGCTGCTTCGCAAAAACCCCACCGAATGTGAGTGATTCGGGACAGTGTATAGGTACATAGCAGCAATCGCAGAGGAATGTGACAGGCTTTTCATGTCCCTAAAAGTCTCCAGTAACACCAGAAAAAAGTTGCCTTATTTGCCATTAAGTTGTTATGGGGTTCTTTAAAGTTGTTAAATACAGTTACAAAGTTGCTGAGTTGGAAACAATGAGTATTGTACCCTATTTTATAATGGACAAGTTTTATTATTAGATCAGTATTCTTTTGGGTGATACTCTGAATAAATATAGTGATAGATCTGTAGCCAAACAGTCAGTGATTTTTTATACTTTTTTTTTAATCACCACTTTAATCATCATTACAATTATTACCATAAAAATTGTGATAAAATTCATAGGCAATCTCTATTGTTAGCATGTTAGCATGAAAATATTAGAACCACTGATATTTTTTTAGAGAATGTGTTTTTAAAGTCAAGATTTGTTTTTTTGTTTTTTTGCTTCCTCCAAACACTGGATAAACATGTATTTTATTAAAGTGAAATATTTTTCACATGATCTAATTTTAATTATCCTTCTTATAAACAGAGCCAGACAGGTCTTGGCTTATATCTCTTGGCCAGGGGCCTTTCTGCATGGAGTTTGTTAGGTTGATTAGTATCTCTAAATTACCTTTAGTGTGTGTGTGTGTGCATGTGTGTGTGTGTGTGTCTGTGCTCATGGCTGTCCTGTCTGTTTCTGTGTTTTCCTATAATAAACTGGCAAACTGTCCAGGGTCTACACCGCCTCTCGCACATTGATCGCTGAAGATTGGCACCAGCCCCTCCCTCATGACCTTGCATGGATAAGTGGGTATAGAAAATGGATGGATGGATGAATGGATGGCAAAATATAGACTATACATGTATTAAAATGTTCTCATCTATTTTCTCATTTTAAGGCACTTCTTAACCTTTATGGCAAGTTAGTAAAAAGGTAAGGTTATAATTGCATGAAGCATGGCTTTTTACTTCTAGCGCACACAGTTTTAAATATTCCTGACCAGCTACAATAAATAATTGAAAGCCCAGGGACATCTGTTATTGAGAGTTAGAAAGGCTGCCAATAGGCATTTTAAACTGGGACAAAGCTTAAGCTTGAATGCTTCACAGTAGCCTCTGGTCAAGACTGTGTCAATATGCAGAGAACGCTGTGTTAGAGCTTTGTTGAGAGTTTTTTTTAAATTTGGCTGGGCATATGTGTGGAAAGCTATACATAAACACATGGCTCCACATAGGTTTGATTTGTTCTATGTTTAAAAACACATTCTAAGATTTTATTCTATTTTATCTGGCAACCTCTTTGCTCACATCCTGCTTCTTGTGTCTTTTTAGTAGTAAAATCAGATCCTGTTTGTTATTGTGCTGTGACCAATGGTTCTGACTTAGCAAATGTCACCAGAGTCCTCTCCCTGTGTCACCTTTTGTGGTCCCCGCTGTCCCTTGTAATACCTCCAGTAGCCTCTCTGCCTTTTATCTGACAAGGAACCATGGTGATCTGAGAACATGGTGACCTCTCCCCACACACAACCACACCAAAAATGCGCATGAACAATATAGACTGCCTCTGAGACACAAAGATTATCCTAATAGATTAAAGTGGTGAATGGACCGATGTAGCTTTTTTGCTTCACGTTTTTTGCATTGTGTACTTTCTCCACTATGCAATTATGTATATAATTCGTTTTTTATTTGAATCAGAAGTGAATGAATCCACCCCCATGTGTTTCAAGGGGCATTATAATATAATCCCCGTGGCAATATTAATCAAACACTGCTTTTATCAGCTACAGAAGTTAGTTTTTATATTATTGGTGTGGCACATCTTATTAAGGATATGAAAAGCTTTGACTGTCATCTGTCATGAGCATGTCAACATTTCTGTACACATATATTTCTAATGGAATTATTCACATGAAATATAAACCATTTATCAGGCATAACCCACGTAATCCACAGATATACAGAAATCAAAACAACTCCTGTCAGTGCAAGTTAACATATGATGGTTTTGTCCCAACTAACGGTCTGTGAAACAGTTTTTTTTTTCTCTCTCTTGAGACCTTTGCAACCTTATTGTTGCGAAACATACTAATGGCACAACTTACATACATATTTCTGAACTTCTGAATGTCCCAGGGAGCACAATCAGGGCAATAATCTAGAATTGAAAACAACTAAATTTCTCTATGAAGCAGCCACAACCAGGTCATCCTTGAAAAATTTCTGAAAGCTGAGTAAAAATAGTAATCAGAATATTCCTCCAACAGCCTGAAAGCACTCACATAAAGCTTCAAAAAGGCATGGGATTAGTAGTTATAGTTTTTTTCTACAGACCAAAACTGAACTGAATGTCATTGCATACACATGTTTAAAAGGGAAATGGCACTGCACATTACCCAAAAAACATCTCACCAATAGTGAATTTTGAATGTGAGAACATTATGGTGTTGTCTGTTTTTCAGCATATGATTCATTAGCTGGAAAATGGATGGAGAACTGTACGAAGACATTATTGATAAGATTCTGGTGATAACACAAGGGTAGATTTTTAAGCGATATAATAATCGTAAACACACCCCCATGGGAACTTTCTATTTGTTTTAGAAAAAGAAAATAAAGCTGCTAAAATGGCACAGTCAGTCACTAGATTTGAATTCAGTTGAAAATTAACAGAAAGAACTGAAGATCGGAGTGCATCATTGGCCGCCCTCTCCCCACACTCAAAGAACTTCACAGTCCCAATGTCTCCAAACAGCTCATAACATCATAAAGGACACTTCTCACCCGGGTCACGCTCTGTTTGAACACTAAATGTGACTGGTTTCTCCATTCAGTAGACATCTTGAAGAAGTCATGACAAAAGGGGGTTTCTACAAAGTACTAAATGAATTTCAGAAAGCAAATTCAAATATAAAGCGTGTCATACTTGCGTGGCATACACTTGCTCACACAAAACTTCTCATATTGACACATTTGATGGGAGTTTGTGTCTTAAGTGGGATATCTTACAGACACTTGCAGTGAATATCACAATAAAAGCCTTACTAGTAAGATATTTACTGAATATAAACTGGCATTTTCAATTCTTTCTTTTCCTACTGTTTACTAAAATATACTTCAATGAAATTTTAGCAAATCAAACAGCATTCCTATTACAATTTTGATGAGCTATTCCCATATGTGAAAATTAAAAAAATATATATATTAGAAGGGGACAGACTTTTTAAAGATAACTGATTAGGTATAAAGAAGTTATTAAACATAGAGAAGCAATCAGTGAAAGAAGGAGAACTATTCAATAAAAAGGTTAACAAAATCTGAGTCATTAAGCTCCTTTCATATAGTAAATATCTGAAAACGCAAATTCCTCTGTTTTCATCATATAGTTTTATTCTTTAGGTTTGTGGCTCTAAAGGCTCAAAACTTTGTAATAACACCCACAGTGAATAAAAATGGCACTCCTTATGTTACATGACAATAATAATAGAGACACCCACAACAGCTTCAGAAAGACATAACAGATCCTCATAACAGACAGTGTTATGCTTATGTAGAAAACGAACAGGAACAGAGACCAATTGGCTAAATACTCTTCAAAATAACAAAATAAAAAAATGAATATTTGGAGTATTTATTTTAGCTTTTTAAGTACAAGATACTTCAAAATGTGATCGGACGCATTGGTTTGTACTCTGACATCTTCTACAAGCTGAAGATACATGTTTCACCCAGAGAGCAGATCAAAGACTGGCTGCTGGGCAGAATGCCCCTGCAGAAGTAGCCTAAATTTGCCTTCCATCTTGTTCATCTCTTAGTAAGGTTGCTGCCCAGGGCAAAGTACAAAAGATGAGAAAGACAGTAGGGAAAACTAGCAAGAAGATTAGGATGTCAGCTGCAGCAAGTTATGAAAGGCAGGAAGAGCATGAGGAGACATTTTTTGGTTGGGATATCTGACACAGGGTATTTTAAAGCCATATAAATTTAAAGTGGATATCATAACTTAAAATAGTTTTACTTTTTTAGACAAAATTGGGGATGTCTGCCATATCAAAATATCTTCAGTATTAGGCACAGTAACAGTCTTTTCACCTTTATTGAATACTGTTTTGCAGAGCATACTGTTTTAGTGGACATGTGGAGATTAAAGAGAGTGCAGGTGTGTGTTGTGGGGAAATTACTCACTGCGTCCCCTCTCTATCAGTTGTCAATGATCTCTCACATTGGTCTAACACGAGGTAGATGCTGGATAGAACCCATCTGCCTCTGACACAGCAGTGCAACCATATTCATTTATACCACAGTCATTCACAAAAAAAAACCTTCAGAAGGGCTTGGACATTGCTAAGTGAATAAACTTAAAATTTCGATCACATAATAGGGAATATCGTCTGATAACTATGTTTTCCACTAATACTTCAATCAGACAAACCTCAGTAACACCTTTGCTTCTTTCTCCTGTTTTGTTTTGTTAATTGTTTTTTGGCTTGCAGTTACCAAAATCAAAGGAGTGAAGTAGAAGCCAAACCCTTTTGTAAAATGATGTTTAACTTGATGAATGCAAGGAAAAAAGGGAAGCATCACGTTGCATTGTTTTGGAATATTTAGCACTTCATCATACATCTTATCCTCACTTTAAAGTACAAAGTGCTACATCTGTCAGAGTTACGTCTGCAGCTCAGAACTCACTTGAAAAACTTTATATTTGAAGAAGTTGAAAGCAAAGCACTTTTTTTTTCAAAACATCATCATGTTACTGCCTAGTGTTTTAGGAAAGTGCTCCACATGAAAAGCTCATAAGCAGGTGTCAAGATGTGACATTTTGGACTTTGTGTTTTGTTTTTGTTTACTGTTAACCAGAGGTTTCTTGTTTATGGTTTTGTATTCATGTTTTCTGTTTTTCCCTACAGTTCTGGTTTTCTTCTGTCTCCCAGTCTGTTCTCCTCTGCTTCATCCTAAGTTTGGTTCAGTCAGTGTTTATTTGGGTTTGTTTACTTTTTAATCAGGGTTCCCTTTTGGTTCCTATTTTGTTAAGTGTTTAGGGCTTAGGTTATTGTGTTCCCTCTAATATCTCAGTTTTCTTTAGTTCATGTTTATTCTGGATTCTTATGTTTTATTTATCTCTGTTTATAGTTTTGTTTTAGGTCTGCTCATTGTGGTGTTAATTGGTTGTATGCTCTCTTTCAGACTCTAACCTTGAAAACTGGCTCAGAGTTTATCTGTTCTTTCTTTCTAGGTGAGACGATCTACATCCATTAACATTTACTTTTCCTTCCCATAGAAAGGACTCCTGGATCAGTGCTTCTTTGTTCTCTTTTTGTCTCTGCTCTGTTCTTTCAAACCCCCAGTCGGTCGTGGCAGACGGCCGCTCACACTGAGCCTGGTTCTGCTGGAGGTTTCTTCCTGTTAAAATGGACTTTTTCCTCTCCACTGTCGCTACATGCATGCTCAGTATGAGGGATTGCTGCAAAGTCAACGCCAGTGACTATCCACTGTCTCTACATGCTCATCCGGGAGGAGTGACTGCTACAAATCTCTGACTCGCTGCAATCTGTTGGGTTTCCTTAGAAAGAAAAACTTTTTATCCAATTTGAATAAATAACTGAATCTGACTGCACTGTTCAATGGTTAGGATTAATTGGAATGTATGTACCTGACTTTTGTGAAGTGCCTTGAGACGACATGTGTTGTGAATTGGTGCTATATAAATAAACTGAATTAAATTATTAGGTTCACCTGTTCCCCCCGCCTTCCTGCCTCCTCGCCTTACCTCTCCGTAGTTCCTTTGATTACCTGCCTTTGTTCTCTCTCTCTGCATATTAGTTTGTTTGTTTTCATTATGTTTTGTGGTTTCCTTGCGTTGCACTTTGTTCTCGGCCCCGTGTTTGCCCTCGCTCTTGCCATGAGCTCCTGCAGTGTGTATGAAGACATCAAAAATGTGAATGAACACATGGAATTATATAGCATAAAAATATTTGGAAAAGAACTTTAAATATGTTTTATATTTCTTAAAGTAGCTGCCCTTTTGCTGTGATGACTGAAGTATTAACCTTTGGCCGTCTCTCATTGAACCACTGGAAGTTCTTTCAAGGGTCTTTGGAAAACCATTTCAGGTGACCACCTCATGAAGCTCATGGAGAAAATGCTAAGAGACCAAAGCAGTAATCAGAGCAAAGGATGGCTATTTTTAAGAATCTAAAATATAAAAATGTTTAGAGTTATTTCACACTTTTTGTTTACCATATAATTGTTCATTCATAGTTTTGTTGGCTTTCGTAAGATCCTACAATTTAAATAGTCACAAAAATAACGTGAGTGTATCTAAAACTTTTGACCGGTAGTGTATATAAATATATATACAATAATATAAAGAATCATTATTTAAGCAGAAATTAAAAATGCCTTGATGACAGTCAGGTTTGCATATTGGTGTAGAAACTCAATGACTTTTTAACATGGCAGAATGTGCATTGACATTGATCTCAGGGATGTTACCATTTGCAAGTTAGCTGCCATTTATCATCTTGTGTATGTAGAGGCTGAAGTGCTTTGGTACTCATACAGAACTGCATTTTATGTCCTTATGTCTGTATTTATCTTCATAAATGTTAACCGCTATTTTGACAACTTTTCATCTAATCCCATGCAACGCCTCTAATACAATACAATTTCTAGCCAGCATCAAACACCAAAAACACATTGTAGCCAGTAAGAGAAGGAGGCATGTGTCAGTGAGCAAAATGTAATTCTGACCAGCACAACATATCTTCTGTCATTGGCTGCAATCACGAAACCTGAAAAAACTGACAAAACAATTTATAAAATCACCAGGGCAAGGATACACAGAACACAATACTCAGTACTCCTTTTTCATATCATGTTTCTAGTCCATGTAGTCAATACTTATCAAATTCCCTGTTACTCCATCAATCTATTAGGCAATCACTTTTCATTCATGATTGTCCTACAATTGCAGCCCCTGTAAAAATATAAAAAAAACAACTGGTAATTGCAGGTGCTGGAATTGGGGTCAATTATCCTTTGAACGGTGAACATAAAGGAAAATGGGACAAAAGGGGAAAGCACTATCAGGTTTTAATGGTGTATTAAGATTTTATATAAGTCATTTAACCTTTCACCTCTATGCAATTATGAATTTCCTTGCCATGCTTAATCAATGCTGTCGATCACTGTTGTTAGTTCTCTGTTAATTGGACTTATCAAAAGCTGTAATCCTGGTCACCACGTGGCCGCATTAGCACGAGAGGTTATCATCAGCCATCAGCATGGAATAGTAATGAGGGTGAATGGACACAGGAGATAATACCAGAGTCTTTGTGTGTGCAGCAGGTTTTGTTGTCCTTTTGGTTGCATAAGTGTGGCACATTAGTGCGTCTGGAATTTTAATGGTGACACCACAAACATTAGAGAAAACCTTTGTTCACAACTACTATATAGCATTTTCCTTCTCCTTATGTTTTCTAATTACACTGGTTGTGCAGAAGTATGGCCACCACAAGGTGAATCCCCAACAAAAAGGTACTTAAAGCCAAGGCACTGATGAACCCATAAGAAGCAGCCTGCCCGGCAACAGTTAACAAATAATTATCTCCTAGCAGATGAATAAAATTTAACAGGTAAAGAGACAGATTTTTAATTCAGAAGTTAAATAAACCAATCCTGACAGGTAGAAAGCTTCTGTTTAGTTTCTGAATAGAGAGTCTCACGTTATTGTTGTGATCCTAATAACTACAATAGTGGAGCACAATGGATCAATATTTGTTGCTATTATTAAATATTATGTGAGAAATTGTCTGGCAACCATGATCAGGTGGTCTTTTGCTTGACTGGCTGTGACTGGTGTCAGAAATTCCTCAATTAACTCTTAATCCAGTCAGAAAACACACAATAGTTAAAAGCTACAAGTTCTCGCTGAAACAACACTCTTTGGTATAAAAGCTATTACTGAGGGAAGAAGACTAATATTTTCAGTATTAGTAAAGTGTTTAAAACTGAAGTCAGAGAATGCACATCTGTAGTTTATTTAGGCTACAAGAGAAGGAGATTCAGCAGATATCAAGAAGGCTTAAACGACTACAAGAAAGTGGCAGTTTATTTACTTCCTGTACTGTGCTGTACAGGGATCACCTGAGCCTTTTCCAGACCATGTGCACATTCCATTAGGAAATTATGAATAAATCAATCACAAACTAATCCAAGAATTAGTTAAATCATTAATGCTGACCAACTTGGAAGTCTCATGTTATTGCAAGTTATTATTTTGTCAAACCTATGAGGTCCCTCGTAAAGACGTGTGGAAGTCTTAAAATAAATAATTGCAGTAGGATAATCTAGCACACAAAAAATTGCTTCAGCACTTGAACAGTTAATTTGACAGTGAGATTATTTTTTTACCTCCCTTACCTTCCCCCTTACTATGCATATTTGCTAGACAGATTTAGTTCCGGTCTTGTTTGTAATGGTTTTGGTCTTTTTAAGCTTTTAATTATTGCTCTGAATGTAGATATGTACACATTCAGGCAACTAGCTATCTTTTTGTAGCTGTTTTCTGACTTAATAATAATCAACACCCTTCTACCACAAGGCCTGTACCCACTCTAAAAGAGCAGAGAAGTATGTTCTCTTTCCAAGGGCTGCAAGAAAAAAATTTTGATTTTGTTCCCTGGTTTGAGAGTTACTGACTCATCTACTTGGTAGAACCCTTTTTTCTTCTCATGTGGTGTCTGAGAACTATTGTTTGATTAGTTTGAAATTTAAGGTGGATGTGGTCATTACTCAGAAGTGTTCTGTAGTGGGAGGGGCCTATGAGGACTTTCCAGGAGTTCTGCTCATAAATATGAAATCTCCTGGCCAGAAAAAAATGTGTTTTTGTTCTAACTTCTTTGAGCAAAATAAATAATTTGTCTGTTCTTGAGGAATGTGTGCAAGCTATTACTTGGGCTTTATGTTTTACTGCCTTTCTCATTTTGAAGAGTGGCAAAGAAAAAAGGGCCTCTGTGTGACATCATATTAATTAACACAGTCTGATCATTCTAAAGAAGTATAAATTATGTATTTTTATGATTTAGCAACATTAATATTGTAGGAATTGCTAGGGATGCCAATAGATAGGACCGCAATTCAACTGCTGTTTTTTCATAGCAGAAGTTAAAAGAGCACAGACCAGACATTACCAGAAAGATGTGTGTCTCCAGAGAGGTGTAAACACACAAAAACGGCAGACAAATCTATTAAATTGCTCTTTAAATAAGTATCCTTTAAAAACTGTGACAAAAAATGTACAGACGAAACTGAATGATCTAAGATCAGTCAATAGTTACAAGACACTTCTGGGATATTGCTACATGACTGTAAGTTTGTAAGCCAGTTCATTAACAACGGGCTTGGTTAACTCATTGACAATTTCTCATTAAAGTTTTTTTTTCCTGTCTGTGAGGTGCACATCGTTTTGCTCATCCAAAATCCTAGATGTGAAGAATATTTTTACAACTTATTTCTAATTCCCTAAAAAGTAAAATGGAAATCTTTGTTTTAACGACTACATTTATTTAAAATTGTTACATTATTTGTCAGCTGCTTCCAGGTGTAGCTGGATTAATTACCCCTGAGATGTGCCAAGAACTTGATTGGAGCTCAATAATGTCAAACTTAATTGATTAGGCTCAGCCAAAAACAAAATCACGAAGTAAAAAGAACTCCCTAAAGGCTGATAAACCTGTGGTGGATCATGAATCACTGCAAGAATATAAAACCATTTTTAGAGCTCTGAGTGCTCCCTGGAGTAATGTGGCCTTTTTAATTGTTAAATGGAAGCATTTTTTAGTTATAAGGTGTTTATCTGACCAA
Organism: Crenichthys baileyi; assembly: GCA_036173005.1. Taxonomy (NCBI): domain Eukaryota; kingdom Metazoa; phylum Chordata; class Actinopteri; order Cyprinodontiformes; family Goodeidae; genus Crenichthys; species Crenichthys baileyi. Next base: position 625,146 of record JAHHUM010002036.1, read on the forward strand.
ACAGAACAGCTGAAGAAAAAGGAACATATGGCATTGGGCTTATAGTATGCAAGACAGGATTCAAAAGGACACAGAGAGTGTAAAAAGATAAGATTTTCTCATTAAGAAGTAAATATTTGAAAGATTGTCTTAGATGCTTCTTAGCAGCTAGGGCATGGATGCTGAGCATAAAGAAGGAAAGTGATTGAACAGAGAACCTTCCTCAGACTGCAAGAAAGATGCAACACACAATTGGCTTTTGAGTAAACCTCCAAATCCATAGATGACACCTTTTAGATATAAAAGCAACTTGTGTAATGAAGCTTCTTAATAAATACAGCAGTTCAAGGTGTTCAAAGCTTGCAGAGACTGAAATCAACTGTGTATCCTGGACCCTTAAATACTGTGCAGATTCAAAATAATGTTTGCACATGGCCAAAATAAATATATCCTGCTCTGTTGTTGTATGCCTAATTATTCACAATTAATTTGAGGTGTGATAAAGAAAGTTTTCCAGCTAAATTCTCTCTATTTTCTGGAGCTGGATGTGAACTGCTGTGTATTGCAGGAATGCCAGTCATCCTCTGACAGTTCAACCTCAAGTTGTTTTAGTTTTATGGTTTTAATGTGAAAAAAGGTGAAAAAGTGTGAATAGTTTTTCAATACACTATGGTCTTACCTACAAACACCAATCTCTGCCATCTGCTCTAAAATCTCTGCCATCTGCAGTGAGATCATGTGCCATTGCCGGTTCCTCTTGTGTGGCTCTAACATCCGCTCTAACCATTCATTCATCAAGCTAAACAGCACATCATATCTTCCAGGTTCACAGCAGAAAAAGATGCAGATATGGCGGAATTTCTTTCTCAGCTGTGAAGGGCGGGAGAGTGATAAAAAGAGCAAATTGTGGAGAGGGATGCAGGAAGGGTGGGAGGTATTAAGTGGAAAAAACAAGGGAAGGGAAAAAAGCCTCAACCTTTTCTAATCAATAACCATTCCCTCGAGCTGTCATGTCATTGCACAACTAGCTGTGGCATTACCAAACATAAAGTGTCTGATCCTAAATAAAATATCACCTTCACTCCAAACCATCCCATTCTTCATTTAACAAATGCTCAGCTTTTGGCAATATATTTTATATTCCCTCTCTACTATAGACAGAATGAATATGTCAGAATGACAAGGCCTGGCACCTGAATATGGGAACATTTCTCCTCAGAAAGACACTTGTCTGTAAGCTTCATTGTGCCACTGAGCAGTGGAGATGAGCAATTCCACAGGGACGGATTGCAATGTGCAGTTTAATTAGCAGTTTATGATTCATGGGCTTATGAGTTGTAAATTGCACGAGGAGAGATTTTTGAACACACGGACATGAAATAAATCTAAAGAGAAGGAGCAGAATGCACTAACATTGTTAATGTGTAATACAGAGAGTGGGAGTGTGCTGGCGTTATGTTCAGTGGAACAAAAAACCTGGTTTGACACACACATGCGTCTGTATTTGTGCTCGCGTCTGCTGTAATCTTGCAAAATCAGCTTCGCTATGAGCGTCCGCATTCAGCTGTGCTTGTGTCTGTTTGTGCATATTCATCCTTTTAAATAAGTGCAGACTGACAGCTGACCTTATCAGCAGAAAGCAGCGCCTAATTTGTGTGATGATAAGTCAGAGAAAAATATGCGAACGCACAAACTGACCATCTCTTTTCCTTCCTTTCTTCATCCCCTTTTTTTCCCCCGTGCAATACTCTCTGACTGGCGTAAAACTAATCGCACAAAACCCTAAAAATACTATTGGTGGTGGTAGCATCATGCTGTGGGGATGTCTTTGTTCAGCTTTGACACAAAAGCATCAGGGTTGGTAGGAAGATGGTTTAATTTAATTCTTGGGCAGTTGTGAAATATGAGGGGTCAAAGTAACAGAAATTAACTTGTTAGTAGGAGTTAAATGAGTTAACTCCTACTAATTATTTAGTAGGAGTAAACTCATCGAAATACTGGGTGAGGAGGAGGAGTAGCAACCATCTTTCAGTCCGATTTATTGATTAGTCCCAGACCAATTAATAGCTACACTTCTTTTGAATATTTAATCCTCATGTTGGGACCCAGCCATGGGGACAACATGAAAGGCCAGTACGAACCTTTCTGGAACTTTCAAAATAAATTGCATTAACCTACTTCCAGCAGAGCCAGGAAAAGGGGTAACAGCGGACTTCCCATGACGTCACTTTCCGAATAAAAACACCGCTTTTGCAACAAACTGACCTCTTCCACGCAGGTCCCCAGCGGAACTGGACGGAGGGACACAGCGCGCTAATGTCTCTTTGCTGGCAAACAGACATAACTCTTCAAACTGGATCCAAGAGTGTCATACGATCACGCGATCATTTGCACTAAGTTAAGTAGGAATTAATTGCTGTTTGTGTATCCGGTATTCATTCATGAACGGGGTAATTAAGGTACAAGCGTTGCTCGACTTTCTCTATGAGGTCTACAGAAGAAAACTGTGTTCCAGAGAGTTCCCAGCCGAGACCCTGTCTCTACGACACCGAGTGGAGCAGTTTCCCGGTCTGAAAGAAGGACAACGGGACCGCATCACCGTGGTTACAGCAGTAACGTGCAGTTTGGCCGGCCGACAGAACGAGGCGCCCCACCCCACAGTTACAGAGGTTAGCTGCAGTTAACCCTTTGTTCACTGTGGATGCTTTCTTCAACTCCGTCGCCCGGACAACTTTTCCTCAGCACGGTTCACGTAAGAGGTTGTGTTGGCAAGGGAGAAGTACTTTAGAGTGAAATAACCTAAACATTTTTCGTTTTATGACGTTTGGGTTTTCTTTGCGTTGAAACAAAACCCAAATCTGAGCAGATTTTCTGCTCAGCACTTGGCTCAGTTTGTGTTCTGTGTAATTGTTTTTTTTTTTTAGTTAAGACAAACTTTATTTCAAGGGTGATTTTAAACACAGAAGATCGGCCATAACGCGGCGTCCAAGCTTATGCATTTTAATCCTTTTATTAGTGGTATTTTAAAGGTATGTGTTTGATTCTGATGATAAGCTATAAGCTTCTTTTGTTAGCTTTCACCGCTAACAGCTAAGAGCACGTGCTTGCCTGCTAAAGATCATTTACCTTAAAAGGTTGTTGGCTTTCAATCTAGTAAAATTTCCCTAAATATTATTTTACTAAACTTGATAACTAAGTAACACAATTAAGCCAATTTGGTTCTTATTCAAAAAAATATTTCTTTAAATATTATTTTAATAAATAAAGACAGCTAATTAAACACCGTTGAGAATTGGTCATCCAGAAGGTTGGTTTATTCAGCAAATCATTCTTTAAAATATTATTGTATTAAAATAATATTTTATCTGATCTTGCATTGTGAATGGTTGTCTAAACGTATACCAATTATTGCTTAAGTTAGTTCCAACACTAACTTAACTTCATTTCCAGATTCTTCAAGATAATTCTTGGTTCTCAAACATAAATAACATTGCATGGAAATGTTGCATCAGTCTTGCTTATATTGTACATAGCCCATTAGTCTTCCTTATTCTTTAATTCTGCTTGGTAGTTTAGTTGGATTGTTTTACCATAGTAAAAAGTTTGTTGATTGAAATATGTTTGACTTGAGTTGATTTATTTTTGTTAATAAATTCCTCATTCCATGTGTGTGTAGTGTTTTGCTGTTCAATAATATCAGAGCTTGGCTCATCCCTTTCAATTTTGTCCTAATACCACCGCCTTATTGGGCTGGTACTCACAGGACAACCCTTAACAGACCGAAATATTATTTAATAAAATATTGAAGTATTAATATTAATTAATACATTCATATTCATAATTACAACACTTAGTTTTCCTCATCCAAATTGCAAAGCACTAAAACCACTTCTGTTTGTTGTTTTGTACCATCCACCAGGCCCTTACTCTCAATTTTTAGATCAGTTTTCAGACCTTTTATCTGATTTAGTGTTAAATACAGACAAGGTTATTATAGCTTATAGTTAGAGTGGCTTAGGTTATCCTGAGCTATCTCTGTAGTTATGCTGCTATAGGCTTAGGCTGCTGGAGGACATAATGACCACTTTCACTCTCACATTCTCATACTACTCTCCAATTTTGCATTATTTGCTGTTATTTTAGCTTATAACTTTATGTTCTCTCTCTTTTCTCTTCCTAGAAGCTACACCTGACCTGACTCCATATCTACCTGTGACACCTTCCTGGAGGGGCGCATTCTCCAAGCTTCTGCTGCCAACAACTTAATGCTCACCTTCTACCGAGGATACAGTGGGCCCTTTCTTTCAGTATTTAGCCCTATTTTTCTCCTAGACATAGCTACTGACTGAGGTTTTACTGTGACTAACTTTATGTGCTCTCACTCATACTCTAAACCTGAAACCTGGCTCAGAGTTAATCTGTTTTTTCTTCCTAGATGAAACCACTAAAGGGGCTACATCCATTAACAATACTTTTCCTTCCCATAGAAAGTACTCTTGGATCAGTGCTCCTGTGTTCTGCTTCTGTGTTCTTTTTCCTTCTCTGCTCTGTTCTCTCAAACCCCCAGTCGGTCTCAGCATATGGCCGCTCACTCTGAGCCTGGTTCTGCTGGAGGTTTCTTCCTGTTAAAAGGGAGTTTTTCCTCTCTACTGTCGCTACACGCATGCTCAGTATGAGGGATTGCTGCAAAGTCAACGGCAGTGACTGTCCACTTTCGCTACATGCTCATCCAGGAGAAATGACTACAAGTCACTGACTTGATGCAATCTGCTGGGTTTCCTTAGATAGAAAAACTTTTTAACCAATCTGAATAAATAACTGAATCTGACTGCACTGTTTGATAGTTAGGATTAATTGGAATGAACGTACCTGACTTGAAATCTATATGATTCGATTGAATTGTCTTAGCCGATTTTAAAGTTACCTACTTTTCACACAATGCAACAAGAAACAACACTCTCCAATTACTTTTACCTCTGCCTTCCTCCCTCCCTGTTGGATTGACCAAGGGGGAGTCAAGTTTAGCCTAAACCGGCTCAGTTATGGTTGAGGTGCAAGCACACCCTCCATTTCTGCTACCTGTGCGACACCTTCTCTTTTCCAATGGTTATAATCAGTCTGACAGAGAGAGGTACCCCCAATGCTTGTGGTTTCTAGTATAATAATGGCCACCAGTGGGCTCTAGATTACTTAGTACCCCTACACATAGCCCATTCTAAAATGACCAATCTCTAACACTCAGTAGTTTATTCTAACCTCCCCAACAACCTCGCTCCATTCCAAACCCTTTGTGAAGTGCCTTGAGATGAAATGTGTTGTGAATTGGCACTATATAAATAAAACTGAACTGAATTGAATTGAAAATACTGATCTTGGTAAATCTGAGTGCCGTAAAAACCAACATGTTTTTTATAATGTCGCCTCTGTGGAAAATAGAATCTGTGAATTTGGAGGTCATTAAAATGATAACATGGTAAATACTAAGGTTATAAATATTAAGGTTTTCAAATTTCACGTTCCCTGTTTTCATTCACAGCCTTGATTTTAGTGCTCCCGTTTCTACCACTTCAGTTTTATCACTCATCACGTTCACAGTGTAATTTTCGTTTCGTCCAGTAGATCAAAATACGGCAGCAGCCCCGGCGCAACCTTGGAGTTTTGTAGTCCGTGACCCACAATTACCCATGATTCATTGCGGGTCAAAGCTGATTGGTCGAGCTCGGGCAACAATGGTGGACGATGGTGGCAAAAATTGTGAATAAAAAAATTTAAATAATACGCTTTCTGTGACCCTAAATAAACTTTTAAGATGTTTTTAGGGGGTTTGTTGCACTCAAATATCTACTTGGTTTATTAAGCTCGCTTTGGCACCTGACCAAGCAGTTTTCCCTCCCTCTTCTGGAGGAGGCGCCTGATTCCCGGCTCTTCGTGTTGAACCTACCGCTGGGTTTAACTACTGGATGGAAGGGTGGAATCCACATTTGTCATTGTCTTTTTCCTTGTTTCCATGGAAATAAACATTTGAAAACATATACTTTGGTTAGTATATTGGAATCTTTTGAAAAACAGGCTACTGCCTAAACCACAAACCCATGGTGCGCATCAGGGATTATTTGAGTGAAGTCCTTAGTTTGGTTTATATGTTTCCTTTGACAAATAGTCACCACACATAGCCTGAAAATAATCCTACAGCATCCCACTCATATTGGAAATTTTTGGGAGTTTTGGACCCTAGAGAACTTCCAGCAAATCGTTTATTGTCCCATTTCCATACAAGGGCGAGCGATATCACTGCCTACCACTGAAAATGCTTGGGAGTGGCTATGGACTACTAGTACTCCGCTGTCGCGCCAGGGCTGCTGCTTTATTCCGATCTACCGGAAGTAACAAAAATTACACTGTAAATGCGATGAATGATGAAACTGAAGTGGTATAAATGGAGGCGCTAAAATCAAGGCAGTGAATGAAAACGGGAAATGTTTAATTTGATAACCTTAATATTTATAATATTAATATTTACCATGTTATCATTTTAATGACCTCCAAATTCACAGATTCCAATTTTCACAGAGGCGATATTAATTACAAGTTGGTTTTTATGGCACTCAGTTTGACCATGTTCAGTATTTCACACCTTCAGTTCATTTCAAGTTATTTTTTGTTACTTTGACCCCTCAAAGTGGAAGCCCTGCGAGAGGCTGCAAAAGAATCAAAATTGCAGCACAGGTTTACATTCACAGCTGGACCACAACTGTAAACTGTAAGTCTTCCTAGAAGCTACGCCTGCCCTGGCTCTTTGTTTAGCTCTTACACCTTACTAGAGGGGGGCATCAGCTGAGCTACTGCTGCCGATGCCCCCCATGCTGCCGATGCCTTTTGAGTGTTTAACCCTGTCTCTCTCCAGGACAAAGCAAGTGGAGGAGGTTTAACTGTGATTAACTATATGTGCTCTTTCTCATACTCTAGACATGAAAACTAGCTCAGAGTTTATCTGCTTAGCTGTTCTTCTTTCCTAGATGAAGGCACTGAAGAAGCTACTACTGTCTTCAATGTTTTACTTTTCTTTCATATAGAAAGTACTCTTATATCTGTGCATCTGTGTCTCTCTCTGTCTTGCGCTGTTCTCTCAAACCCCCAGTCAGTCGTGGCAGATGGTCGCTCACACTAAGCCTGGTTCTGCTGGAGGTTTCTTCCTGTTAAAAGGGAGATTTCATTTCCACTGTTGTTACATGCATGCTCAATATGAGGGATTGCTGCAAAGTCAATGCAAGAGACTGCCTACTGTTGCTACTTGCTAATACAGGAGTGAATGCTGCAAGCCACTGACTTGATGCAATCTGCTGGGTTTCCTTAGATCGAAAACTATTTCACCAATTTGAATGATAAACTGAATTTGTCAGCATTGTTTGATAACTAGGATCAATTGGAATGTATGCACTTGACTTCGAATCTGTATGGTTCAACTGAATTAACTTTGTAAAGTGCTTTGAGATGACATATGTTGTGAATTGGCGCTATATAAATATACTGAAACGATGGCTCAGATCAAAGCACATTCATGTGTTTGAATGGTCCATTCAAAGTTCGGACCTAAATCCAATTAAGGATCTGCAGTAAGACCTTTGATCAGAATTCATAGAATCTCTGTCCATACTGCACATAAGTTTAGAAAACTATTTGCTTTTTTATCCTAATGTATTCACGCAGTTAAATTTGATTTGCACCCTTAGCATTAGGGGCGAGGCCATCGGGCTTAAGAGTTTAACACATATCAATAATTCCGTCACAAGCCCCAGTTATAGAAAGGTTCAACCAGCAGGACCAGACAAGCAAAGGGTGAGCTGTCTCATTGCTGTGCCTATCTCCAGTGGTTAATGGGTGAAAGGCAAGGTTCACCTTAGATAGGTGGCCAATCTATCACAGTGCAACATAGAAACACACAAAACAAACAGTTTTTATACCGAGTTAAGTCAAAAGAGTGAACTAAGAAAGAAAAGACTGAAAAGGGAAGTGAAGAAGGTCTCCTGTCATCTAATTTGCCTGTCTTTGACCTTTCTTCTCTCTCATGGCTTTCTGTCCCTTGGCACTCTGATCAGTAGCTCGGTGACAGGATCTTGATCCTCAGAGGTGCTTCTCCACCTCAAGTGTCAAGGGAAATGACCCATTAGAGCACTGGGAGAGCAGCACATGCCGTTATATGCATGCCCGCATGACGGCCCACAAAGCTGCACTCTGTGAGGGCTCAGGATGTCTTAGCTTCTTCACTGGGTCTGCCTGAGATATCATTTTTAAGCAATTGCTAACAGTTCGCTCTGGCCCCTAACCCTACCTGTTTTGGCCCAACACCTTACAGATGAGCACTAATAATCTTTCTTTTTCTTTTTGTTTCATTTTCTCTTCCATTCATCTCTCAAAGGGTTTTCACTGCCTTTATTGCTGTTTATCTATCTCATTTATACTGCACCCTCTCCCTCGGTTTACTACTTTTCCTTTTCATTGCATGCATTTATAATCCCACTTGTCAGTACCTGCAACAGCTAATTGTTTTTGTTTGTGAACACATGTTGCTTATAATGTGTGCACTGCTTTGAATTCGCAGTTGGGCATATCTTTGTTAACCCACTGTCCATTAACATTCTGTTTATTGCCTCTGTATCATTAAGAAGCACAGACATGTGTCCTAGTAAAAGACTGGGACATAAACTGAAGTGATGCAGCTCTGGTCAGACTCACATTATTCTCTGTTCTATTTCCATGCCTGCCTGGAAGCCTAAAAGCCCTCATAAATTATACTGTTATTTGGGTCAAACCTCTGTTAGTAAGCACACGCTTGATTTAGAGTCTCAGCTTCCTCCCTTTTTCCTGAATTTGTGCTGGACATGTGTATGCCCAGTTGTGGTAAAACAAACAATAAACATTTATTCACATAACACAGAGTGCAGCATATAGATGCAGACAAACTGAAAGCCCTTAAATGGGTTTCATTATAGTCGAAAAACCACAAGAAGGGTTGTAAACTCTTTAAAATGTATCTTGTGGGGTCAAACATAAGCTATCATAGCATGTGTACTCATTGCATGCGGTTATGGTGTGTATGTCAGCAAGTTCATATATGTTGGTAAACCTCCAAAGCTAGTTAGTTTGCTGTGACATATAAAAAAAAGTTTTTTCTTTAACTTGTAATTTAACAGTCCAGCTGCGTTTTATTTCCACATTTTTCATGTTTAGTTTTTATTTTCCTCAGCCAAGTTTAATACATTTACAGGATGTTTGCTAGTTACGAGGACTGGTTAGACTAATCCGACTGACATTCTGTTTAACCATTCAAATTGTAGTAGATAAAAACTAGCAGTAATCATTTCTAAAAGTTTCAGGCAGTATTGTGCTGTTTTTATGTTTAAAATAGGGCTGCAAGTAGTCCAAATCTAGATAAGGGCTTAATCTGTTAAAAATTGTTTCTAAACTAATCAGAGGCAGAAAACATCAAGTGTTTGACATAACAGTAAAAATAAAAACAAGTTAACTAATTTGATTTGATGAAGGAAACATATGTACAGTCAATTTGATTAGTTGGCTGTTGTTTTCAGCAGTGCATATAAGAAAGCCTTCGTGTTGAAATGTGTTGCTAGTTTCATTTGCCTGAACTGAACATACAGTATGAATCAATACAGAATCTGTACATTTTAGTAAAAATTATGAATGTTTTGTATAAAAGGTTCTGATTTCACAATTTAGATTGGCCCTAGCAATGGGAACCTCAGAAGAAATTGAATGAAAACAGATAAGCATACTGGCATATATGTATAGGCACATGAAGGACCTCAGATGGGCCTTTTTCACCTTTGACAAAAAACTAAATAAATTCAATGTAATTTGGCTAGCGTGGTTCATTAGTCAGTTGTTCATTGTTTCATAAAATCATGCAGATATAATTTTGATTAACATTTATTATGATCAGCACACCTATTCATTTGCTCTGAAGTTTTAAGTTAATTAAGCACGTTCTAATTTCATTTTGTTGTTAATAAACAGACCCATAGACTTCAGTAGTATTACTTCAATCAGCAGTATTACTTAATCATGCACTGTTTTCTCTGCCCCTGTAGAACTTCCAGAGACCTCAGTAAATTTCAAGCAGTCACACCCACTTGTCGATGGCAGCCATTATGTGGATGACAGTTAAAGCTAGAGGAAGAGGAGGAAACAGAGTAAAAGTGAATCAATGGCCATTCCAGTGGGTGGGAACTTCACAGTCCTCCTTCAGTATGGGGTAGGTAGATTTAAAGGATAATCTGATGACAGTTCATAGCAGTTAACCAGCCATTTTCTGATTTTTTTTTTCTCTCAAGATCAGTTTGTGCTTTTACAAAGTCTCCTCAGATAGAATAGAATAGAAAAATCCTTTATTTTCCGACAGTTGGGAAATTCAGTTGCACCAGCAGCAAAGTGAAAGCAGATAATGTTAAGATACATAGATACATAGATAGATAGATAGATAGATAGATATACATTAACTCTAAATGCTTTTTGTTCATCTTTAGCCTGCTTTATTTATGTATAATTTCCATTTTTATTTCTTTATCTTCTTTAACAGTCTCTCCATCTTTCAAATTTCTCTATCTTTCTGTCTCTGTCTTTATCACATCTTTTATCTGTTTCTGTCTCTTTCTGTCATTCAATCTTTATCTGTTCTCTTTCTTTATCTATCCATCATGTATGTATTTAATTACCAGGCTCAGCCTTTTAAAGCCAGGATGATTATTTTACCTCTGACAGCCAGGCCAGGTCAGAACCTTTTATTCTGTGGTGACTGGATTTTAGCTGTGTTTCAGGGGCAGGGCATGAAATACTTGGGCTATGTTGTGTACTTGTACCTTCGCCATATGTACCAGGAGGAGGAGAGTTAGCCCTGGTGCTACTAGCAGGAGAGGAAGTGCTGCCATGAAAACGAAATTTGCCGCTTTTAAAAACCGGAGATATCCTTGCCTGCTTTCCAGGGTTTAGCGGCATCTTTTTCTGTGTGTGTTCACCTGCATGCGATCCATTTAACTTAGCGCGTCAGCGTAGGTGACACAGAGTATGAGTCTGTTTTCGTCCAGCTCTTGTGAGGTTCGGCCATAGAAAGTAGAGTAACGAAGATGCAGGGACAGAAATCGCTCATGAGGTGATTTAATAAAATGAGTGACATTAACTGTGAAAACGTACTATTACTACCTTGTTGGCGGGGCGGGGCGCCTCCTTTGGATAATTGTAGGGGAAACTCTGCCCTCAGTCAAAAGTGTTAGTAAAAATAGTAAGTATAACAAATGATTATTAAATGAAAATCGTTTTATTTTATCTCTTTAACTTGAATATGTAGTTCTTAGGCATTTTAGTATTTTCAGCTCAAATAAAACATAAAGATAACTGTGTTGCCGTGAAAGTGAATAAGTAATCTATATAAATACAAAATCAACATAAATAATAAACCTGCTTTTGTTATAACAAAAACTGGACCTCTTTTGAATAAGTCCCCAATAAACAGAAATTTAAACCTAAGAAAGTCAGCAACAGAACACTTAACAAAAATAATGTTCAGGCTCACTATGCAGGTTTACTTTGTTTTCACCATTTAACTGGGTTTGTTCATACCACCTAACAGAGTCAAGGCCAAGACCGAGGCTTTGAGGGAAGCGTGACCATTTTAAAGACCATTGTCTTTTTTGTTATATAATACTTGTGACTGCAAATGTTTAAAGAAATCTGCTGGTCTGTTAACTGGTTTCACTGTTGCACCCAATGTTTTCAGTTAGATGTGCAGCTATTTAGGAGAAGTCAGACCTGTATGTTAGGAGACTTTCAAATACATGCATAAATCTGACAAGGTGGTAACAAATTAAAAGTGGATGACTAACTTAACGTTCTTCCTTTTTGTGTGTTGTACAGACATAAAAAATGTGTATTTCCAGTGGAAAATGTTTCTCTCTATACCTTCCTCTCTTCTCCTCATCTTTGGCACATTGGCAGTGTTTTCTAAGTAAAAAGAAATAGCTCGCATTTGAATGAAGCCAGGAGTTTTACACTAATTTGTAGTAAAGAAAAAAACATTGCTGCAGCTGTCTTTAAAGCTGTAGTCGAAACCAAGACAAGAGCAAAACTTTAAAAATGTGGTCGCAAAATTGGTGTTGAGTATAACAATAATACTTAACCCTGATTTAAACTTTTCCAGAACTGTATCTCTGACTGATGTGTTCCTTGGTCTTTGTGATGCTGTTCTCTAGTGTTCTGAACTCACCTCTGAGGTCTTTACAGAACACCTGTAATTATACTGAGATTAAATTAAACACAGACTTAATTACTAATTATATTACTCATATTTACTAATTTATTGACTTTTTAAAACAATGAGTTGCACTTGATTTTATTTTAGGGCTATCACAGTAAATGGGGGTAAACGAAAATGCATGCTGCACTTTCAGGTTTTTATTTGCAAAATGCACAAATTAAAAATAAACGAATATGTTTTCTTTTATTTCACAATTATGTGCAACCTACAATGAAGTTTGTGACTGTAATTTAACAAAATTCGGAATAGTTGAATTTAATGCTTTCAATAGCTGTAAATTTGCAAATGCAGGCAGGCTTTTTAATACGTGTCACATATGTTTTCTTTAAATATGAATGGATTCTCACCATTACATGATGAACATAAAATACAGCACTCTGATTTTAAAGAGTTCAAGTTCTGTTTAGATCGTAATTAAATAACTATACGTTTATCCCCTAGTTGGAATCTGAACTTATGTCATGAATGTCCTCCTACCTTCTTAACAATTTCAGCTATAAACATATTCTGAATAATACCACTGATGGTATTATATTGAGGTATTTCTAATCCTAACCAGCAGTGGCTGTTTTTCTAACTCTACTGATGTTCTACTTAGATCCACAATTGCAAAAAAAGAAATAAAAAAACTGAAACACAATCAGATTTTGTGCATTAGGACTATAATAAAGTAGTAACATCCAACCTTCTTAAAGGCATAATTCCAGTGTAAATTAGATTCCTTAAAGATCTCTTTTTTTCTGCCTTGATTTAGTTAGTATTTTCAACATATAGAATACACATTGAGTTGGATATTGTTGTTTTGCTGCAAAATGTTTCCTATTTTATTTATATTTTTGGAAATGTTCTGGTGTGATCTGAGACTGGAACATTGGGAAGCCATCACCATCAGCAGTTTAACAGCTACTCTCTGCTGGAGATTTTATGAATGCAGCATCTTTACTTCTCATACTCTTCAAATGAGAAACAAAGTAGGTTAAGAAGACTGAGACACAGTAACAAAAATATGAAATAGTCAAGAGGACAGCTACAGCTTGTTTTTATTGCATATTAAACTGAGAAAACGTAGGCAAAAGAAACATAACATTGTAAAGTAAAGCAATACTTGTTGCAGTACTAGTCTTAGGCCCTTGAACCTTAAAACTTGAGCTATTGTACTTCTGGCTGTATGTTTAGGATCAAGATCCTGCTGGAACAGGTTTTCTTCTGTGACTGGCTGTCTTAGCGGTTATGTAAAATAAGTAGGATACCCTGTTCTGTTCTTTACTTTGCTTTACTTGACTTTACTTTACTTTAAATGATCTATGTATTTTTTTATCTCTAAAAAATTTGGTTTGATTGCACCAAAACAACTGAATCTAGCTTGTTATACCTAATAAACAAAAGACATAAAAAAGTGTTTTTTATGAGGACATTTTTAGAACACCCTAAAGGCTAGAATCACCCCTATTAAAATGAGATAACTTCAGTAAGATGCTTCTTGTAGCTATCTACCAGTCAATGACATCAGCCTGTGAAAAGTATTTCCCACTCCTTACTTTCAGCTGTGAAATACTTGAGGGGTTTCTTGTATGTACAGTCAATTTCAAGTTCCCCATAGTACCTCAGTGAGATCAAGATTAGGGCTTTGACATGTCCTAGGATTTTCCAGGTATTTCTTAGGCAGCCCTTGGTGGATTTATCATATTTTGGGTCATGGTCATGTTGCAGGGTCCAGTTTTGCGTCAGCTTTTTTCTTTTCTGTAGGTCTTGTCTTGTTTTCCTTAAGCACCCTCTATAACATGGTTGAATTCATCCGGGTTTTTGTGATGGTGAACTGGCCTGGTCTAAAGCACCTTGACCCATGACACTTCCAGCTGTGTGCTTAATAGCTGGCATGAGGTTGTCTTCCTAGAATGCAGAATTGACTGGAATAAAATGCTTTTATTGTCTTTATGCATCACTTTACTAAAAAACTGATTGAGCTGTTCAATGCAAAAAATAAAATAAGATAAAAAAAAAACTAAAAAAGGCATAATGAAGACTACAAGTTCAGAAATTAAAAGTAAATATCCACGTCCTTCAGCCGGGGCAGAGGGCAGCCAATGATCTTTCCTGCAGCTCTAGCAACCCTCTTCAGAGACCTCCCCTCAGCAGCAGAGTATTTGAAGAACCACAAGGACAAGCAGTACATCAGCATCGACTCTATGGTGGACCGGTTAAAGGACACAGGAGGCTCTCCTCCACATGGTTCCTCCGTAATATACACAGGAAGTGAAGTCTCTGCTGGGCCTTTTTTTTTACCAGTGCTGATGTCAACAGTCTAAGTGACGTATTTAGAGATGTGTCCCCAGGAACTTTAAGGAGGCCAGCCTCTCCCCCTGGGTCCCATTGATGGTTTGTGGAGTATATATAATATCAGCCTGTTTAGGGTCTTGACACATCATCTCAATTCTATATAAGTCTGACTGTATAGTTTTGACTGAGGCCAAACAATTTTTTCTCTTTAGACATTCAGAGATGGATTTGCTGGTGTGTTTTTCATCATCGTCCCCCTCAGGTGCCTTTGAGCTTAAGGTCTTGTAGTAATAGCCCGACATTCTTCTAGTAATGAGCAGAATGCCTGGTTCCATCAATAACAGCAAGTCATTGAGGTATTGAAGAAGCAAAGCAGCCCCTAAATCATTACACTAACATCATGTTTGGCTGTCAGCAAGATGTTCTTTTTCTGAAATGCTGTGTTCATTTTAGATTGGATGTAACGTGACAAACACCTCGCAATAAGTTCCATTTTTGTCTCATCAGTCCACCAAATATTTTCTCAAAAGTCTTGGGTATCATCAAGATGTTTTTTGGGAAGTGTGAGAAGGGTCCTTTGTGTTCTCTCGTGTCAGGAGTGTTTTTGACCTTAAAACTCACGAATGCCATTTTTGCCCAGTCAATGTTTTATTGTTGAATCATGAACACTGACCCTAACTGAGGAATTTGAGACCTGCAGAGCTTTAGATGTTGTTCTGGGTTCTTTTGTGACCTTCTGGAAAAATCTCTGTTATCCCTTGCTCTCTTGGTGTATTTTTGGTAATGTGGCTATTCCTATAAGGCTCACCACTGTTCCATGTTTCTCCATTTGTGGATAATGGCTCTCACAGTGCTTCACTGGAGTCCCAACGCCTAACAAATACCGTTGTGACCCTTTCCTAATATATCTCAATTACTTTTCTTTTCTTCTCATCTGTTCTTGACTGGCACATGGTGTCCTCCCACAGTGGCTGTGTGCAGGTTTTTTGTGTTTTGTGCTGTGTTTCTCTACACATGCAGGGTGTGAATAGCAGGTGCAGCTGCAACAGGTGTTTCTTGTTGAGCCCAATCACCAGGTCTTCTTAAGGAGCCTGTTGTCTCTGCCAGTGTGGTAACCTGACCGTGTTCTGAAGTTCTCTGCATTTCCTAAAACTGCTTTAATTGAGTTTCTTGTGCTGCTTTGTTGAGCTGATCACTCTGTGACAGTGTCCTGGATTCCAAGCTCCTGTTCTCTGTATTCATGCTCCTGTGAGTTCTGGAAAACACTCCCTGGCGCTCCAACCTTGAGTCTCCCTTCCTTTCCTACCTCCAGCCCTGCATCCCTGTGATCACCTCATTAAACACCAAACTATTGCTCACCTGCCTGTACACATTACAAAACTGCGTGCTCAACTGAGGCACGAAGAGAGAACATCAGCACTGTGAATCTCTGTGCCACTCCTCCTACCAAACTCAGCCTCTGTGAGGTAGACTTACCACCTTTAACAAGCCATCATCCACCACCATCATTAAGCTACCTCAATCTTATCCTGCAATACTCTCCATAACTTCCTCCAAACAACAATAACCTCTCTCCTATCCTCTTCAGTGCCAATCCAGATCCCTCTGGCAGATCCAGTCTGTCTTCTACCTTGCTTTGTACAGTCTCTGTAATTGTGTCCATAATCAGTCGGTAATGTAATTCAGCTCCACCTTTTTTACCAATATTCTTCTTGCGAAATTACCTACTGATAAATTTCTGAATATTTCACATCAACAATGTAAGGACTATGACAAATATTCTTCCCACTCCTGTTAATTAAGTCTGTTTTATATTTAAAAGATTTTTTTAAATCATTTTGCAGAAACGGTTCTATTTTACAAGTTAATTTTATCTCTAATTGAGTCTCTGACAGATTCCTTTATTTGTTCAGTTAACTGCTTTTTTTTATACCTAATTCATCTTGGTCAGGGTTGTGGGAATATCATTAAAGTCTAAAAAAAAAAAAAGTTTTTATTTAAAACATTTTTCTGATTTCATTTAAAGCTCATGCAAATCAAGAAAGGGAAAAATGTTTACCTATGCTTTATTTTATGCAATGTTCTGTAATGAAGTAGATTTTGTTAGACCCACCTGAAAGACCTGAACATCTCTTCTCAGCCAATGATCCATAAAATCAACAAAGGTTTGACACTCTGCTCCCTGGATTCTCCCTTTATCTGGCTTTATATCTCATTTTTAGATGCGTAACACTCAACCAATCTGCCATCGATTTGACACTAAAACAAAAGCCAGGAATTGCCTCAACACAGTCAGACCCAGGTGTGTTATGTCTGTTGTTTTATGACCATTCTTTTCCTTTGTCTGTGTTTTCCGTCCCAACAAAGCAAAAAAATTACACGAATCAAATCTCAACCCCGTAAGCATCCATTTACCCGTTCCATCGCATCCTCAAGAGGACACACTGCAACCGCGATTCAGACATGCACCCAGGGTGGCGTCTCATTCCTGTGGCTGATGAGAGCCAGCGTGATGGGAGTGAGGCATATAATATGATTTATGGAGCTGGGCTCACTTTTCAAATTCAATCAGGAACTTTGATTACTGATGAAAATTTGAGACAGGAAATCGCTTTGATAGCAAACGAAAACCTCATGGGACACAAGAGTACTGATGTGTGCAAGTGTGTGCGGGCAAACAAACACTGAGCCCATCTGAACCTGACCAAATTTGATTAGGGGGAACACACACAATGCAATCATAATCGACAAAGCAGGAAATCCCAAAAATCTAGCCAATAACTGATGAAATCTCTCCTCTGCTTCAGATCAGGAGCGTTGGCTGACATAAAGCCATATTGGGGCACAATATCTGAATATCTGAATATAAATCAAATCCAGACTGACATTTCCTTATGTACACACTTTTTCCAAAAGTATTGGGACACACCATCAAATCTTACATCACTTCCGTGGCTGCAGGTGTATAAAGTTTGGTGTGGAGAAACTTGACTGGTCCTAACCTCAACCTTATCGAACACCTTTGGGATGACATATAACAGAGGCTACAATTCTGGTTTTCTCATCTATCTAGTGTGTGCATATGATTCCTACTGTTTGGGAAGATAACTGCAATGAGTGAGAAAAAGTAAACACTGAAACAGCTGGACTTCATCAGTCCAGAGCAATTTAATTCCCCCTGATCATGTGGACCCATAATGTAGCATTTGGGTTAAATATGGTGCTGACAAATGTGTAGTTTTATACGTTGTATTCTGAGGTGCTACAAGATCTACCTTTGTTTACGATTTTTTTGTCTTTTTATAAGGACGACTTTTTAAACTTCTTTTTAAAATATATTTTCTGCTTAATGTTGAGTTCAACAAGGTGGACATTAACCTTTATTACTGTTTGCATAGAAAATAACTTTTAAAGATGTAATACTGTGTTGGTAAAGAAGCTGTGGAAAAACTTAGGTGAACCTAATTCACAAAAGTGGTTGCAAACAGTACAAAACATTTGTCTGGAGCCCTGCACATTTAGGAAAAAAAGTTTAATTTTATTGTAATCTGACCAAAGCACCTTTCTCTTGATGTTTGCTGTGTATCTACATGGCTTTTGGCAAACTTAGAATGAGACTTCATATGGCTTTCTTTCAGCAATGACCTTCTACTTTCCACCGAAACAGCTCACTTACATTTTTTACTGGTCTTTTAAATACAAAATAAATCATCTCGTGGACGGGCTTTGTTATCAGTGTGCTCCAAGCATATAAAACTAGACTGTACATGAAAATAGATAGCAGGTAATAACATAAAAAAGAGAGAGAAAAACTCTACCTGCATTTCTAATAAACTTGCCGTTTAAACCACCGCCTCAAGGATTCATTATCTTTTTGTAAAAGCATATTTAGAGTTCAAATAAACTTATGAAGTCCAAGTCTGGTATACGTAACATAATTTTTTTAACCCAAACCGGTTTAACACTGCCACATCTTCTGCAAAAGCCCTCACTAAACTGGGGCTGGTGATATAGCCCCGGGTTCCCGCCCTTTGGGTTCCCCCAGCATATGCAGAGGTTTTTGAAAAACCCAGCATCACAAGCACAAGGGAAAAAAAAACATGTCTTGCAAAGCCCAAACACAACATACAGGGGTTTGGACAAGGGAAATGAAAACACCCGGGTTTTTTACCCACAATAAATTTAATGAGTATGGTGTAGGGCTCCTTTTCGGGCCAATTACAGCGTCAATTTTTGTCTTTGGGGAATGACAATTCAAGTCCTGCCAGAGTTGTCCCCAGAGGGATTTTAAGCCATCTTCTTGCAGGATAGTGGCCAGGTCACTAAGTCATACTGGGGGGGAGGAAAAGTTTCCCCGGCTCGCCTCCTCCAAAAAACCCCCCAAAGTGACTCAATAATATGTAGATCTGGGGGGGACTGTGCAGGCAATGGGAGAGTTTAAACTTCCCCTTTCATTTCATCAAACCAATCTTTTCCACCAGTTTTTGCTGTGTTATTGGTGCATTGTCATCCTGATAAACTGCAAAACCTTCAGGATACAATGTTTGAACCCCATTGGATGCCCCAGGTCCTCAAGAATGGTTCGGTAGTCCTTGGCCAGTGACGTGCCCCATCTAGCACAAGTATTTTTTTTTGGGGCCCAAAGGGGGAATACCATGATAAGGGGAAACCCAAACCATCACTGATTTCCCCCCCCATGCTTCACTCTGGGCATGCAAACAGTCTGGGGGTACGCTTCTTTTGGGCTTCTCCACACCGTAACTCTCCCAATGTGGGGGGAAAAAACAGTAAAGGGGACCCCACAGAGAACAATACATGTTTACATTGTCCACAGCCCAAAATTGCGCTCTTTGCACTATTGAAAAACCCTACATTTGGCATTGGCATAGTGACCAAAGGGTTTGGCTAAAAAGCAGCCCGGGCCGTGTATATTTTTCCCGTGGAGTTTCCCCGAGGGACAAATTCTGGGGGAAAAACAGGAGAGTTTGGAGCTGCCCCATTTAATTCTGCCGTGATTTGGGCAGCTGTGGTTTTTTTTTTTTGGATACAATCCGGGTTAGCACCCCAAAACCCCCTTTCAGACAGCTTCCTCTTGCGTCCACAGTTAGTCCTGTTGGATGTGGTTCGTCCTTCTTGGTGGTATGCTGACACTACTCTGGATACCGTGGCTCTTGATACATCACAAAGACTTGCTGTCTTGGTCACAGATTCGCCAGCAAGACATGCACCAACAATTTGTCCTCTTTTGAACTCTGGTATGTCACCCATAATGTTGTGTGCATTTCAATATTTTGAGCAAAACTGTGCTCTTACCCTGCTAATTAAACCTTCACACTCTGCTCTTACTGGTGCAATGTGCAATCAATGAAGACTGGCTACCAGGCTGGTCCAATTTAGCCATGAAACCTCCCACACTAAAATGACAGGTGTTTCAGTTTCATTGTCCAACCCCTGTACATAACCAACCCTTTGCAGAGGTTGTGGTTGATCTATGGATGTTTGGTCTCGTGTGTTACGAGACCAAACAAGACAGAGGGGCCCAATTACCTTTCCCTAGAGAGACAGTGTGTGTCACACATAGAGAAAGAGGAGAGCGGAGGAACAGATAGAAAAGTGAAGATGGAAAATGAGAGACACACTGCTTGTGCATGTGTGCTGCAGAAACACGACAGGCTCATCAGTCACCAATGGCCTTTTAAAGTGTTCTCTGTGGGGACATCTGACCTTTTCCCATGATGTCAATAGCAGCTGCATGATGAATCAATCGCCTAAGCCTATGGCTCCTGTAAGCCTCTGTTATCCAAAGTAAACATGTGAGATGACATTCTGCCTGTTGAGACACCCGCAGACAAAAGCCGGAAGTTATAGATCGGCTTTTAATGGAGAAAAGGAAGAAAGTGGTGATGGTGGTGTGAGTAAACCAGGCAGTAAACCTCACAGAGGCTCTTCAGTGCAGAGAAAACATTTGGATGGATGGCTCAGCGTAAGAAAGTAGAACTGGAGGATGGGTAGAAAGCAAGGGGATGGAGATAATGGAGTAGTCAAGGTCAGAGGAGACTCTGCAGCCTTACAGTCTGTCTGCACAGGATGAATAGGAAAGGGTAGGAAAAATGGAACAGCACAAGGCCAAGAGAAAGATAAAGAGGAGGGCAATGGGATGAGATAGATACTGTGGAAATGGAGAACAGGTCCTGGATTTTTTGGGACGTTCAGTTGTGTGTGGTTGGTTGGGTGTGTGTGCAGAGTGAGCAATAGGGGAATATGAAGCCTAATATGATGGGCTAAATGAGGTGGAATGGGCATAACATAGAGTGACAGCAACTGAACCAGTGCATTAAGGGGTTAACCAAGGCCAGGAGTCAATGACCTCCCTCCTCCCCTGAGACAAAATTATGTTTCAGTATGAAACACACACATACTACACACACTGATAATGAAGATGTGGTTGCCAGACAGCCATATTTTGTCAATCATGACTGTTATGATGATAATAACGTTCCTCCTATTCCCATTATGGAAAAACTGGAATGAGAAAAGAAGAAACTGAAAAACTCTAAAGCTTTCATTGTTTTCATGGATAGTTGCACCTACAAATGATCAAACTATTCTGCAAATTTGTTTTGTTGGCAAACTAGCTGCTGTTTGCAATAAACAAACCAAGCAACATCAATGTAAACAGCTTATATACTGGACCACAGAGCAATAGAAAAACATGGCCTGCTCTTATGAATCACATTTTGAAGAATGTTCTGCTGGGACACCTTGGATCCTGTCATTCAAGCGAATGTCAGTTTGCCATGTATCATCAAAGTAAGCATTGTTGCAAACAATGTACCCCCTTTCATGTCCTTTTTAGCAGGAAATTGCTGCCTGCCACACAGCAAAAGTGTCATTCTTGCTTCTAGGAGCAGAACAAGCTTCAGGTGTTGACTTGTCATCCGAAATCCTGATATCAATCCAATCAAGCATTTGTGGGTGAACAAGCAAGTCTGATCCATGGAGGGACACCTTACCTTATCTTACAGCTCTTAAAAGATCTGCAGCAAACATCTTGGAAACCACGCCAGACCTTTAGGGGTCCAGTAGAGTCCATGCCTATATGATTAGGGCTGTTTTGGTGGCAAAGGTGAGACCAACACCCTATAAAGAAGGCAGTCATAATGCAGTGCCTGATCTGTGTGAAGTCTAATATGTTTTAGGAATTTGAACAAAAAAATGCAAACAACTGTGTGTAAGATTTATCTGTCTCTGTCAGTTTGAAGCTCCCAGATACTTAATGAAACAAAATACACACTGTCCAAGAGCCCTTATGTCACTCTCACATGAAGAAAATTTTGAGTTTATATCACTATGTAATTTAAATATAAATGTTTTGCATTAAGCTATTTTGAAGTCCTAGGGTCATGTGACCTTACGCCAGCATTCAAACATGAACTGATACATTAATATAAAGTCAAAAATGGCAGACTTCATGGACAAAGACATTTTGTGATTTAAAAGTTATTTTTCAAATGCATACTCGTTTCAGAAGATTGATTTAGTAAAAAGCTGTTCTTTAGGCTTAAATACATATATGTGAAAATAAATATTACATTTAAACAGCCCTGACAATAAAGCATCAGATAAGGGTATAAAACAGGAATAGTTACATTCAGACTTTCACCTATTTTGAGTCTTTCATTTTATATATGTAGATTTATTCTTAAATGTGCATTATTCTTTAAATTTAACTTGCATCCTATATCTGTTCAGGGAATTTTGATGTATACTTTCTATGGGATGTAAAGTGCCATAAAATAGTGGCCAAAAATGCTCGCAACTGTTTCTTCAGCTTTCATTGCCGCTAGAATATTGACAGTAAAGGCTCTGAACAGAGGAAATATTAGTAACTGATAAACCATATTCAGAAAGAAATCAGACAGAATTTGAATTACCTACTGGAAGATTTGTGTTCTTTTTGTAAATGTTATCCTTTATTAAATGATAGGGGTTCAAGCATGTTCAGTTTTCAAAATCAATTGCTCATTTTGTTTTAAAATCAAATTTATTGACTTTGTGCCATTTTTTTAAATTTTGAATTGCAAAATATAAAATAACATAGTTATTGCACTGTTTACAATGAACATGAATTATCACAAAGATGTTAAATATATATATATTTTTACCCCAAACAGGCAATGTAACCTGGGGGATAAAAACTACATTGGAAAATAAAGGTCCTATTTAAAAAAAAAAACATGAAAGTGTGTCATTGTAGCCTAGATACATCAGGTAATGAAATTATTTTCAAATGTATTTATATGTGCCTTCTCATTTAAGGGATAAAGAAGGCAGTCATATTGCTGTCCCCAATCTGTATAAACTCTAATCTGTTTTAGGAATTTGAAACAGAAAAGTGTTAATAACTGTGTGTAAGATTTATCTGTATCTGTCTGCTTCTAGCTTAGAGCTCCCAGATACTTAATGAAACAAAAGACATATTGTTCAAGAGCTCTTATGTTACTCCCACATGGAGAGAGTTTTGTGTTTAATATCACTATACCAATAAAATATAAGTACTCTGCATTGATAGCTTTTTAAAATAAGTGTTTCTGAGAGAGAGAACAGAGGAGCAAAGAATGTGTAACAGAAAAAGACAGTGCAGGCTCAATGTGAGAAATTAGAAATATTAGCATATTTATTACAGCAACATGAAGGACATAAGAATGCCTACACCCTTTACAACAAGCAATGCAGAGGAAATTGACATGGAAACAAATGACCTTTATTGGTGGGCAACAAAAGAGAGATGGCCAAGGGAGAGGGGTAAGGATAGTTAACTTAAAGCATCAACTGAGAATCTAAGGAACCTTTACAGTACGTCTAGTGAGAAAACAGAAACAAACGCAGCATTTCTGATCAAGAGAACCAGCCAACAAAGCTAAGCTTGGCAAGGCGTGGAGTGACAGTAATGTGGGGCTTAAGAAAGGGGAGTAGGTATGGATTATTGGTTCTAAATAGAAATACAAAAAGCACAGTAATAATTTCCTTTAATTTTTGAGGAATTAATTAAGGACGCATTTACTGTGGAGTTTTGCACTTTAAAACAAGTATGTAAGGAATATATTTTTAAAATGTCAGCCAATCATTTGGAATAACACTTTTTATTCCTCACTTGAGCTTTTCTGGTCAGGAGCTTCAAGCTTTTTTAATATTATTTTAGAAAACAACTACTGTCCTCTACTTAAAGGAGTCCAGGGGGTGGTTCTGTGGTGGTCTCTGAGATGTTATACAACAAGGGTGCTGATGTGAGGTCACCTTAGTAATTCAAATAAATACAACCTGTATATACACTTTACTCTTAATATCACCTCTATAGGACCACAGAAAGTATATAACTCAGTAAATAAGGCATCTAAAAGCCCAGCGGTCCAACGTAGGCCGCTGGAGTGTAATTATAGAGTTAGAAAGAGTAGAATGAACAGTTTCACTTAGTCCCATTTTGTACGACTTTGATTCAAATTAGGAAAGAGAAATGTGGTTTTACAGGATGAAAAAATAACTGGATAATTACATTAGTTTTTTATAGTGGAACATTTTATGACACTAGCTTTTAAACAAGCAAGCAGAAATAATGGTCACTATGATGCCCTTGAATCCCCTATCATGTTACATGGTAAATTATAAGCACACTGCCGACAGGGTTAAAAAAGTGGTGAAAGTCATGGATTTGGACGTAGGGAACACAGAATTAGGCTTCAATTCCAAATTACAAAGTTGCAGTTATGTGAAAAGTCATATTTGGTGCATACCTTAGTGCAAATATTTAAGCGTAACGTTAGCATAGAAATCTGGATATAAATGTTGTTAATTGTTCTGATTTCAAACTTATAATTAATTACAGCAACCATATTTTTTGGCTATTATTGTACTTTTAATCATTGATGTAGCACTCTTTTATTTAGCTAGTAGAAATGCTAACAAGGGTTTACAACGAAAAAACAAACAAAAAACATGTACTCCAGTCCTTACACGTTCTTCTGTGCTTTTCTTTCAAAGCTAACATAGCATTTGCAACTCTTTAAAAATTTCTATTCCATTTGTAAGACTTTTCTATGTTTTAAATTTTCATTTGTCTTATCTGTGGCATCCAAGTACCACTAGGCTGATGGCTTCACTAAAAAAATTGGTTTGAAAATGTCTTTTTCTGATCAACCTTAATTTCTTATGACCAAACATTTTTAAAAGTGATGTTTTATGCTGCAATCAATTGAAAAAAAGGAAGTGATTATAGTTTTATGTGGGTATGCTAATAAAACAAGCTTGTAAGTCCATTCTACTCATCCTAACCATGTCATAAAAACTGCAGTCACTGTCTCCTTTCTTTAAAAGCTGAAGCTTTTCTCCTTGCTACATTCCTTTGTTCAAACTAATGAATCGCCTCACCTTCACTTTTCACCTGTATGAGCCGCCCCTGAACATAAACTTCAAAAATCTCTTTTTCATATTAAAAGCACATCAAAGTCATCATCATTGTTGTCATTACAAACATTCTAATATTGGAAATTAACAATGTACATATTTTACACTATAATACAATCAAATACTGTTTTTCCTGTCACTGTTGGTCCTATAGATTACCACATGTAATAAAACTGGGTTTTGGAGAACACTAAAATCAGGTTCAGTGCTATTAATGTAGTGGACATAAGAGAGTTCCTTCACACCTAATTGTGTAATTAATGTCATGAGCAAAAATATCAACAGACGTATTTGCTTCTTGTAAACATTGTATTGTAAATTTGAAAGCATTGGGTAGTGACTGAAAATAAAGATGATAACAACAGCTCTGTAAGCTGAAAGTGAGAAACAGACAAATAATGTTTTTTCTTATGCAAGATTTACCCTCTTGTGGTGCAAAATCTGAAATTCCACACTTCACCTTGTCAATAAAGGGACAATTCTATCAACCAATAATGTTGGAAAACACACAACTCTGTAATCACTGTGACAGTACTGTGTAACTATCCAAGCATAAGGACTGAGGAAATGAAAGTGCACAGCTAGAATTAAGGTATGTCGTCAAGATTAACTTTTCATATTACTGTACATGGCACAAACCCGTAAAATCAAGTTAGACTTTCTCAGCAGTGTCACTGGCTAGCATTGCCTTTGCTCCACGCAAACACTTTAACTGTCTAAACACACCTAAAACATTGGAAGGCTTCATCTTAAGCTGAGTTATAATCCTTACATGTTGTACAACAAATAAACTTTGCATGCCTTGCAAAAGGATTCATATCCATTGATTTTTTTTAGATTTTGTCATGTCACAGCCACAAACTGTAATGAATTTTAATGGGACCAAAAGTGTAAGGAAAATAATTCATAATTTTTTCTTTTCACAAACAGAATCTGAAAAGTGTGGCATGCAATTGTATAAGGCCTGATTTATACTCTGACAGCTGTAAATAATTGCATGCGGTCTTCAGATATCATGTAACTAGTAAGCAGAGGCAACTTGTGTGTAATTTATTCTCAGCATAAATCAAGGTTTTCTATGAAGGCCTCAGAGGTTTGTTAGAGAAGACTGGTGAACAAAGATTTTCATGAAGACCAAGGAACATATCAGACATGTTAGGAATAAAGTTGTTGAGATGTTTACAGCAGAATTAGTTCCATAATAACTCTGGAGGAGGCGCAGAGATCCAGAACTCGTGGCAGAATCTATGTACAGGACAACTACAAGTCATTTACTCGACAGATCGGGCCTTTAAGTGGCAATTAGAAAGCTGTAAGAAGTCAACTTTGCAGTTTGCCAAAAGCCATGTAATGGGACACAATAAACATGTGGCACAAGATGTTCTCTTCAAATGAGACCCAAATTGAGCTTTTTGGCCTAAATGTTTGGTTGAAATCTGAATTCTGCAAATCAATTTAAACACACTATTTCTAATCTGACTCTGACTGGGCTATTTTGCAAGGCAGAATGGAAAATGACTTCAGTCTCTACATGTGTAAAACTGGAAGAGACATACTGAAGACGAGTTGTAGCTATAATTACAGCAAAAGGTGGTTCTATAAAGTAGTGACTCAGTGAGGCTGAATACAAATCCATACCAAACTTTTCATTTTTCATTTAAAAAACATAAAATTCCTTTATCATTTTCCTGCCCTCCACAGTTATGCACAACTTTGCATTAGTCAGTCAAATAACATCCCAATACAATACATTCGACTGTGTTTGGCATGAAAAAAGTTTTAAGTGGTATGAATACTTTTGCAATGGTCTATAATCTATGTTTATTTTGAAAAGGATATCGGAAGAGTAACATTTCATCAGGTTCTGTCGTTTCTTTGCAATCTGTAACATCGTACAGTAAGTGCACGTAAACAGACTTACGTATACTGGATCTACTCTCCATGGAAGTGTGTCTGAGAGCAGTCTCTTAGGAAGCCCTTTTAAAACATGCTTCCATCCAACACAAGGTAGCAAAATCTACATCCCCCTCTACATCTACAGGTCCATTTAGTTATCTCCCCACTCCCCTCACATTCATGTCATTCATAATCTCTTAGCTTTCTGTGAGCAGACACCAGTGGAAGAGTTCATACATATACAATTGCCATTAACGCTGTGCAACCACCAATACAAACGTTAGGTCCATCTCTACGCTTGTGGCATACACCGCCCATATAAACATATATCTACACATATACACATCTTATGACCCCTTTTAAACCCTTCATCACAAAAACGTATAACAAATAAAATGATGATAAAACAAACTGTACACATGACAAAAAGTGATGAACATTATATTCAGTTTTTTAGTCATTATGTAAATGTTTTTTGCTTTTTTTCGTTTACGTTGACATGACGTGAAATGGTCTCTGCATGTGGCTTGTTGTCTCACTGCTGCTCCATCATGGTGAGCGATGTCGGACAGATTCGGAGTGCTGAAGTGCCCGTCTAGGATGGGAATTGTGGGAGGGTGAAGGAGTCAAACGCCAATGGTGTCTCCATCTTAGTGTGTCTCAAAAAAAAAAAAAAAATCAATGGAGACCCAAGCACAAAGTATCCATTACAGCTCCATTTCAGTGGGGGGAGACTCCTCACAGGAGCGCCCAGTTCAGCTCTGTCTCTGTGTGTTTACTTGGGAATTGTTATACTTGGACGTGTGTCCCCTGGGCTTGCAGGCTCTGCACACTGGATAAAATCTTCTTCTGGTGACCGGCCAGCGTCACTCCCATCTTAGCTAGTTCACTAAATGAAAGATTAAAAATGCAAGAAAAATTATTATAATGGTAGAAATACTAAAAAAAGCTTTACAGTAGCCTACAGGAAAAATCCTCCACAGCTGCATATGATACTGGTGTAAACTAGGGATGCATTGATCAGGCTTTTTTCTGATTGATTTCCAGCTTTGTTTGAGCTCTGATCTTCTGATTCTTATTTTGACCTTTTAAAATGTTTTTTTACTAAGCTTACACACGTTCCCTTAATAGAAATAATAGTTCTGCAGCAATACAAAAAAATGAAGGAATAATAATGACCCCTGCTTCATCAAAGTACATGCTATTGGTTGATACATTTAGAGACAGAACATGATGGAGATCTTGGTTTTGATGCATTTAATGGATAGGGAAAATAATGACTTTTCTTTATTTAACCTTCCAGTCACCGATCAGATATGATAAAGAAAAAAATGATCTCAGGCCAATTGATTAGTGAAATATTTCATTAAAACCCAAGTTTTTATCCTCAGAATAAGAGCGAAGAAGTTTCTTCCTCAAAGTTTTGGCCTGTTGAGAACTTCATTTGAGCAGCGTAAGACCTCACATGTCTGTACCTCACACTGATGTAGAGGATGGAGTCCAAGCTGACATATCCAGCACTGGAAAAGTTCTCCTTGTATTGGCCCATCTTGATGGTGTCCAACCAATCATCCACAGTGCTCACACTGAACTCTGGGGTGGGTGGATCCTCCCTGCTGAGATGGAAAGCACGCTTATAATTCAATGTAGTTGTGGCTGCACAGAGTTCATGCTATTGCAAGCGCATCTCAAGTTAAAGAAAACACACCTTATAAAAAAACTCCAAATTCAGTTTCTCAGAATGTTTTTATATTATATCAGACCAATAAAAAATCACTTTTTAATACAGAACTGTTACACTATGTTATTGTTTTTAAAATCATTGGAAACACTGCTGACTTGACAGCAGTGCAGCAGAGAGTCACTGACACTCTCCACAAGGAGGGTAAGCCACAAAAGCTTATTGCTAAAAAAGCTGGTTGTTCACAGAGTGAACAAAAATGTGTGGTAGAAAAGGTAGGGATAACCCTAGCCTTGACAGGATTTTCAGCTAAGCCAATCCAAGGGTTTGGAGGAGACAAGGCATTGAGTGCAGCTGGTAATGGAGCTAAGTGTCCCCACACACAGATGTATCCAGGATATGGGCTACAAACATCACATTTCTTCTGCTAAGGCAATCCTTAACCCGAGATGTCAAAAATGCTTTATTTTGGCTGTTGCTCAGTGGTCCTAAGTTCTCTTTTCATATTAAAGCAAATTTGGCTTATAATTTGGAAATCAAGGTTTCCAAGCCAGGAGGAAGAGTAGAGAGGCACAGAATCCAAATTGCTTTAAGTCCATTCTGAAGTTTTCAAAATACCCAAAAAGGCTTGCAGTATGCAATACTTTTCAGGCTAAGCACCTGTTGGCTTCGTTCGAGGAGTTTGTACCTGAAATTTTCACAGTCAGTGATGATTTGGGGAGCCATATCCTCTGCTGGTGTTGGTTCACTTCATTTTATCAAGTCTGCAATAAATCCAGCTGAAATTTTAGAACACTTCATGCTTCTCTCTGCTGAAAAGCTTTATGGAGATGGTCATTTCATTTTCTAGCAGGACTAGCCACCTGCCTACAGTAGTCAAGTACCACTACCTGCTTTAATTACCATGGTGTTGCTGTGCTTCAATTAATAGCAGACCTGCCTGAACTCCACAGAGAATTTATGGAGTATAGTCATGAGATGAGAGACACCAAAGCCTACAATGCAGACCAGCTAAATGGTTGCTACTAAAGCAACCTGAGCTTCCTTAACACCTAAGCCAAAAGGTGATCATCTCCATCCCACCTAGCACTGATGCAGTAATTCATGCAAAAGGCATAGGCCCACATTTCTGTATCAAAAATCTTTTTTTATTGGTCTTATGTCTTATTGGTCTCTTTTTCTAAAAAAAACTGAATGTTTTGTTTTATTTAGCTATAAGCCGTAATCAAAAAAATTAACATAAGCAAACGCTTGAAATATATCACACTGCGTGTAATATTTGTGGTCTATGAGTTTAACTTTTCTATGATATCCCCATTTACTATTTTATGCACGTGTATGTGTTTTTATTCTCAAAACAGATTTTACAAATTAAATTTGGTCTGCATCTAAACATACAGACATATATTTCTTTGATTATTCCATGTGAAATCTTCATGTTCTCTCTAAAAAAACTAACAAAATTTCTATTAATGGATGTATATGAGTTGTTGTCTTTTGCCCTCCGGGGCAACCTTTTAGGTTGTTTGCTTATATCCATTTATTACGAATTGTTATAAATAATCTTAAAGTTCATTAAGTTACATAAATCCTCGAAAATTATTTATGGAGTGCAAACAGAAGCACATTTGCAGGGATTTTCTCTCATGGTAAAAAGAAAAGTACTCCCCTTGATTACATACTTTATAGGCATCCTGTTTTTTTTACTTTTCCAGTCTGGCTTTGTTTAATATTAAATTACATTTGGGAATCTGTGGTTTGCAACTGTTTTAAACTTGAGGTTAGATTTATATAATTTTAATACCTGATAAAGACCAGAACATAAACAATAACATTTTCAAATTAGAGGGTATATCTTCTTTAATCATGTCAGCCCTGCATTATTCTATAGCATAGATGATAATGTAAGAAATGTTTTCGGTCCTGAGGTTCATTTAGTCTCTTCTAAACTCTCTGGGGGTTTAACTAAAGTATTTTTGAGCTTCTGCTCACTGTTAGTTTGTGCTGAGCCTTGTTTTTTTCCACTTTCTGTTCAGAGTGTTTGTCTCTGAAAAGAACTCATTGTATGCTGCACTGATTCTGAACATCAACTAAGCGCCTGAGGTGTAAAATGTAAATGTAAAAATAATGATATTCTCTGGATGCATGCAATTCAGCTGGGGATTCGAAAAGTCTAAATTGAACAAGGGAAGGGAAGATACACCAGCTCCAAAACTTATATTCTTTCATTTTCTACTTTCAGAACTAGTTATTATGTTGGAAAACAGCTTTAAAGAATAGAATATTTTCGAAAAATGACATTTCCTGCTTACAAAT
Source organism: Crenichthys baileyi (assembly GCA_036173005.1). Lineage (NCBI taxonomy): Eukaryota > Metazoa > Chordata > Actinopteri > Cyprinodontiformes > Goodeidae > Crenichthys > Crenichthys baileyi. Next base: position 656,081 of record JAHHUM010002036.1, read on the forward strand.
TTCAAAAGAAACCAAGTATTTTTTAACGTTTTGAATTTTTGTACTGCCTCACACTCTCATTCGACTTTCAGAAGACTACATCCATGAAATTCCCTGTTTTCACTGACCACACTGAGCTGTTGGCCAGCTCTCTTAGACTGGCTGGGTTTCTGATGAGCTTGTCAAGGATTGTGACAATCTGTCCAAACTTTGGCCGCTCACTGCGCCCCTTCTCCCAGCAATCCAACATGAGCTGGTGCAACACCACCGGGCAGTCCATAGGAGCAGGAAGACGGTAACCCTCGTCTATTGCTTTGATCACCTGTACAGGGAGAAAAAAATTAAATGTATATATCTAGGATTATTTGAGATGAGTACATTTTTGTAGTTTAGAAATGTGCTGACAAAAACACTGCAAGGTGTGATGTTTGCATGTTTGGGACTCACGTCCTGGTTGGACATCTCCCAGTATGGTCTCTCCCCGTATGAAATCACCTCCCACATGACAATGCCATAACTCCACACATCACTGGCTGAGGTGAACTTCCTGTAGGCGATGGCCTCTGGAGCTGTCCATCTGATAGGGATCTTTCCTCCCTGTAAAGAGATCACATAAACTAAATACTCTCACTGAATTTTTTATACTAAAGAGAGTCTAAATGCTTTAGATCATTTGTTCTGGTCTGTTTTAGGCTAAATTTAACATGGAAGTGAGAACTTATCAGCACTAAGGGGAAGACATATTGAATGAATGTATTTCAACTATAACCTGCCTCTCTAATTTCTGATTTTCTTTGGTGCAGCAGTCTCCTTATCAACTCAAAAACAAACCTTTCAGCCATTTAAAGCTACTTTCTGAAGGCTGAGTTCATGCGATTGTGATTCATCAAACAGTTGAGTTTTGTCCTGTAGTAAACTGCAGTTGAATCTGAAGAATCAATACCCTGAAAAATGCAGTCTCTACCTCAGCTAAAATCGTGACAACCTTCTGAAATTCTCACTAGTTTTCAAGTTTCCTAAGATTTAACTTGTTTTTTATATACTGCAAAGCTTAATAAGAATACATTATTTTTTGGATTCACATATAAAACAATACAAAAGTATTCATGCCCCTTTTTCAAAAAAAAACTGAATTTAATGTATTTGATTTGATGTGATAGACCAACACAGAGCAAGAAGGCAAATTATCAATAGTTTTCCAAATATTTAGCAAAAGATTTTTTTTGCAGTCTGGAAAGTGTGGGTGTCTTTGTATTCAAAGCTCCTATGTCAATACTGGGGTGCGGTAGAGCGCGTAATCATATACAGAGGCTTCAGTCCTCAATGCAGCTGTCCATGGTTGTAGTTCCGACCCCGGTGACCTGTGCTGCATGTCTTTCAAATAACAAAAATAAATGCCACTAGTGCCGCAAAAAACAAAACCTCCTATGTCGATACTTTACAGACACCTTTTACTTGTCACCAGCTTTTAGGCATTGTTTGTATCAACTTTCGAGGTTCTTCCTTATAAAACAGCTCATGCTCAGTCAGGCAGCTCCCAGGAAGGAGTTTCACAGCTGGAATCCCCATGATTTCATAGAAGTATAAAAGCATGGGCAAAGCAGCACTCTTCCTCTTTGCCCGCAGCCTCCCAAAGGTTGCATGAAGGAAAAAACGTGGATGAAAGTCTTGATCTCGCTAGCGGAGTAAAAGACAACATCTCGAAGAAGCCTCGGATCCAAAGTACAGTACGTTTTGCTGTTTGTGTATCCAGTTACTGTACCCCAGCCGAGAATAAGAAGAGACGGTGTCCCTAATTACACTGGCGAAACATTTTTTCCCCACTACCTGAAGAAGACAGCATTGAAACTGCAGCTTCGCAAGCCTGACGTCTGCGCCAGTCTGAGCACACACTTATCTAAGCCACTGCACCGAGAACCGCTTCCACCACACAACTCACTGACCCTATCGGACGTCCTCCTGTTCATCCAAAATGTTCACTTAAGAGGTTGTGCCTGGGCAGAGAAAATTAATTCAGGATAAAACAATTAAAAAATATTTTTTTATTTCATTGTGTTTTCTTTGTTTTGATTCAACTGTGCCTGGCCAGAGCAGGCCTAGAGCAAACCAGAGCTGAGATTCAAACTTTATCTCTATGAGTGTTTTGAGCACTGAGAGTCCAGTATCATGAACTTGTCCCTTTTACTTGCATTTTCCCTGCATCTCCTCTCACTTACCTGCATAAAATATGCCCGCATAGCCCCTAACGTGTCAAATTGTGTTTCAGTTGGTAATGCTAAAGGTAAAACGGTGCTAAAGCTAAGGCAGTAGGCACCATGAGTTCTGCTGTGTTTACTACACAGCTCATTCTGTTCACGCAGCAATCGGCCATAGCATAACGCCAGCGCTCATACACACAATAAAGTTGGTAGTAATTGAACTTAAAGGAACGAGGGATTTAAAAGGGTTGCTAAATAGCACTGCAGTTGTGATTTTTCTTTAAGCTGAACTGCAAATTCCACGTGACATTACTACGATGTCCATCCGTTTGTTCGCCATCTTGTGAGTCCCTAAGTGTTTTCTGCAGTCATCTTAGTAGTCCATCACTCCATTCAATCACAATCGGTCACTGTGATAGACAGTTAATCATTTTAAGAATCAATTGACCTAAAGGTTATTAAGTTATTTTAAGACATTTTTTTATCCTGGCCTTTACTGACAGTTGCCAGACAGGAAATGGGCAGACAGAGAGAAGAGGTGTAGACATGCAGCAAAGGTCTTAAAGGCAGGAATTAGACCCAGGTTTGCTGTATTGAGGACTATAGCATCTATATATATACGGTGCCCACTCTACCACTGCGCCACCCAAAGCCCCCAGGTTATTGATTTTTAATTTGGCAAAATACTTTAAAAATATTATTTTATTAAAATAATGCTCTAATTACCATTCTGCTTTGCATTGTGAACTGGTTGTATGATTACAAAGCAACTGTTGTTCTTTGTTAGCTTTCAGAGCTAATTTGGTCTAATTTAAAATTCCTCGAAACAAGTCTTGGTTCTTAAACATACATATTCTTACTGAACTGTGATATTATTGCATTGTTTTATTGGTTATTGGTTTCAGTTTATACCAAATTGTTGTCTTTTACTATTTTATTTCCTGTAGTTTATTAGTTTTCCTTATTATTTTCATTTTACTTAGTAGTTTAGTTGAATGTTACCAGCCTAACTAAAGAGTATGTTGACTGAAGTATTTTAACTTGAAGTTGGATTATTTTGTTATTAAGTTCTTGTATTTTGAAAATAAGTTGTTTGTGTTTGTTCTGTATATGTGTCTAGGGCTTGCTGTTTGGGAACACCAGTGCATGAATCCACTCCTCCTTCTATTGTGCAATATCACCAAACCTCACCAGGCAGGTATTCATAAAAGAATAACTGACAAAGACCAAGAGCTTTTTAGCTATTAATTCCTGATAATCAAGTAGTGCCCTGACCTCGTAATTTTGATTAAAAATAACTTTGTTAATGACTGACTTTGGCACACAGGTATTCATAGCCAAACCAAACCTATTGTTGCACAACAGTTGTTTTTGGTAGTTCTGAGTGTTTTCCGCCAACAGTCTTTGGGATAAATTCCTCAAGCTCCCCCTGCCTTTGTTTTTGACAAACAGATCAAAAGGATCCCATACAATCCTCTGTATGTATAGACACCCCCGCCCTCTCTGGTGCACTCTGACGCACACAGACACTGTAGCACTATAGGCTCGCCTCAGCTTTTTAACATGCGGCAGCTGCCTCTGCACCACCAAGCATTCCCCACCTCTGCTTGGTGAAAGTCAAATGAAAGACAAAGCTGCCAAGTTGCTCGGCACTGTACTTTTGTTTCCACCATCACCCTGTCCGCCCTTACCAAATATAATCTTTTTTTCTCTTAACTACTCTTGTTGGATCACTATTCTTCCCCTCCCTCCTCCTCTCTCTCTCTCTTTCCTCCCTGGATCTCATTCTCCTCTGTCTGTCTCTTCCCCATCTCTGCCTTTGCAACCCTCCTCCCTCCGCCATCAGTGCCTGCAGCTCTCCATCTAGGTCTATTGACATCAGTGGGAGTTTGTGTGTGATTGCTATAGAACTGTCATCGGCTGATCCACTCCTCCTAGGGCTATGCTAATGCCACATTAAGAATAACTTCCCAACTTTTTCTATGAATATGAATAATGCCATCTCCTTGTGGACATTTTTGATGAGTTACTCCACAGTGGTTTGCCTCATTGATGTTTGATTTTCTACAGTCTCATTATGGGCTGGGAGAGGATGCTACAGTCACCAAAGACTGATTTGACTGCATAAATGCAAAAATGTTAGGGAGTTGTTTTTGCCTCTGTGTTCACTGTGTATAATAATTTGTTTTGTGAACTGTTCTATATGTCCATATCTACAGTGCCTTGCAAAAGGATTCATACCCCCGAGAGTTTTTTCCCATCTTGTCATGTTGCAACCACAAATATATTTTTTATTAAGAATTTTTGTTATAGGCCAACACAAAGTAGTGCATAACTGTAAAGTGTAAGACAAGTAATACTGTACAATGTTTTCAAGTATTTTTTACAACTAAAAGCTGTGTGGTTGACAAATGAATACTCTGTAGTCAATATTCTGTAGAAAAACTTTTCACTAGGGTTACAGTGACAGATCATTGGGGGTATGTCTACCAGCATTGCAAATCTGCAGTCAGAAGAGTTTACCATTTCTACTCACAAAACTGCTCAAGCTCAGTTGTACTGGATAGGGAGCATCTGTGAACATCCTGCCACCAATTCTCAAATGGATTTTGGTCTAGACTTTAAATGGTAAATGGACTGAACTTATATAGCGCTTTTCTATACATACAGACCGCTCAAAGCGCTTTACACTAGAGCCACATTCACCCAATCACACTCACTAAAGCTCACACATTCATACACCGATACGCAGATCGGTAGGCAACTTGAGGTTGCCTTGCCCAGGGGCACTTCGACATATGGCAGGAGGAAGCTGGAATCAAACCCACAACCTTCTGAGTGCAAGACAACTACTCTTTCTACTGAGCCACAGTCGCCTGTACTTTACTGTACTGTACTTTAACTGGGGCATTCTAACATATATTCTAGAGAGCGCCCCATAACAAAAATTTTCAGGTCTTGTCACAGATTCTTAATAGCATTTAGGTCTGCACATTGACCGGGCCATTCTAACACATGAATATGGTATGTGGTTTGACCTTAACTGTTCTAGCTGTACAGATCTGTCCCGTAACTGTACAGCTCTAGCTGTATGTTTTGGGTTGTTGTTCTGCAGGAATGTGAACCTCTTCCTCAGTCTCAAATATTTTTGGTTTTCTTCCAGCTTCAATATCCCTGCTGAAGAAAATAATCCCCACAGCATGATGCGTTTTTCTTTAATTTAAAAATCATGTATCCTTTTCTTTCCACTTCAAGACAACACTGGAGACAACATTCGAGGTAACTGTGGAACCTGATCTGTGTTTGGACTGTTTTGATCCTGTGGAGCTTCCTGAGTTATCAGAAATATTAGCTTTCATAAAACTTCAACTTGTATGTTAGACCCAATCCCAACCAAATTTTTTTAAGGAAGTTTTCCCTCTGTTTCCAGCCCCATTTTAGATATGTTTTAATTTATCTTTAGTAAATGGGTATGTACCACAAGCTTTTAAGGTAGCTGTAATTTAAAAACCTTTGCTTAAAAAACCTTCGTTTTGATCGAGATGACTTAAAAAAATTACAGACCGATACCAAATCTTCCATTCTTATCTAAAATTCTTGAGAAAATAGTTGCTAATCAAATGTGTGAGCATTTACACAGCAATGACCTTTTGAAGATTTTCAGTCAGGTTTCAGAAGTCATCATAGCACTAAAACAGCTCTGCTGAAAGTCACTAATGATATTCTTATTGCCTCAGATAATGGACTTGTGTCTGTACGGGTTTTCTGTTAATTTTAGTGCTGCATTTGATACAGTCGATCATAATATTCTTTTTAGAAAGGCTGGAATATGCTGGTGGGATCAGGGGAACAGCACTAGGCTGGTTTAAACTTTTTTGTCGACAGATTCCAGTTTGTTCGAAAAATGATAAATCATCTTTAAACCCCGGGTTTTAATTTGGAGTACCACAGGGTTTAGTATTTGGGCCAAATTTTTTTTACTATATATATGCTTCCAAAGGTAAAATTATCAGGCAGCATAGAATAAATTTTCACTGTTATGCTGATGACATCAGCTTTCTTATCCAAATCCTGATGAGCCCAACCAGTTAGATAGACTAAAAAGCATGTCTTGAAGACATAAAAACTTTGGATTACTTTAAAAATTTTTTGCTTCTAAATTCAGACAAGACAGAAGTTGTCATCTTTGGACCGGAGTCTTTTAAAAAAAAACTGCTTAGTCAATCACTTAACCTGGATGGCATTAAATTGACCTCCGATAATAAAGTAAAAAAACCTGGTGTTTTTTTTACCATGACATGTCATTTAAATCCCATATTTTAAACAGGTTCCAGGATTTCCTTTTTCATCTCCGAACATTGCCAAAAATTAGAAAATCCTGTCCAGGAGTGACGCTGAAAAAACTAGTCCATGCATTTGTTACTTAAGGCTGGACTATTGTAATTCTTTACTATCAGGATGTCCAAAAATGCAGTTAAAAACCTTCAGCTGATTTTAAAATGCTGCAGCAAGAGTTCTGATGAAAATTAAAAAAGGGCTCATATTTCCCCTACTTTAGCTTCCCCTTCATTGGCTCCCTGTAAATCCAGAATAAATTTAAAACTTCCCTCCTCACATATAAAGCCCTTAATGATTTAGCTCCATCAACATCAGAGATCTGATTGTTCCATATGTTTTCCTAACAGAGCACTTCGTTCTCAAAACTGCAGGTTTTCTGGTGGTTCCTAGAATCTCTAGAAGTAGAATGGGAGGCAGATCCTTTAGTTATCAGGCTCCTCTCCTGTGGAACCAGCTCCCCTTTTAGTCCGTGAGGCGGACACCCTTTTACTTTTAAGGCTAGGCTTAGAACTTTCCTTTTTTGATAAAGTTTATAGTTAGAGTGGTTTGGTTATCCTGAGCTATCTTCCTTATTTTACCTCCGTCTCTTGTCCCCTTTTTGGATGAGTAAGGGGGAATCAGGTTTTGCCTAAACCGGCTCAGTTATGGGGGTGAGGTGCAAACCCACCCTCCATTTCTGCTCCTGTATGCCCCCCTCTTTTTTCCAATAGTTATGGTCAATCTGACAGAGAAAGATATCCAATCGTTTTTGGTTTTTAGTATAACAATGGCCATCAGTGGGCTCTAGATGGACAAACTGTCTACCTTTAAGGCTAGGCTTAAAACTTTCCTTTTTGATAAAACTTATAGTTAGAGTGGCTTAGGTTATCCTGAACTATTTCTGTAGTTATGCTGCTATAGGCTTAGGCTGCTGGAGGACATAATGACTACTTTCACCCTCTTCGCTACTTTCTCACACTACTCTTCAATTTTGGCATTATTTGCTGTTATTTCAGCTTTTAAACTTTTTTTCTCTCTCTTTTCTCTTCCTAGAAGCTACACCTGGCCTGACTCTGTGTCTACCTGTAACACCTTTCTGGAGAGGGGCATCGTCCGAGCTTCTGCTGGCAACAACTTAATGCTCACCCTCTACCGATGATCCACATGGCCCTGTCTTTCAGTGTTTAACCCTTTCTCTCTCCTAGACATAGCTACTGACGGAGGTTTTACTGTAACTAACTCTATGTGCTCTCTTCAGACTCTAACATTGAAAACTGGCTCAGAGTTTATCTGTTCTTTCTTTCTAGGTGAAACGACTAAAGGAGCTACATCCATTAACATTTACCTTTTCCTTCCCATAGAAAGTACTCCTGGATCAGTGCTTCTTTGTTCTCTTTGTGTCTCTGCTCTGTTCTCTCTAACCCCCAGTCGGTCGTGGCAGATGGCCGCTCACACTGAGCCTGGTTCTGCTGGAGGTTTCTTCCTGTTAAAAGGGAGTTTTTCCTCTCCACTGTCGCTACATGCATGCTCAGTATGAGGGATTGCTGCAAAGTCAACGCCAGTGACTGTCCACTGTCTCTACATGCTCATCCGGGAGGAGTGAATGCTGCAATTCACTGACTGGATGCAATCTGCTGGGTTTCATTAGTTTTTCCTTAAAAACTTTTTTTCCAATTTGAATAAATAACAGATTCTGACTGCACTGTTCAGTGATTCGGATTAATTGTAATGTATGTACCTGACTTTTGTGAAGTGCCTTGAGACGACATGTTTTGTGAATTTGCGCTATATAAATAAACTGAATTGAATTGAATTTAATTGAATTGAAGATTACGCACTTTGCCTCCGTAAAAATTCTAATCCTAATGCAATACATTGATATCTGTGATTTTGAATAAAAAAATCAAAAAAGGTTTGAGGGATATGAAGACTTTGTATGTGACAATAAAGAGTTATATAGTATAGCCTTATATAGAAAATAATAACCAATTTATTTGGATTTGCAACTGTAATTTACCTTACTTATTTTGGTCAGTATCAAAATGTGATCAAGTCTTACCCTTGTAGTGTAGGCGGCCTCGGGGTCGTCCTCCAGAACCCGGCTCAGGCCGAAGTCAGACACCTTACACACCAAGTTGCTGTTGACCAGGATGTTTCGTGCCGCTAAGTCTCTGTGAACGTAGCTCATGTCTGACAGGTATTTCATACCCGAGGCGATGCCACGCAGCATACCGACCAACTGAATCACTGTGAACTGGCCGTCGTGTTTCTGGAGCGAGGCAGAAAAAAAATAGGAATTAATTTGCAGAAGCTAGCTTTTGTGCTGAAATCAAGCTGTTACATGTGGTGGTGCACCAACAGATGTAGCTGTAATTGAAGGTTTATGCCAGGATTTGAGTTGCACTGGTAGCATTCTATAGTCCTCAAGGGTCCCTGAGCATCTCACTGTATCTCTTCCAGCTTCTGCTAACCCTGACCTCAATCTGGGGAGGGGTGGTGGAGAAAAGATTATTTCTCCTTCTAGGGATCAATGAGGGGATCATGGGAACAAAAAAGTCCTACTTAGAGAGGATTGAACCTGACACCGCAGACAAAACTTTTCTCTTTAACACTAAGCATGTGCCAGCACAGCTCTACTTGGATTTCAGATTTCCAGCTGTGGTTTTTCGCCTGATGATCGATGATGGTCCAGCTCACCTTCCCCTGCAAATTATTCCTGCCCTGGACCAGTGATCCCTGTTAAAGAGCCATTCATGTTATCAGTCACCCACTCTCCTTCATACCATTTCTCCTTTCTCTGTCCCTTTCTAATCTCCATCAATCTCCTTCTTGTCTCACTCTCTGTCTCAGAGAGGGGGAAGAACTCAGTTGCACTTTGATTCAGCCTCTGTCTATCTGTCTCCCTTCATCTTTTTGCGTTCGCACACCCCTCCTATCCTTTCATGTTTCTTTTTCTTTCCCTCGTCCCTCGGCAGCTGCGGAGTAAGTTAATTAGCCGGTGGTTTTGTGAGATGCTGATTGATTGGACTGTCTAACAAACCTACAGACTTCCTTTATCAATCTGCCCACCACACTGTACTGCCAGGAAGGAGAGGCATTGCAGGAAAAGAGGGAGAAAGATAGGTACAAGAATCTTTTTTTAATTTTAAATTAAATTCTATGTTGTTGCTCTAACTTTTGATACAGTTATTTATAAAACTTGATTAGATGATAGAGGGGGTTAAGCTAAGAAGAGGAAAGCTGATTTTGTTGCTTCAGAGGGATTTCTGCTTAATAAATGTTCATAATTAAAGACAAACTGTAAAGATACCACAGCTGAGCTGTTAAAACTATAAAAGTCAGGCTCTGTGGACACTTTATGACCTACCCTTCAACATGTAGTGTTGTAAAAAAACATGAATGTAACCTCATTTGATTATATGTGTGCGATTTGGTATGGTTGGGAGCAATATTCTTGAGTCGTTTTGTATGTTGTCACTTCATTTTGCTTCAGCGCTGCAGATGGGATCTGCACCTACTTAAAAACAAGGCCATCATTGCAGCCTTAATGGCTCTGGAGCGGAGCAGTGATTTTACTGGCTGACAAACAAGGCTGAATATGAATCGGGGGAATGTCAAACACGAGGCGAACCAGGAACTGTGTACCATTTTTCTGGGTTTATGCAAAATCCTTTTCAAGGTTCCTCAGTTAAATCAACACAGCATCTTTGATGATCATAGCTGAAAACATATTTTGAATTTTCAAACACTCCAAAGAGCTGGCCTTATTTATTGGCACCCCAGGTAACAACATGTAAAAAGCCTTAAAAAAAAGAAAATTTTATTACAGCTGAGTAATCTCACAGACACACAAAAATTGATGAATTCAACCTTTAATTTCAGTAGCAAGAAGGGGAAATCTGCCATTTGGAAATAAATCACCTCAAGCATAGTTACTGGTAACCCTACATTAAATGTAACTGATGCTTTTTTTTTTATTTATCCTTCCCTTTTTAAAGTTGGTTACATTTCTAAAAAACACTTAAATGGTAGTAAACAACTTCTTATTTCACTTGGGTAGGAATAAGACGTGACACATTTCTTTTAGACACAAAGCTAGACAAGGATGTTTATGTTGTCACTGCCCAAAGTAAGGATGGTAAGGAATGTAAAAATAAATCTCCAAAGCTCACGACTAGAAAACAGTTGAAAAGAGTGGCATCTGAGGGTCATCGAGTCTCCATAACAACCAGCAGTTGCCAGCCATTGGCTCAGGAATGATGCTAGAAAAATCCCTTAATTTCCCACCATCAAAAACATTAATTTCAGGAGTTTGCTTTGAATTACTGTAACTGTGACAGGAACCATTTTTTTTTGGCTGGTGAGTCTAAAGTTGGGCTTTTCAGCAACAAACACTGCAGGTTGCTTTGGTACAACACAAAAGATGAATGTGGAAAAGGTCCCCATACCAACTGTTAAGCATGGTGGTAAATCTGTGATGCTGTGTGCCTGTTTCTCTTGTCAGGGCCCTGATGCATTTTTGGAGTGCATGGTATCATCAATTCTTGAAATACCCGAAATTTGTAAATAAAATTTCGGTGAGCTCCAGCTTATGTAATTTATTGCTATTGCCTACGTTACTATTAAGATGAAATAAATGACTTTATCAATTAATTATCAATTTACCTGATAAGATATAAGCATTTTCTTTGACTGCAATTGTCTGGGTGTAATTCACTAATAAAAACATGTTGTGATGCTTATCAAACACATGAAATCTCCTGGAGTTGTTTCTTTCTATTCATAATACAGATGATTTTACACTGGTTTGATTTTTGCAATGCTACATTAAATGTGGAATAAAGTACTCAATTTAGTTTGTCCTGATAAAGCATGGGTTCCAAATAAAGCTAACAAACTTCCTTTGTCAGCAGTCTGATACAGCTCTCTGTTCTGGGAAATGGGTGTCAAGTGCATTTCCTAGAACTCTGTAACAGACTAAACCTGAATTTTTTGTTACTCATCTACTTCTGTCTATGTTTACAGAAAAGTTATATATAACATCCATATACCAGTCTCTGACATTGGTCTGAGGAAGCCCTGTCTTTCTCCTCACTTTAAGCAAAGATGTTTGAAGGGTTTCTTGCATGTTCAGGCCATTTCAAGTCACCCCATAGCATATAAACGAGATCAAGATCTGGACTTTAAGTAGCCCCAGGACTTTCCATTTAATAATTCTCAGTCAGTCCTTGGTAGATGTATCGATATGTTTTGGGCCATTATGTTGTGGCAGGGTCCAGTTCTGCTTTAGATTTACTTTTTTAACCCCATATTCCGCAAGCACCCTTTGACACATGTTGGAATTTACTGTAGATTATATGAAGATGAGCTGGTTAAGCCCAGCTGCAGCAAAGCATCCCTAAACCATGACACTTCCATGTTATACAGTTAATATTAAGTTAATCCCAACCCCAATCCAGACCGGTTTTGGTCCGTGAGGCGGACACCCTGTCTACTTTTAAGGCTAGGCTTAAAACTTTCCTTTTTGATAAAGCTTATAGTTAGAGTGGCTTAGTTTATCAGGGAGGGAGCCTTCCTCCCTCCCTGTTTGATGGAGTAAGGGGGAGTCAGGTTTAGCCTAAACCGGCTTAGTTATGGTTGAGGTGCAAACACACCCTCCATTTCTGCTACCTGTATGACCCCTTCTCTTTTCCCATGGTTATAATCAGCCTGACAGAGAGAGGTATCCCAATCCTTGTGGTTTTTAGTATAACAATGACCATCAGTGGGCTTTAGATGGATAAACTTTATCAGTTTATTATTTTACTTAGTTTCCCTACACGTGGCCCGTTCTGGGGTGGCCGGGCTCTGGCACTCGGTGGTTTGGTCTGGCCTCCCCGGGGGCCCTGCGCCGTTCCGGACCCTTTGTGGGGTGCCTTGAGACGACATTGTTGTAAATAAGCGCCGTTTAACTAAATAATCTGAACTGAAACTATCTGTGTAGTTATGCTGCTATAGGCTTAGGCTGGTGGAGGACATAATGACCACTTTCACCCTCTTCGCTACATTCTCACACTACTCTCCAACTTTGCATTATTTGCTGTTATTTTAGTTTTTAACTTCTTCTTCTCTCTCTTTTCTCTTCCTAGAAGCTACACCTGGCCTGACTCTATGTCTACCTGTGACACCTTCTGGAGGTGGGCATCATCCAAGCTTCTGCTGGCAACAACTTAATGCTCACCTTCTCCAGATGATCCACTTGGCCCTGTCTTTCAGTGTTCAACACTTTCTCTCTCCTAGATATAGCAATTGACTGAGCTTTTACTGTAACTAATTATATGTGCTCTCTTTCAGACTCTATCCATGAAAACTGGCTCAAAGTGTATCTGTTCTTTCTTTCTAGATGAAACGACTAAAGGAGCTACATCCATTAACATTTACTTTTCCTTCCCATAGAAAGTACTCCTAAATCAGTGCTTCTGTGTTCTTTTTGTGTCTCTGCTCTGTTCTCTCTTACCCCCAGTCGGTCGTGGCAGATGGCCGCTCACACTGAGCCTGGTTCTGCTGGAGGTTTCTGCCTGTTAAAAGGGAGTTTTTCCTCTCCACTGTCGCTACATGCATGCTCAGTATGAGTGATTGCTGCAAAGTCAACGCCAGTGACTGTCCACTGTCTCTACATGCTCATCCAGGAGGAGTGAATGCTACAAGTGTCTGACTCGATGCAATCTGCTGAGTTTCCTTAGATAGAAAAACGTTTTATCCAATTTGAACAAATAACTGAATCTAACTGCACTGTTCAATGGTTAGGATTAATTGAAATGTATGTACCTGACTTTTGTGAAGTGCCTTGAGACGACATGTGTTGTGAATTGGCGCTATATAAATAAACTGAATTGAATTATTTGGTTTAAGCCAAACATGTCTCCTGCACTAGCGTCTAAATAATTTAGTTTTAGACTTATCTGTCCAAAGAACTTTATTCCAGAAGTCCTGGTCTTTTTCTACATTCTACATTTTTCTACACCCAACTTTTCTTAATTTTTCTTTACTTTTCTTTGTGTGCTTGTCTTCATGTGCTGTACTTTTTTGTCACTGCAATGTACTTTTTTCATTATGTAAAGCACTTTGAATGTTGTCAAACGTCAAAAAGCAAAAACAAAAGTTTCCTCCTTGAACACCTCACATAGAAGTTAAACTTTTGCAGGCTCATTCTGATTATAGAGGTGTGTACTTTCACAGCAAGAGCTTTCAGTAGGTCTTGTCTGGCATTTTAGGGTTTTTGGAGACTTCTATTAGCATCTTACGGACTGCTCTCAGGGTGAACTTGCTTGGACAGCCAGAGCTGGTTATGTTAGGAATTGTTTTCTCCTCCTTCCCTTGTAGACTATTTTTCATACAGTGGAATGGCTGATTTCAAATTCTTCTGAGACCTTTTTAAATCTCTTATCAGACTTATAAACTGCAACAATCTTCTTTCTGAAGGCCTCAGAAATCTCTTAATATCTCAACATGTATGCACTCCCACACACTTTCAGGAGCACACCAAAACGAAAGGTCTAAGGTTTAAACAGAGCAAACCTTCAAGTTCCAAATACTATGTAGTGCTATTTTAATCATATTCCTGTTATGTGATACAACTGGGACTGACTTTAGCCATTTTAAATTGGAATACATGTGGGCATATCCTAATTCAAACTTCACCAGAAATACATTTTTTGTTTCACTTTACAGAAAATAAAGGAAACAAGGGAAACAATCTTTTTCTAAGTTTGTATGGTTTTTTTACTTCTTAGTATTTTTTTCATTAAGTTTTATCAAATATACATGTGTCCAAATATATAATTGAAGAACACAGGGTGTTGATGGTTGTCACTGTATTTAACGGTATGTGTCTTATGTTGTTTTCATTTCAGCTCTTTGTCATCCTGTTTGAGATTCACACTTTGTATATTTTCAATGTTGACCATTTTCCTTTTTTATCAATTCACGTTCACCTCTTCCTTTAATCCAACAATTGTTACAGTTTAAAGATACTTCAAGTTAAATTTCCTATTAAATTAAAGAAAGTATGTCCTTCAGTATGTCATTGCCGCTGTCCGGGGAGGAACTAAAAGTGCTGTGCTGTGTCCTGGTGAGCCATGACTCACCTTCAGGAAAGTGTCCAAAGAACCATTTTCCATGAACTCTGTGATGATCATCACGGGCTTACCTGAAAGAGACACAATATAAGGCAGTCATTAATAAGCCACGGTTACAAGGGAGAAACTATAAATGGGTGGGAACAGGGAAGAATCAGAGTCTGCAGCTGTGACCATCTTCGTTTCGTCTCTGCGCATCTCAGGGGGATAACATGGTATGCCGTCATCAGTCACACTGACAGCTTCTAATCAGCCCTCTCCATAAACGCCAGAAGATAATTAGAATAGACCAATCCACCACAATATATATATGTGTGTGTGAGTGTGTGTGTGCAAGGGGTCTCCGGAGATCTCATGAATACTAATCAGTCCCGAGGGAAGGGGGGTTTGCGGTTTGATCGCTGTGCACCTGCACAAGTGTGTGTTTGTGTGCAACTTTGCGGGTGATGAAGGGGGGGTGAGGACAGACCCCCACACCCCTATATCCTCTTCTTTGGCATTTGGGGGCTTACAAAAAGATTTAAAAAAGTACCCCGCAAACAAATATGCAGCACAAAACACACACACCAACCACACACAACCCACACCAAAAACAGGTTGGGGCCGTTTTTTAAGGCCCCAGACCCCCCCTGCAGTAGGTTGCCAAACCCAAAAAAAAAACTCAACATTCAGTAAAAATTTGGGCGCATGGGGTTTTAAAAACCACAGGTATGTACGGTAATGAATAGTTCTGTAAAGCAGGGTAAACAAATCCTGGGGGAGAGATAAAGACAACCTAACATGAGGAGGGAGAAAAAAAAGGGAATATGTCTAGACAGGGAGTGCTGCTGTAAATGTGTTTAACCTAAGACAAAGGATGTGCAGAGCTACAATTAATTAGCAAATAAATAGGCCAAAAGAAGCAAAGCTTTATTACAATTTTGAATGGACCCTCTTAAAAACATTTTTCGGATTTGTGCCCAACTTCTGACCTCTGGTTTTTGTAGATCTGATACTTTTTTTGTAATTCTTTTCAGAGAACCATGTGTAACAACAGTCAAATTATTTGTTTCTAGCAATACTGCTATGAGTGGTCACTATAGTTATTTAGATTAGATGCAGAGGCAATGTCACACTGTGTGTATGAGAGAGTAATAACAATAAAACGGGGTTTTATGCTATTAAAAGATGTGGTACCCAGATATTTCACAGCTTTTTTGACATCAGAACTAAATTAAATTTAATCTATTTTAATATCGCTTACTCTTGGACTTGCAAGTGGTTTTAAATAAAGAGTTATGTTTCCTGCACTAAATGCAGATTATAAGTACAATAGTTTATTTATTACCTTTCTCAAAACATATTTTTTATGTTTTATTATAGTGATTTGAATCCTAACTATGGCCAGTACAAGAACCACAAGTCCAGAGTTTAGAGTTGTATATAATCTAAAAAAGACGTGAAATAATGTTTTTCTTTATTTGAATGAGTATTCTTTAAATCAAAAACCAAAAGATCTGTGGCTAAAATGTTAAAATCCATTTGTGATGTGGCCAATCAAGGATAAAACATGCCATTTAAATATGATTCAATGTAAAATCTATGGCATTTGACGTTTGATTTTTGTCCTTCAAAAAATGGAAGAAGGAAAAACAAGGCCTTTCCTAACTTGTTGATTTAAAAAAATCAATGCAACTTCTAATGTGCACAAAGTACATAGTAAAATGGATTGAAATTGTGGGTCTTTTGTAGTCAAACTGGCCACTCAAAGAGTAATACAGTAGAGCCACTTTTAAACAGTCACACTCACAGACACGCACAGAGTCATATACTGATAGGCAGATTGGTTAAGTGCCTTGCCTAGGGGCACAACAACATGTGGCAGGGGAAGAAGCTGGAACTGAACATATGACTTTTCAATTGCAAGTCTAATCTTCCCATTGAGCAACAGTCACAAACTGAAAGTTTATATTTGGTAGCAGACATGAAGCATAGCAAGAGATTTCTTTGTGCACCTCCATAGTGTAAAAAAGTGTCGTCTAAAAGTGTTTTATAGAGACTCTATAAATGAATCACACTAGCATTGATGCACAAATTGTACATGTCTTAGAATCAAAACAAAAAGGTTGTTATCATTTTAATATGGCCTTGAAGCTAATAAAACAATGTGCTGCGTATAAATGCAAACTGTAATAAAACATTGAAGTAGAAAACAAGACAATTATCACTTAATGAGAAACCAGATATTGAAAGGAAGGTGGGAGGACAAGAAATGGGAAGGAACAAATGAAAAAATAACAATGAATGAAAAAAAAAAAAAACAGAAGGAGAGAAAAAGTAGAGAGAACGGAGACAGGAGAGGAGATGGACTTGAGGGAGGAGGTCGCTTACACGCCTGTCATGGACAGGCAGCAACGACACCACCAAGGCCTACAGTAAGATTGTACGTAAAGACAGCAATACATCACCTTAAATGAATTCACTATCTCACTGCAGAAAACAGACTAACCACACACACACACACACACACACACACACACACACACACAGAGTCGACTGGTCTCTAGTGGTGGTGTCTTCTTTGACAGTAACATTAGTCTCAGGGATAAAAGTGAAAGAGAATTGGATTTTCTTCTGCTGGGGGTGAGGACTCCTGGTCACATTTATCTCCACACGGACTCTGTGTGTGTGTGTGTGTGTGTGTGTATACGGGAGAGAGAGCTGGTTTCAGGCCATGGCAAGAGGGGACGGATGGTGCTATAATGACAGGCTGATTTGAGCTCTGTTTAGAGAGTGAGAACATTTGTGTGTTCAGTATGCAAATGAAGCAGTACATGGGTCTAATGCTGACTAAAAGGAGAGCTGGCTCCTCACAGCTTTCTGTTGGTATGTGCAGGTTTGTGTCAGCGCTCGTTGTCGTTTCTTCGGTAAATGTGATTACATGTATGTTTTCCACCACATACAAATGTTACACTGTAAAGTTCACACCCATGAAAAGGGGCCATAAAATACTAACCTAAAAACCAATTATGTGTGTGAGTGTGTGTTTGGGAGATGTATGTTACAGGTGATGGAGAATATTGCCTCAGGTTCAAGATGCTAGATGCAGTCAAGAGAGAAGCACAATGAAACACGTTCATCCTATTTTTCTGGGGGTGAGCTACATGACTTTGGCGTTGTTCTCACACACACATGCTGTCCTTTAGCAATAATCTGGCATCTGGAGTTAGCACAACATCCTTAAAAGACTGAAAGAACTGCAGATATATTACAGTTTACATTAGCTCGTTTTGTCTTTTCCGTACTGCTGTCTGCAAAATCACACTAATGAGGACATTTTGAGAACACAGTGAATCATTTTTCCTTCTAGCACCTTCAACTCAAGCCTTTATTCTCCAAAGACACACACACAGACCGGAGTTCACACACTTTAGCTTATCATGGAGCTGCCTTCTGCCAAACAGGACCACATTTCACAACGCTAACCAAAACTTCTAAAGACAGTTTAAAATCTCAACTCCAAAATAATTTTGTGTTTGTTTAAAAACAGTAAAAACCTCTATTTACAGCAACTGCTTTCACACACTTAGTGACATCACCTCTGCTTCTAATCTTAATATCTAACAACCTCTCGTGGCAGTAAATAGGTATTTTAAATGTTGTTTTTTTATACTTCTTAAAGAAAAAAATGAGAATTATGTAAATTCTCTTTTATTCTTTATAGGGATATTAAAGCTAAACAAAAACTGGAGATTTGACATCAGCCAGAAATCTCTGGTGCATTTCTACTTTTGATGTTTTACCTGTGTGAGTTAAATATGTAATAGACATGAAAGAAGCTTTCAGTTTGTAGCACACTTTATTAGGGTGGTCAAGAAAAGGTTGCCATCCTTTGATGATGGTCTAATCATTTAGGAGTAGCACCTATGTTTGAAAATGTTGATCAGTCTGCAGACCAAGCATACAGTCTAGTAAATTGCATTATGAGAGGCAGTTTTAGTCCGCGTGGTGTGAGAGTAAACGAAAGTGATAGACTCTGTATACATCCGGACAATTACATTACGAGTAGATATCTGTGCGTGCGCCACTGGGCCACATTACTGCTTATTGAATGAGGCGGACCAAGGTACAAATGAGAAAATGAAATAACTGCTGTATTGATTAATGTTAAGGGTCGGGACTAAATGATACAAAGCTTTTAACACAGGACAGATCTCTGTTCTGGGAAGCACCATGTAAGGCTGTGGGGGCTGTAGAGAACAGGGACAGACAGAAACTCAATAACCTTATCTTCTCTCCTCTCTTCACCTCTCCTCCTACCTCTCCACTCATTTCCTCACATTTGTCTCCTCAGCACCTCCCCTATTTCCGTGCCACCATAATTTAAACTCAAGCCTCATTTTCTCTCAGTTCCTCACTCTTGTACCTTATCTCATTCATTCATGCCCCCTTCTTCCCACCATCATGCACTTATCGTCACCTTTTTCTCTGTCCCGCTTCCTCTCTGTGATTTCCAATCTTAAAATCTGCATGTGTATGTAGCGCATGAATTCTTTAAAACACTGACAGGAAACACTGAAACGCTTATTGTTTGGCGAACAAAAACACGCATTTAAAGCCAATCACTAGTTTCTTCAAACAGAATGACGCCTGGCAAACACGACTTTGCCAGTTTTAATAGCACCTTTGTAGAGCAGCCCTTTAATGAGTGTGTGTGCGCGTGTGTGTCAGAAGAGATTGAGTTCTGTAATTGAGGGTTTTCCAAATGAGCCGATTGTTGCAGTGATTGTAAGACACATAAAGGACGGATGGATGAAATGAGGCACTGGGGAGATAAAGCAAAGATAAGAAGAGGGTGATGGGGGCAGGGATGAGAGGATGAGGGCAGAAAAAGCCTGATAAAGAAAAGAGAGACTTTTTGTGCATGCAGTGGTCTAATTAGCATAAGAATGGCAACAATCAGGTGACAGACAGCGGAATAGGTTATTACAGCTTTACATGGCAGCGGCTGGGGGCTTATGAGGTTTTAAGCAGAAAACATTCACCCACCCACATGCACATAGACACGCAGAGCAGCTGGACCTGGAAAATTCAGTTAAGAAAGACATTCATGCGTATACACAATCCTTGCACAACAGAGGTACAACACTGCCAACATACGTACTACACCAATTGCCACGACTAATCCTCAAATCACAACTTGGTCATTTTAATATTTTTACTACAGGCACTGGTACTTCAGCATGCTTAAAAGAGCAGCCTGTAATTTTAAAGTCACCAATATTACAATAAAATTGAAAAGAAAAAGTAATTAGTAATTGTCAAAATACCAGTGTAACCATGCTAAAAGCCATTCGGCAATTATAAGGTTTTGATTCTCAACATGCCATTTCTATTAAAATGGAAATATTTATAAGTATTTTTTACACTTTTCATTAGCCTTAAAAAAGATGCTGCTTCATAATCTTGAATTCAGACCTCCTGGTCAGCTCTATCTTCCACTTCACTCCAAAGTACATGTTATGCAAATTTCTACACAGATGTGTAAGTGTAAATCACTCGTGAAAAATCACTTGTATTTTTTCAGTTCTCTGTTCTTCTTTTCTCAGGAGAAGATTGACAAACCAGTGCATTATGACCCTCCATGAGGCTGGAGTTAAAATGGGTATCTCTGAACAGAGAGCTGTGGTTCAATGACCCAAAGATAAACATATATAAGTGTGAACCAAGCGCTGTGCATTTATTAACACTGTGATGTCTGTGAAGACCTTTAAGCATAGTTGGGTGCTAGCCGTTTGGGCCCTTTGTTGCTACTTTTTTGGGTATAAAAAGGAGCCGTCTCCTACTGAATGTTTCATACCGACTATAAGTCAGTGAAATTGTACAATTTTTAAAGCTATTTATGTACAGAATTCTTTAAAATAATTACCAAAAAAAATCTGCAATGGTTTAGGTACATGGACACGAAATGGTTTCTTGGATTAGAAGTAGCAAGGGTCAAAATGACTTGTCGGTACTAAAAGGGGAATTTGTAAAGGGACAAACTGACCTTGAGTCACCGCAGCTCTATTGCATCCTATTTCTAAAGACTTGTCAGACAGAGCTCTACTTCAAGTTTTATTGTATTAACATATAATCATTCTGCTCCTAAAAAAACATTTTCTTCTTTCTTTGATTTCTCCTTGTTTTTAAAGGAGTTTCTTCATTCTTTTTTAGTAATATCAAAAGCATACCAGCTCCTCTTGCTTGATATCATAGCAGTACTACTTCAGCCTTTTCAGCTTTTGCTGAACTAGCTTCGACCTAGCTCCTACTCCCACTGCAGCAGAAAAGCAATTACTCCCGGTACAACTTAAACCAATACTACTATGGTATCTACTCACACCTACACAAACCAATCCAGCACACCTGAGTCCAGAGCAATCAGGTCGGCCTTTCTGATTAGGGCGAGGGCAGTGTGAGAGGACCAGCTGGGGCCAGAGAAAAGAGGACCTGAAGGAATTATTGACCCATCTCAACTCTCACCCCCTTTTGCTTGCACATGCACACCCTGAGCTGTGACCTGTGAAATTACTGCTCTGCTAGTGAGATTTGTTTCTGTAGGGCTTTATCAGCTCGTCAATGTGCCATGAAGACAGGTGAGAAGGGACACAAAGAGACGCATGTAGAGAGGAGACAAGCACTCATTACATATGAAAAAAAGAAATAAAGGAGACGCACAAACAAAATAATCATATTCAAAGAACACTACAGAGAACTTTACTATGCTGAAATAAATTGCTTGTCAAGTCATATTTCAGCTATTTAGCTGTTTCTGCTGTCAACCATGTCATTGCTGTCAAACATTTTCAAGCACTTCACAGTAATTATTGGATTTATTTTGGTGTTTCAAATCAGACTTGTGTTACTCAAGCTATTTTGCCATAATTACATGTCTATGTGTGACGTGTCTCTCTTATATCTCCAAGAAGAGGAAGAAAGAGAGTGAAACAATAGGAAAGAATTAATAAGATGCTCAGTATGGTGTCATTCATAATAGCCATGCTGCTGAATATTCATGAGGCTAAAAACACAGCCAATTAACTTTCCTAAGTATAAATATTCATGGTCGATGCATGTGTATATCCGTTTGCTCTTTTGTTGTTTGGCCTTAGTGCTGTGGAGCACTTCTGCATGAAGGACTGAAGATCTAAGCGTGTGTGGCGGCGGGGCGGGTGACAAGGGCAAAAACGGAGCTTCGTTTGTACCGCCTCTCTTCATCTCGCTTTTTTTGTATGCTTCTATATCTCTGACAAACATATGCATAACAAGATGTCAGATCAGAAGAATGACAGAGTGGTGGCACAGAGTAACAGGAAAAACACAGGGACAGAGAATGTACAGTACTTGACAGAGTCGTCGCTAATGTAAGGAGACTGGGTGTGTTCACACAAGTGGTACCTATTGCCGCTCAGCTTGGGGATGTTTTTAAGGGTGAAACGCTACATTTTAAACTACAGAGCTCTCCACAATAATTGGAACCCCTGGTAAAGATCTGTCAAAACCCTTAAAATAAACTGATGTTTTATTGAATACATTTTCCAATATATTTAGTCACTAAGGCACAAAGTCCCATATTAAGAAATACATCTTTTTAACAAACATACAGGGGCCATAGTTATTGCAGCCTAACAATTTAAACACAAGCTTTTTTTTAGTTAAACATTAAGGAGGTAATATAATTCGTAGTGATTCAAGGACAGCTGCGTTTTGATAAAATCAAAATGCACTGTTTTTTAAAATCCAATTTGTTCGGATTGTAGATGAAAGTGGTGTAAATGTTGCCATTGCTAAGCCTTTATATATATATATATTTTTTTTTAATTCCTTGACTGTCAGTAAACTTACATTTTCCAAATGTGAAAGGCAATTAAGAACCACTTTAAAAGGTTAACTAATTCTTTTATTTTAGAAAATAAATTTTCTTCTTACTGGTGATTTATTGAAAGGCAGAGAAGAACATGTGTTGACAGATTTGTCATTTTGCACTGAGACTTATTGTACTGTAATTACAAAACAAGCCATCTTGTAAATAATTGTTTTTCTTTATTATTTAATAGTTACTCAAATTGACCAGTAAAGCCTCATTCTCTTGCATCACCCTAGTTTATTATATTAAAGTTCTCTGTTAAATCAAAAAATTGACCCACAGTGAATCTGTCATATTCCTGCAATATTTGGTGTTTCAATTTTGAGTTTCTTTTATGTTTCTTAATTTACCTGTGTCCAGGATTGTTAGAAGCTTTTCTTATTAGTTTCTTCTTTTAGGGTTAGGCTCCTGGTTTATTTTAGCGTTTATCTGCATTTTGTATCATTTCTGTTAGAATTCTTCCTTGTGTCTCTCTCTGTTCTGCTCCTGCTTATTTTCTCTTCCCCCTCAGCTCCCTCTCCCTTCACTGGTCTCAGCTGTTACTCATTCTCTCCTGATTGGTCTCACCTGCTTGTCATGTTTTCTCCTCTCTTCTCTGTACCTTAGCTGTCTGTTTTCCTCTGTTTTTTGCTGGATTCTTCTGTTACTCTGCTCCTGTCTCTACTCTCCACTGCTCTTTTCATAATCCATCATCCTGCCCTGTTCTCTATTTGTGTAAGTCTTTTGTTGTTTATTAAATATTGTTTAACCTCACCCCTCTGCCTCCGTGTTCACTGGCATTTGGGTCCTACTGCAAACAAATTATGACAGAATCATTGTTCAATCAATTGTGAATTCAATTCTATCAAATCTGTATTTGCTGCTTATGTATGTTTAATATATCAGGTTGTTTGAAGTATATTAAAGCATGTATCTGATTTTCCACCAAGTTGAGACAGCCAATGGTTATGAGAAAACAGCTAGTGGTCTAAACACATCTACTGTCGGGTCAATAATTAAGAAGTTTAACACATTGGTACCTAGACAAACAAGGGTGGACAAGGACCAACGTTTTTGACATCATGCACAGTAAAGAGGATGGTAAAGAAGGTATAGATATCTTCGAAACTCGAAAAAACAGCTTTTGCACAGATCTGGGTTTTGGGGTTAGGTAACAACCACTAAAAGCAAATAATGTAAGGATTTTGGCCATTTTAAATGGGGTCAAGCAAATAATGTAATAACTTGCCAATATCTAATAGTCTGTGTCTCTACCTTAGTAACATTATGCCAATGGTTAAAGTTAAAATAAAGAATCTTTAAAAAAGGAATTCAAATCAGTTAAATTCAGTTAATTATATATTGACAATTAATGACGAATGTCATCTCAAGTCAGTTTATAAGACAAACAGAGCAGATTTATATACAGAAATATATAATCAAATCAATACAATCACATACAAGGAAGCACAATCAGTTATATACATTCCAATACAATCCTAATTAATACAATCAAGTTCAGTTTATTATGTCAGTTGATAAAAACCTTTTATTTTTTCTATCTTAGGACTTCCAGTCGAATGCATCAAGTCATTGACTTTCTGAGGAGGCATGTGGTGACAGTGGAAAGGAAAGACTCCTTTTTAACAGGAAGAGGTCCAATATTCAGTACCATATTGTTATTTTCCTAATATCTAGCATATTCCACTAAATGCACTTTAAAGAAAATAATAAAGTATTCCTTCAAGCTTGACATATTACATTTACATATCTAAGCAAATAAAATAAATCCAAATAAACCTTTAGTAAAACAGATGGTTCCCCTTCAGTTGATTTACTCAGTACAACATATGAGTATGAGTATGGGACCCTGGAGAGTCGGATTCAATTCCTTGCTGTCTCACAGCGAGACCCACTGCTCTCCGAGGCGGGAAACCCAGTTTCGTCCGATTCTGACGAGGACGGCTTTTCGGTCGAAGTCCCCACTTCCAGCTGGGCGGACCATATGGAGTATGTTGATAGGTTAGCCGATAATGAAGGTGGTCGGTCTCAGCTTCCACTAGAACCACCTTCAGGAAGATGAGGACGTACTGGACATCGGTTTGGATGTTCATGGTCTGTCCGATGATGAGGATGAGTCTCTGCTGAGTCAGGCTGCCGCTGCTGCGCCGGCAGACCCAGGCGACACGTCTTTTTTCTCTCTCTGTCGTCGTGCAGCTGATACCCTGGACGTGGAATGGCCCTCCCCACCTCCTGCGGAGAAGCCATCGCGATTCGCCGGGTTTTATCTCCCCTCGGAGCCGGCCACAATTAAGCACCATCTACCCATGTTCCCAGACTTCGTTTCTGAGTTGACGTCTACGTGGAAAAAGCCACTGTCCACCCGCGTCATGGTGCCGGATTATGGACAGTATCTGGACCTGGAAGGCGCCGAAAAAGCCGGACTGGTGAATATTCCACCTATGGAACCGTCTTTGGCAGCATATCTGGCCCCGTCCCAAAATCATGGTGCGGGTGGTCCAACATCGCTTCCGTCTAAGTACTGTAGGTTCTCCGCTGCTCAGTTGGAAAAAAATGTACAGGGCTCAAGCAACCACCGCTCGTGCCCTGAGCTCCATTACCATGCTGCAAACATGCCAAGCTATGCGCTTGGCGGAGCTTGGAGCCGCAACACCGCCGGAGAGCCCTTTGATGCCGCTCTTGAATGAAGTGAGAATCACCGCTGACTACATCCTCCGTGTATCCAGCTGTGCAGCACTGTCCCTGGGCAGAGGGATGGCATCAACGGTGGTTGCACAAAGGCACCTGTGGCTGACGCTCTCTGATATCCCGGATAGGGATAGAGCCGTCTACCTGGATGAACCGGTGGTAGCCGACGGGCTGTTTGGGCAATCTCTCGATGCCACACAGGCGAAATTCGAGTTAAAGAAAAAGCAGCCCGAAGCAGGCGAGATGTGAGACCCAAATCCAGCTCGGGCACTCGCAAACCAGCTGTACCGCCACCCCACCGAAGAGGATGACGCGGCCCGTGAGCTTGAGACCTCAGACGGTACAGCCACAGAACCACGGCCAAGCTCGCCGAAAGACGGCCTGGAGCAGGGGTCTTCCTCCGGGGCTCCAGAGGGACTCGACGTCCCGGAATAAGAAGACACAGTCCTCCCAGCTGTGGGACTCGAGATTCAGGGGTTTCAGGAGCAGGGAGACATGTTTGCCAGTTTTCGGCGGCTGCCGTCCAAAATATGTTTTGCTGGTGTTGCTCGGGATACCAGTCCCAAGAGGCGCTGCATTTCCCCCACACAGTCTCCCAAGCACGATTTCCCCACAAATGCATTTGCACTAAAAGCCCCCAGTTTGGGTGCATTGAATGTGTTTCTGAGCACTACAGTTGTTCCAGATGTTTGTATGTATGTTTCAATAAAGACAGCTTTTTCGATGGAAAAAGTCAAAATCAAATGGCTGCAGACGACAGCCAAATGAGGCTACACCTCTCACGCACGTCGGGAGAGGGCAGCTACGTTCTGCCAACAGTACCGCAGGCCAGTCGCCTAGCTGCACATCTCCATATGTGTCGCGCATGCGCACTCCATCCTTGGGTTGAGAGGACCGTTGCTATGGGTAACCGTTTACAGTTCCGCCGGAGACCACCCCGCTTTCTTGGTGTGGTAAACACGGCGGTAATGGCCCAAGCAGCAGAGGTTCTGAGAGAGGAAATAATAACACTGTTGGTAAAAGGAGCTATCCGTGCGGTTCCCGAGTCGGAGATGAACAGAGGTTGGTACAGCCGTTATTTTGTTGTTCTGAAAAAAGGAGGCTGGCTTCCTCCAATCCCGGACTTGAGAGTTCTGAACAAATACCTCCGAACATACAAGCTCAAAATGCTAACACTCAAGCAGCTTTTTAGTGCTATCAGCCCGGGCGATTGGTTCGCCACGATCGACCTAACAGACGCTTACTTTCACGTAGCGATACACCCGGACCACAGACAGTTTCTGAGAATCGCCTTCGAGGGCAAGGCTTATGAGTACCTCGTACATCCTTTCGGTCTGTCTCTAGCGCCTCGCACCTTTACAAAATGTGTAGAGGCAGCGCTAGCACCTCTCAGAGAAAGCTTGTTGATCCCATTTCAGCCATTTTAATTTCTCAGTCTGGAAATATGCTCCCTTACAAGCAAGGCACATCTTTCCGACCACAGAGTGGCTGCGTTTCACCGCTGCCTCGCTCAGTTTCAGTTGGGACACAAACTGCGTTTCCAGACTATCTTACAACTGATGGGTATGATGGCATCTATGATTGCAGTAGTACCGCTCGGTCTACTGAAGATGCGCCCGTTCCAGCGGTGGACCCGTTCTCACCGGTTGTGTGCATGGGGTCACCGCAGCAGGGAGGCATCCGTGGGGAGGCGTGGTGATAGCCTCCCTGAGGCGTGGTGATGAGGGGGGTTTGGACACCAGTACAATCCAAACTCCACATAAACTACCTGGAGCTCTTAGCGGTTCTGCTGGCCCTGCAACATTTCTGCCAGGTTCTGTTAAACCAACATGTTCTGGTCAGGACAGACAACACCACTGTGATTTCATACATAAACAGACAGGGAGGGACTCGTTCACTTCCTCTCCTGAAGCTATCGCACACCCTCTTGCAGTGGTGCAGCATACGCTTTCTGTCTATCAGAGCTACTCATGTCCCGGGACGACTGAATCTGGGTGCAGATTTGTTCTCCAGAGGCGGACCTCGGGTGAGAGAGTGGAGGCTTCACCCCTACGTGGTGGCACATATATGGGGTCTGTTTGGGACAGCAGCAGTAGATATTTTTGCCACCAGAGCCAACACCCACTGTCCTCTGTTCTTTTCCATAACAGATCAGGACGCTCCACTCGGAGTGGATGCCCTGGGCCATCCATGGCCCAATGTACTCCTGTATGCATTCCCACCAGTGGAAATGATACTACCGGTACTAGAGAGGGTGCGCAAACAGAGTCTGTCCCTAATTTTGGTAGCACACCGTTGGCCTGCAAAGTCATGGTATTCCGAGATAATCAGCCTGCTGGCAGCAGAGCCATGGCAACTCCCCGTTCGCCGGGATCTCCTCACTCAGGCAGGGGGGGAGATATTTCATCCACACCCAGAGCTGTGGAAGCTGCATGCCTACCTGCTGAGAGGTCCAGCTTATTAGCCAAAGGCCTTCCCCCTGATGTGGTGGCAACAATCCAGAATGCAAGAGCATCCTCCACTAGAGGCTTATACGCTTATAAATGGCAGGCTTCTGAGCAGTGGTGTGAGGACAAAAACATTTTTCTATTTCAGTGCTCAATGGTAGAAGTTTTAACGTTTTTGCAGGAACTGCTGGATAAAGGTCTTTCCTTTTCCACAATTAAGGTCTACTTGGCTGCCATTTCTGCCTGCCATATTGGTTTTAATGGAGTCACACCAGGTGCTCATCCTCTGGCTGTACGCTTCTTAAGGGGTTCGTAGACTCAGACCTGTGATTAAACCCAGCTTTCCTTCCTGGGATCTCACATTGGTACTAGAAGCTCTTTGTGGCCCTCCATTTGAACCTTTGGAGTCAGTAGATGTGAAGTTCCTTTCATATAAGGTTGCTCTGCTTCTTGCTCTGACAACTGCAAAGCGGGCTGGAGACCTCCATGCTTCATCTGTAAATCCTACCTGCATACACTTTTCACCTGGTGGTTCCAAGGTCACTTTGCGACCTAATGCAGCTTATCTTCCTAAGGTTATACCTTCGGACTACAGCTCCATGACTATGGAGCTTTCTAGTTTTTGTCCACCTCCTTTTGCATCTGAGGAACAAAGGAGGTTACACTGCCTGTGCCCTTTACGTGCACTGCGCAGTTAAATCGACCGTACTTAGACTGTGAGGTTGTGTGATCAAACTTGTGTGTGTATGCATTACACCAGGCAAGGGGAAAGCTCTGTCCAGACAAAAGACTCCCCACTGGATTGTGGAGACTATTTCCAACCTTTACAGCAAAACAGGGGTCTCCAATGCCACGTGGTTGTGGAGGCTCATCTCCACCAAGGACAAGCGACCACCCTACTGGGCCCTATTTAGAGGGGGTGCCCTATGAGTGAAATTTGTGCTGCAGCCAGCTGGTCTAACCGCACACATTTGTAAAGTTTATCGTTTAGGGAGTGACAACCCCTCCTCTGTGGCTCACTCTGTTCTTTCTGCTACCGGCTCTGAAGTGGTGCACTAGTATGCAGTGCATGATCAGGTTTGATGGCTGTTCTGCGGGGTGTTTATATATGTCCCATACTCATGTGTTGTACTGAGTGAATCGACTGAAGGGGAACATAAAGTTATGCATATAACTACTGTTCCCTGAAGGAGAGTAACGAAGTACAACACATGGCTGCCCCGCTGCTCAGCTGGGCGTGGTGAATAGCGCCTATCGAACTGAATAATGACGACGATGACGGACAGGTATATAGTGCAGGCGGGGCCTGTCACCTGTAGCATCACATCACTTGCCTAGGAGGCGTGATTAGTGGTGGCTTCAGCCAGAACACGCGGGGCGTGATATCCCATACTCGTACTCATGTGTTGTACTTCGTTACTCTCCTTCAGGGAACAGTAGTTATATGCATAACTTTACGTTCTTATAGTGGCTCTTACAATCCTTCATTAATGACAGAATGCTGCATAGTGCATACCATTGAATTAATTGATAAGAGGCTGAACCATCCACTATACCTATTTTTGAGGAGCAAAATAAAAATTATTTCATTTCTAAGAAATGCTGTCCTGGTATTGTATTATACCCTCATTAGCTGCAGTTATTGTATTTTCAATGGATTTTTAAAACAAAATCTAACAACTTGTTTATTAATGATGCAAAAACCGTATTAAAACAAAGGTAGGTTTTACATTATTGGCAGTTATTACACTTTTGGTTACTACATGTGCAAATAGGTGTGGAGGGTGCTGTATATTTCATTATTTGAACATGTGAATGGCTAAAATTAGCCCAAACTAGTGATATTAGTCAAAAGGTGGAAACTTCGTTTACATTTTCTCAGTTTTAAAAGTCCTCCAAAAATATTACTTATAAGCAGCAACAAAAGCTGTGTGTTAAAAAGTATTAAATAGAAAGAAAGGAATGCCTTCCTGATTTGAAGTGGGGCCTCAGAATCGAGTGATATAATGGAAAAAGTTTAACTCTTGTCCTTTAAAGTTGTACTTTAAGAAATGTTAATTTCCAGCCCTGAACACAGAGTGGTGCTGTCTTTTTAAATTCACTACAACACGTTTCTCAATTTATCTCTAATGATTGCTTTTGCAAAGACTATCGTGTGGGCTGTTAGTAATGTGAGCCTTATGAACAAAATGATGGTTGTAATGTGAGATCTGTCATTATTTGCTGCTTTTGTTGTTCATAATCATATGAAATTTTGACCTTTGCTGTTTCTGATTTCGGTTGGCAGGAATACCAAGTTATGAATCCACATTTTTAGTGTTTTCTTCTAATTGGGTGAATTAGAGAGCCAACATTGTGTATTATGTAAAATACGAAGAAGATATTCAAATCTTGCCAGCTTAGCATGTCCATATTTGAAACTGAAAGAAAATGAAGAAGAAACAGCAACAGGATGAGAATGAAAAATTAGATGGAAAGAGACGCAGAGAGAGAAAACAAGCGACCGAATAAGACATTTAAATGGACACTGACTACGAGAGAAACCAGGAGTAGGAGATAGGAGTATGAAAGCAGGATGACTGGAGAGAGCAGCAATAACAAATCAGCTATCTTGTTGAACCAGGCCTGTGTCTGTCTCACCTGCATCTGCCACACATGCTCACTCTAATTGCTCAAACACAATCATGGGAAGTAAACAAGTGGCCGTTTGAGTGGTGGACAGTTACATCACGTTCACGCTGCCATGCCATGCGTCACCGTTGTGTTGCCATGGTAAAGGAGCTTTTATCTGATCCAGGGTCAGCTCTTATTCACATCAATGCCACATCTGCTGTGTTTCAAACAGGTATGCGACAGATAGATCCCACACCCACTCAGATGGAAAGGAATTGCACAGGACATGGTTCCACCAACATCTAATAAAAAAATGCATAATAAAGAAAGGTTCTTTTTTTTGTGTGTCAACTCACATTTTGTGACAACACCCTCCAGCCTGATGATGTTCGGATGGTCGAACTGTCCCATGATGGATGCCTCAGAGAGGAAGTCCCTCCTTTGTTTGTCAGAGTATCCTGCCTTCAGGCTTTTGATGGCCACGTAGATCTCCCTCTTCCCCTGAACACGCAGGCGACCACTGCACACCTCCCCAAACTCTCCTGCATGACCGCACAAACACACAATAGCATGAGAAAGATTAAAATCTCAACGCAACTGTTTAATCTTATAGACACAAATTTACATAAAGTCATTAAATGCTTTGTTCCTTGAATGTTTTGCCAGGCAACAATCACAAACTATATCATGTTTTATTGGGATTTCAGGTAAAAAAAAAAAATAAATAATACACAAAGTAGTGCCTAATTGTAACGTGGAAGAAAAATAAACATGGTTTACAAAATGTTTCATAAAGCAAAATGTTCAAACTAGTAGGTGCATTGGTATTCAGCACCCTAAGTCAATACTGCTATCACAGTGAAAGATATCAAAATCTACTTAGGTTTGTCTCCTCTTGTTTTGCACATGTAAAGACCGACATTTTTGCCCATTCTTAGCCCAAGCCCAGTCGGATTGGATAGAGAATTTCTGTAATCAACAACTCAAAAGTCCTCCAGCAGATTCTCAATTGAATTTAGGCCTGGGATTTAACTAGACCATCCTAACACATTCACATTTTTACCTGAAATATTTCATTATACCTCTAGTTGCATGTTATATGCCCTGCTTGAAGGTGAACCTCTGCCCCATGCACAAGTCTTTTCCAGTTTCTAAAAGGCTTTATTCCAGTACTTCCCAATATTTATATTATATTCCCATCCATCTTCCCATCATCTGTGACCAGCTTGTCCTGTCCCTGCTTAGGAGTAACATCCTTATAGCATGATGCTGCCACCACTTTCTTTCACCATGGGGATGGTGTAGCATTTGGATGTAGGCCAGGAACTTTGGTTTGATCTCATCTGACCAGAGCACCTTCTTCCATATGTTTACAATGTCCCTTACATTGTTTGTGACAAAGATTTTTCCTATTATTATATACTTTATTTATCAGAAAAAGCAGTTAAACATAGTGGACTAAAAGTACATCTAATGCTTGATGCACAGAGTATATAGCGATTAATTCATTTACAACTCCAATGCCTTGCTGGGCTTTTAAGCGTCTTCTGGCTTTCTTTTACCACTCTTCCATAAAGACCAGATTTTTGGAGTGCAAGACTAATAATTCAACACCTGGGTAGGGATTATTGTAGCTCCTCCGGATTTACAAAGGACCTTTCGCCTGGTTCTTTATTTAATGTTCTACTTACTCGTCCTTTTTAGGTGGACGGCCATGTGTTGGTAGGTTTGCAGCTGTGCCACACTCTTCCCATTTTCGGATAATAAATTGAACGATATCATGTGAGACATTCAAATATCTGGATTAAGGTTGGGCAATATGTAACATTTTTCGAACCGTTATTCATCAGTCTAACAAATGACGAATGACAATATATTCACGCAGATGAGGTTTGGACTTTTTGTGGGCGGAGCAATGTACACATGCACAGACTGATTTGCCAATTTAGAACAAAAATGTAAAAAAAATTTAAGAACTAGTGGAACTTTGAGTCCATGCGGACTCTGTGTGTACATACGCAGATTCTAGTAGGCTACACCTGACTGTATTTTGTCCTTCACCCGTAGACAAAAAAAACAAAACACAGCTGTTAACAAACAACTGTTGAAGGGCTCAGCCTATCGTCGATGGCCGATAAATTTATCCAATCGCCCAACTTTAGTCTGGACATTGCTTAATAACCTAAACCTCCTTTAAATCTCTAGAAATTAGGAGTATCAGAGTAAAGGGGCTCAATAAAAATGCTATTGCACGCTTTTCAGATTTTGATTTAAAAGCACATTTGAAGAAAATGTTTTTTTTACTTTAAAATTATGCACTACTTTTTGTTTTTCTGTAACATGAATTTCTCTAAAAATACATTGACTTTGGGACTGTAACTTGCCAAAATGAGGAAAACCTCAAGTGAAATGAACAAATCTCCAAGGCACTGTAAGTGTAGAAAAAGTATCTACATATTTAGTTCA
Organism: Crenichthys baileyi; assembly: GCA_036173005.1. Lineage (NCBI taxonomy): Eukaryota > Metazoa > Chordata > Actinopteri > Cyprinodontiformes > Goodeidae > Crenichthys > Crenichthys baileyi. The sequence continues at coordinate 688,794 of JAHHUM010002036.1, forward strand.
ATGTTGAACAGATTTCTGAGTAATTCTTTGATGCTTCCCTGCCAACTGACCAGCTCCAATGACTCTCTCTATGCGAATGTTGGAAGCATCTATCTCTTTGGCAAAATCTCGGACAGCCTGGTTTGGATCTTCGTAGGTGTGAGGATGGATGTATGTTCTGCTGCCTGGAAGCTTCACTGCATTGGCGGAAAAACAGAGAAAAACAGACAAACTTATTTACTTGAGTCCTTAAATCTACTAGATAAAAATTCTAAGTTTGACCTTGAAAATGTCCCATTTATATGGCATGTGTACGAAAAAAGCTTTATGTGACCAAAAATCATAAATTCTGTGTATTTTTCAGAAAGCTTTGTGCCTTTATGTTGAAATGGGAGCTTTAGTGTGGATGCTCTCTACATGACATAACATATAATCACACAATTTCGCAAATTTATAAGAAACAGTGCTGAAATGAGTCATCATTTTAACAGGAACCCATATGGAGCAGCACTCTGTCAGGAGACGTTTATATAAGAGTCTGTGGAACACAATGTCTTTGTCTGAGCTGCAAAGTCTGCACATTCAGAGATCTGGAGCTTGTTCTGTATCCATGATCAACAGTAAGGCAAGCACAAAAAGTAGGACTCTTGCATGCAAACAAACAAACAAACAAACACAGTCAAGTTGTATTACACTGTGTTGTCACACAAGACATTTCCTTCCTCAGTCAGTTGCTTGCAGCCCTACACACGGCAGTAAAGGGATTCATCTCAGGTAGGTGTAAATTCTGGTTTTAAGGTAAATGTCACCATGGAATGATTTCTACATTTATTTGTGAGAGTGAGCAAGCTTTAGTTTCTTTACCTCGACCATGCTGGAATTGCATCTTCTCTTCATCAGGGTCCTGCTTGGCCTTTATGTATCCACAATGCCTGAAACATAAATCAATGCTTGTATTTTTAAGCCATAAAGTAAAGAGTTTTCCATCCAAAAGCAGGCCAATCCTTTGAATCATTCCCACTCCCTAAGCATAGCTTCTGTTTTTGCTTTTTTGTCACACTTAAATGTTTGCAGATGACACAATAGTAAGTCATATTGTACTGAAGTTTGGCTAATGTATATAAAATAATATTTTTTTCGATTTTAAAACAGTAGAGCTAGAATAAATAAAGCCTTCTACAAAAATTACAAATCTTTAAAACTTTAAAATACTGTTAAAAAAAGTTGTATTTTATGTTGTTAACAATACCCTCCCTTGTTCTATTCAACATTTTTAAACCTTAAACAAGAACATTAAGATATTGAGGTAATTTATTTTTGGTAGTCATCAAGTAAGAACTAATGCAAAATTCAGTTGTGTTTCAGTTTCAGTTGATGTGAGACCTAAATAGTAGAATAGTCTGTTATGTGCCAAACGCCAGTAAAAAGGTTTTTGCAAAGTATTAGTAAAGTAATAGTTAAAATGTAAGCTGATTAACAGATGTAGACTATAACTATGGTGTCTCGTGGATGAACATTTGTTTTTTTGCTTGTTTTATTTCTTCTATGTGGGTTAGTACAGGCTTTTGTAACGTACAATAAACTCATACATTCATTGAATCATTCATTTCACCCTTTCCTGACCTGGTACTCGTGATGTTTGGTTTGTTTGGAATATTTGTGCCACAAATGTGTGTTATAACACTCTTTATGTTTACCAAACACACAAATACACACATATCTCGGTTACTCACCCACCTCAGCACACCCGTTCACGCCTTTAGGCATGGGTCAATCCAAAGATCAATACAAAAATATTGACAAATTGATCAACTAAATCCTGCAGTGCAGCTGTGAGGAAGTGTTTAACTTATTCTGTTCTACAGGCCTCACAGTGGGGGTCTATTTCCAGGATATGTGTGTTTGTGTGAGACCTGCGTGTTTTTGACAATGTTTTCTTAGATTTTGTACAGTTTGTTCTGCCTCAAACACTGCTGAGAGGCAAATTCAGCATTGAGTATTAAAATAATACAAATCTCACAGATTCATAATATGACAAAGGAAGAATTAGATAAGAAGGATAATGGCTCACGGATTTTTACTCAAGTTTCATTTAAGTTGCCCCCCAAAAAATTGACTTGTAGCTTAATTATAGGGAAAGCATGGATGTCTCTTTAACTAAAAGCTGTAGTACATGAATTTGGGTCAATTTACGACAAAGTAAACATACTGCTGAAATCTTAGTGTTTCTGTTGTTGGGCTAGCTTAACACTAGAACTCCCAGAGCCGTCAATTTGACGGTTTTGAAAGTTTGGCATGCCATAACTCTGGTTTATTAAAACTCTCGCCTTCCTGGCATCCTGACTTTTACTAAACCTGTGTCTTTTGTATTCCTATGTCTCTTTAAAAAAAAAAAAATAACAAAGTAAAAGAAAGATCTAATTATTTCTACCTCTAACTACCACAGCCGCTATTTTGACGGCCCTATTATTTATTTATTTATTGATATTTTTTCCAAGGCTGAGTATATGCGTGAGCGTTGCTTAGCAACCGTCACTCTAGAACGCAGTCGGATTGTTGGCATCCAACAAATGGCTTCTAGAAGGATATTTTCTGCTCAAGAGGCATTGGAAATGTTTCAAAAATTAAATGATCGTGATTCTGGGTCGAGAGGGATTCTGACGGCTCTTGGTCAGCATTCAGTTCCAGTGACAGCGGGTCAGAGAGTGAACCTCCCCCGGCTAAAAAACACGAGTCGTCCCATTAGCTGGAGGTTGTGGCGCATTACTTAAAGCTAGTAAAAGACTAGCCTATGTAACGATTTTATCATTTTAGGCTATAGTTTACAGATTGGTAAACTAATAAAATATAAACTATAGCAACAGTGCCATAATCAGCGCAGGTTCAGAGACAGGGAGACAAGCCAGGTGCCCAGTGCCCAGCTATAAACCCAGCAATCCAGCTCCCCGGCAGGAGAGAAGCTACAAATCAAGGTACTGATAATGAACACAGAAATAAACAATAAGTTAGGTCATAGATATAGTAGCCCAGTAAAAACAACCTATTCTGCGCTTTATAGCGTTTTCATCACAAGACGAGCGCACATCTGGGAAGGAAGAGGAGATAGGAAAGGATGGCGCTTTGTGGACAGTGGTAGGGGAGGAAGAAAGTAGAGGAAGGCGTCAGAACCAGAACGCGTTGACAGAGCGCCAGATCCAAGATGCCCAGACCGCGATCCTCTGCGTGGTGGATGCCGAAATGCTTATCCGCATTCACAGCTGCAGTGTGGCTGAGGCCCGGAGAGTTTTAGGAGATGATTCCTCCTCGGACATGAGTGTGGATGAGCTGAAGGCATTTTTAGCACTAGTTTATGTCCGCGAAGTGAAAGGGGGGCGTAACATGGAGCTGTCCAGCTTTTGGTCAGATTAGTAAAGCTTTTTTTAAAAATGTACCCGCTACGCTGTTATTTTTCAGTACTATATATACATAACAATAAAACATAATAGGTTTTGATCAAATACTATTATTAATTCTTGTCAAAAACAAAATTTTATAGCGTTAATGCGATGACGTCATCACCGCCCTCGCATCCAGAATGCTCGCTGTCAAATTGACGGGCTTGGGAGTTCTAGTAGTGTTAGAATTCTGGGAGTCCTAGTGTTAAAAAAAACACCTCCTGTTCTGTTCATTCAGAAATTTGAAAACCTCTCATTTACTCGCTACACTGTGCCATCTCATTATGCTGTCTTTTATGACGTACACCACCATGTTACTATTTAGACTTGACAACAATGTAATAGAAGCCTTTAGAACAATTTTTGAAGTGATGAAGCACTAAGCCTCCAAACTCTATATATCGCACTATATGGAGGGATTACAGAATACAAACATGGATAAAAAGGTGTTAATCTTTGAACATAAATATAGGTATATTTCTAGACTTGACTTAGATTTGTAAAAATGACTTGTGAACATCTCTGTTAGATAGGCAGTTGTAAGCATGCATCCTTAGTATGGGGGATTGCTGCAGAGTCATGAAACGATGTAAGCCACTGACCCTTGTCGCTAAACGTTTGTCCAGGAGGAAAAAGTGCTGCAAACCAGAGACTTGATGCAGTCTGCTGGGTTTCCTTAGATAGAAGACCTTTTAACCAATTTGAATAATAAAGTTAACTTAGTTGCATTGTTTGATAACTAGGATCAATCGGAATGTATGTACTTGATTTTGGATCTTTCTGTATGAATTGATTGACATTTTTTGTAAAGTGCCTTGAGACAAAGTGTGTTGTGAATTGGCACTATATAAATCGACTAAATTTAACTACGCTTGTTTGCCATAAATTATTATTGGGTTGTTTATTCTTTATTTCCTACATGTAATTTAATTCTACTTTATGAGCAGAGGACTGCATATAAGTTACAGGTCTCCTTGTACAGGGAGCACATTCAGTCAGTTTGTCAGTCCATCGAAAAGATACATTGAATTGGGCTCAGGACCAGGAGTAAAAGGGAATCTGTGAAGGACAGAAGGGAAACTGAGACTGAAAGAGATGGAAAGCAAAGATTTGATAAGAAAGGGTGCAGAGAAATGAGATGAAGACAGACAGAATAAAAACGGAGGAGACGGTGCTTTCTGCTCTGACTAGGAATGAGATGGAGGAGCAGAAATTGGGAAAAGATCAAAGAAAGACTAAGCTCAGTAACTCTGACTTATTTGGTGTTAAGTCTTGTTGATTTTACACAGCTGAACACAAGCTGCAACCCCGACAACAACAGGCTGGCTGGGAATACACTCTCCCTCACACACACAGGCACATGTGCATAATGGTCAAGACTCCTGGTTGGTATCTGAGGATAAGGGGGATGGGGTGGGTAATAAGGGGGGGGGGGGGGTAATGTTCTTAAGGCGGGCTTGTTTGGTCCCTCCTGGTTATCAGCTGAGCTCAAGCTGGCCGAACACCAAGGGACTATCATTACCCCCTTGACTTCCACCCTCATATACTCAGTGCTCTGGGGCATGTGTGTTAAAACATATGGGGAATGGGGATATAGACGGCACCTCTGCTCCAACTGTGAGAAGTCCCTAGGGACGCAAAGCCATACGCAGACACAATGACACACCCACACACACATACACACCCACACACACATGCATGGATATGTTCTACCTAAACCTAAGTCAGAGACACCCCCACCTTTACCCTCCATCACTGTTGGGTGTGTTAATGTGTGTGGCTGACTCAGTGAGTGCACAGCTGCTTATGTATATGTGTGTCTGATGGGAAATGAACACATTTCCATAGTAATTAGAGAGCAGCTCATTCCTCCTCTCCAGTTAGAAGTGTCATGACTCATTAACGCAGCAGTCTTAAACATGGTGCAAAATCTGACACGGACATGCTTTTTGTTTCCCTCGACAGCTGTGTCTGGGTGTATACGTTCCAAACAGCAATTTAATACCTTTAACTGAATGCAGTTGACCTTTGGTTCATCTGTTAAACACACTAGAATTGGACTCAGGAGAAAAATGTGGAGATCATTTTTCACCAGTATAGGTACTTATTTTCCTATTTCTATTCTTGACTTTTACACAGTGTTTGCAACAAATGCAACAGAAAAACGCTGCAAAAGAAAGATGCTGCAATCACAGAAAATAGAGAGAAACATAAACCTACAACCAACAAAACAAATGCAAAGGAAAAATCCTGCAAACAGCAAAAACAACAGCAAATTCAGAAAAGCTTCAAACTCCCTCCCGAAAACGGAAGTGTGCCAGACCACTAGAGGGGGTTGACCACCAACTCATATGGGACCAGACCCTTATTAAAGACATTAACAGGATGCCCATAAGAAACTTGGAGGGCAGAAAGAAAAGGTATGTTTTCCTGTATTTTTTTAAACAAGTGGTTGTAATCTTTTAAAATATAGCAGCAACATATTTACGTTGTAATATTAGTGGTCAACTCCCCCTAGTGGTACAATGCACTTTACGTTTTAAGTCACGTTTGTGTCATAAATTACATTTAAGATCTGCATGAATTACAAGAAATGTAAGGAAATGTCAAAAATAACAGAGAAAAAAATGAACAAACTTACAAATTAGAGATGCAACAATGTAACTTACACCTACTCTAGGAAGTCAAGAAAGCCTATCCTTGCATGCCAGTGGTTATTTTGGTATCAGTATACATACAGCTGAGAACAGGGGAATGCCCTTCCTTCATTTCTACTTATCTTTCTCCTGCTGCATGACATGAACATCAACTGTGGGAGAAACTATCACCCCACTTAGCCATCATCTAGCTTTACTATACAAAGCAGGCTGGCACTGTATGTACACTAATCCCTCCACATGTTTGGCTGCAGATCCGTCCTGATATTAAGTACACACTCTTGCACCAATCAAAAAATACACACACAGTAATGGACTGCTGTATCGCTATCAGAGCCCAGCTCTCACCTTTCTCTCTGCCTCTGTTCTACTTCAGTGAGAACAACAGGCTATCCCTGTCCTCCAAAGCCACACGCTCCGCATTTGCATATCAATTTACTTTTTAATATAATACTCTGTCACTCGAGACCCATTTGTCATTCCAATACCAAGCCTCTATCCATATATTATCGTCACTGTTGCCACTCCTCCATTTTCCTTTCCTTTTCATCCTGTCTTGCTGCTCTATCTCACTTATTTTTTTCTTTTAAACGAAGAACTCCCTTTTCCAAAACCGCGCTTATTCGACCTTTATTTTTGCTTCATCTTCTTTATCCTCTTTAAAGAGGCTCTATCTGCTGCCCTTTTGCAGCTGTAAAGCTGTTTTTTCCTCCTATTTGTTATAAAGAGTGGACATGAGTGGCTGGGAAAAAGAATGAGGAGCGAGAGGGAGATGGAAAAAGAGAGTGATGACAAGCAAGAGTGCACAATGGGGGTTCGAGGCTGCATACCAACTAACAAGCAATCAGATGGAGGAAAGAACAAGGAGAGGCGGGGAGTGAGCTATAGGAATAGAAACCCCAAGGGTACCATAAGAGATGCAGACAGAAAGACAGGCAAGACAGTGTTTATGCTGCAACAACAAGAGCTGCAAGTTGAGAGGAAGGGTAAAAAAAGTGCAAGAGGGAATATAGCAAAATAGGAAGAGAAACAAACCAAAGATGTTAAATCTTAATAATAGGGAAGGTTAAGGCAAAGAAGGATGTGGAAGTCAAATAAGAGCAGTGTAAATCGAGTATTAACAAGGATAGAGGGCAAGTACAACATTATCAGTACATAACTCAGCCCTGAAAAGAGAAAGCAGAAGAGAAAGCATGAATGAGAGGGAAGAGAAAGTATAGTAAAAAGTAGCTGCTCTAAGAGAAAGAAACAGCAAACTTTTTGCATCCACTACACTGTTTTGAAAATATATTTATATTATTTAACCTGTTTTCCATTTTGTCACCTTATAACCACATATCTCTCCATAATGCACTGTCTTCATGTGATACACCATCAAAGGGTACAAAATTATTGTAAAGTGGAAGCACATGTATTTAGCCCTCTTGATAAATTTTTTTGTGCAGTTTTGTGCCACCTTTTTCTATTTTTTAATAATTTTTTTTTTGCAAAATATGTCAGGCTCAATTAAACTGGATGGGGCGCAACTGAGAACATTCAATTTCAGATCTGGGCTTTGACTGGGACATTCTAACACACGGTTTGATCTCAATCAGCTCTGGATGTATGTTTGTCCCTCTGTCTATAGCTCCATCCATCTTGGCATCAGTTCTGACCAGCTTCCCTGTCCCTGATTAAGTAAAGCATCCTTACAGCACTTTCTTTCAAGTTGTTGCTTCATCCCCAACATGCCTAGTGACACACAACTAAGAGGACTTCTTTCAACAATGGCTTTCTTCTTGTCCCTCCTCCATAACAACTAGATTTGCAGAGTACAATACAAATAGTTGTCAACAGATTTTTACATCAAATGTTACTTGACCTTTTGAAAACAACTTAGAATTTTTGATAAATAACTATAGGAAATTTGTTGTCATTTTTAGAGAACCATTATTTTATTTCTATGTTTTTAGGTTTTAAAATAAAGGAAAACGAAACATTTGCCAAATACAGGCATTTTCTTCTATCGGATGTTGATATTTGTAAAATATAATGTAAAAAAAACTAATATTTTTCAAAATAATTAAAAGGAAAAATTGACCTAAATAATATTACTGGTACTTTTAGTGTCATTCCAATGTGGGAATTCAGTTCAATCATTCCATGAAAAAACAAAAAAACACCTAAAACCTGCGTTTGTTGTGAATACAAACGAATGCCACCCTTTTTTTTTAAAAGTTGTAAAACATAAAGAAAGAAAACCATGTATCTTTTTCCTTCCGCTTTACATTTATACTCTACTTTTTGTGGGACTATTTCACAACATCCCAGTAAAATATATTAAAGTTTGTGAATGTAAAGTGAGAGGGTACCATTGTTTTTGTAAAGCACTAAATTTACAGCACATTAACCCACATTGTTGTAAAAAACTGGGGAGGAAGACAGCAGCCAGGGAACAAGCATATAAAATTACACCTTCATTAACTCAGTCTTATAAAAGTGCAGCACACAGTCTATGTTCATACCCACTTACTCCTGCTTGAAATTACAGGAAGCTGCTGGATCCCGTCCCAGCGAGCACTAGCCAGAAACCATGGAAACATGCAGGGCAGTTTGCCAGTCCATCATAAGACAAGCACCAGATTTACTCAAAAAGACAATCAATATTATTCAGATAACTTGATACTGGGAAGAAACCCCAAGCCCTGTTGTGATGGCTTCAGCCCCACTTTGGTAAAGTCAATTCACACATTCACCTCATAAGTTTGTTTTGTTTTGAGATTAAACATGTGTTTTAGTTAGGTAATTCATTAAATTCCTTACTTAAACTAACAATAGTAATATGGAACACACAGATAGTAGAACGAAGTGGTTTGTTGTTATTGATTATGTTTTTCTTTTTTGAGTTACCTGGTTTGGGGAGTTTAGGTTGGGGGTTTAGGTTATTTACATTATTTGGTTCTTAGGTAGTAGTGATGTTTAGTTCTGTTTCCCCCTATTGTGTATGAATGATCTGGCTAATTCACTATATAGGTTAACCTTCTGTGTCTTTGTGTTAGGTCAGTTTGGAGTTACGTTGTGTATATTTTGTTTCCTTAGCTAATAGTTTGTGAGTTCCCATTTTGAGAAGAGTTATATTTAGTTGACCTCTTTTAAGGGCCCATAAGCTATATTTTGGAAGTTTGTTGGGTAAAATAAAGACCCACTTGGAATATACTTTCCTGTGTCCGTTATGCCTTTACTGCTCGGTCCCTCACACCTGTGAAGAAAGCCCCGTGAACATGAAGTAAACAATGAATGTTCGTTTGTCTCGGTCAAGTGATAGCTCCATGAAAGTTAAGCAATATTGTCAGCCCTGAAACATGTGAAAAATTAAAACAATATAATGCTTGAGATGCATTTCCTACTAAGATGAAAGATTATTGAGTGAACTGTGCTGTGAAACTGTGGCTAACACTCCATATTGCCCTAAACTCAACATCCAAACTTTTTAATTTTTTTTAAATTTTGTGGCACTAGTGGCCTTTATTTTGCAAGTTAACCAACAGAGAATGGGGTGGAGAGAGAGAGGGGAAGACATGCAGCAAAGGTCAATGGGCCGGGACTCAAACCTGTGACGGCTGCGTCGAGGACTGTAGCCTCCATATATTGGTTGTGAACTTTACCCCTGCACCACATCCAAACTTTTAAACATGGTGGTGGCAGCATCATGAAGTGGTGAATTTTTGCAGGCGAATTTCTGCAGGTGAATTTCTGCAGGTGAATTTTTTCAGGCGAATTCTTGCAGGTGAATTTTTGCTGGCAAAAAATAAATTCACATACATAATTGCACAGGATAAAAATTCAGTGTCATAAATTCAATGTCTAAAAAATGTCTGATTCTAATGAGACTATTTTACTTCCATAGTTTTCAGCCTAACCTGGTAGACACAAAACATACGGCTCTGACTTGTGTTGGCTGGCAAACTGATAATCAGAAAAATCAGAATCTTTTTATGTCCTCTTTTCCTTCTTCTGCTCTCACCAACTTCTCTCCTTCCCTCTCTTCTCTTCTTACCTCTAACATAATCTCTTCTCCTCTTTCATTTCCTGTCTGTCTACATTATTTTCCCACTGCTAATCAACATAACTGGAAAAATGAAATCATTAAATCATTAGTCACCCCTCCAGCATGAGACAATGAACTGAAACATCTACCCTGCTTTCTCCATCACTCTCGCCTCTCTAACAAACACACAAACCTGCACCCTGCTGTGGGTATCTGGTCTCATCATTACTCATGAAAATGGTTATTCCATTTAATATCAAGCCATTGAATCAAAAATAATTACAAGGAATGAAATCAATGGATTTAATTCACTCTCATTATTCCACAGCAAAATTAAGCCTCCATCACCTAAAAAACAAGGTGTGATTGCTGTTCGGAAAATAAATAAATAAAAAAGTGACAAAAAGTCAGGGTGATGTAAGTGGATCAGAAGTGAGTAAGATTTCTTCTTCTGCCCTCTCCGTCTCCATCCTGGCACCGATTCAGCACTCTCTGACCACAGTGTAAAAAGATTTACTCAGCTCAGCCTAATTATTAGGAAGGGGAAATGATTAGCTGGAGACTCATGACTAATAAATCTGTCCATCTTTCATTAACACCCTGTTTGGAAACATTTCATTTGGAAGCAGCTCATTAAAGAGAGTGGTAAAGCGAGGGAAGAAGGAAGAGGAAGAGGGGCAGGGAAATAAGCTATGCTGTGGTAATTGGTGTAATGTAGCAGAAGTTTTAACAACCTGGTTGAAAGGTCAAATTGTAGAAGATAGAAGGAAGTAAAGAGGAGCATGTGATCTGTAACATTAATTGAAGTGTATCTTTATATTTGCTAACTGATCTGTGCGTGGAAGTCAGTGTGAAACTAATTTCCCTAATGATACTTATGCTACTACACCCACACGACTTGATTAGGTCAAGTAACATGTCCATCTGTGCATGTTGGTGTGTCTCTTTAAATGCATTTCCAAGGAGCGGACAAATTACTTTCATTTTCTGTGATGTTTACCGGACATTTGATCCATTTTTCTGCAGCATCTGCTCATTTGCATAGAGCGTGTGAGGAAAAAGGTTCTGCACCTGCTATTATTGCGCTGTTCCTTAGCTTCTTTCCAGGCATTCTGCAGACAAAGCTGTATTTAGCTATACCCCGCAGCTTAGCCGCATTAATTGAAAACACCATCATTCAAGCGAGCACACACAAAATCTGGCTAATGACATTACACGCACCTTGCCATCATTAAGTAAATGCCCCCACACACACACGCACACACACACACACACAAACATACACACCTTTCTCTAAATACTGGCCTGTTTTGTTTTGAATTTGTAAACATGGGATTTTTTTTAGCTGCCAAGTCATTATTAGTGCCATTATCAAGCAAACACACCAACACCACCCAAAGGGAACACAATGTATGGGCAGATTCTTACCTTCACCTGCTAATGCATCTCTCTCCCTTTCTCTGAGGGATGTTTTCATTAGCAAGCTTCGCTTTTTACACCCTTCCTTTCCTCGTTTGTGTCATGAAGTTTTCAAGAATAACCCTGGGCTGCACGGCAGCTGCTGCTGAGGTAAAAGAGCTTGAACATACAAGCTTGTGAACAAGACTTGTTAATGTGCTAAGAAGCTAGAGCAGTTAACGCTCTCTATTATAGAGACTGAGAAGTCTGACATTTTAAGCAGCCTTTCGGTAATTTACATTGCTTTGCTGTTTCACTCTCAGCTGTGTTTCTGTTTTCCAATACAAAAAAAATGTCTCAGTTGTGGATTTCTTTATATAATAAATACAGTGCCTTGCAACCACAACTTTGATGTATTTTATCTGGATTTTATGTGACAGAGCAGGCGAACAGCACTGAAGTCACATGTGGCTCTTTAGGCCCTTCAAAAACTGGTGATCATGGAGGAACGAACAGGGGATTTTGAATATAAAGTTAGGTAAAAACTGCGATTTTAGCAGTTTTTCATATAATTAGTACTCATGAAATGTGAGATGTAATCATTTAGGTTTTGGGTCTCCAAAACACATTTTATTCAGAATAAGTGAGGATAAAAAAGGGCTCTTTGATCTGTAAAGGCTGCATTACTATCCACACCTTTCCTTACTATCCTTACTACCCACTCCAGCTCCCAGTTTTAGTCCATGAGGCAGACACCCTGTCTACTTTTAAGGCTAGGCTTAAAACTTTCCTTTTTGATAAAGCTTATAGTTAGAGTGGCTTAGGTTATCCTGAGCTATCTTCCTTATTTTTTTACCTCCGTTTTCTTCCCTCCCTGTTGGATGGACTAAGGGGGAGTCAGGTTTAGCCTAAACCGGCTCAGCTATGGCTGAGGTGCAAACACACCCTCCATTTCTGCTACCTGTATGACCCCCTCTCTTTTCCAATAGTTATAATCAATCTGAAAGAGAGAGGTATCCCAATCGTTGTGGTTTTTAGTATAACAATGGCCATCAGTGGGCTCTAGATGGACAAACTGTCTACTTTTAAGGCTTAAAACTTTCCTTTTTGATAAAGCTTATAGTTAGAGTGGCTTAAGTTGTCATGAGCTATCTCTGTAGTTATGCTGCTATAGGCTTAGGCTGCTGGAGGACATAATGACCACTCTCACCCTCTTCGCTACATTCTCACACTGCTCTACAATTTTGCATTATTTGCTGTTATTTCAGCTTTTAACTTTGTTCTCTCTCTTTTCTCTTCCTAGAAGCTACACCTGGCCTGACTCTGTGTCTACCTGTGACACCTTTCTGGAGAGGGGCATCGTCTGAGCTTCTGCTGGCAACAACTTAATGCTCACCCTCTACCGATGATCCACATGGCCCTGTCTTTCAGTGTGTTTCAGTGTTTCTCTCTCCTAGACATGGCGACTGACTGAGCTTTTGCTGTGACTAACTCTATGTGCTCTCTTTCAGACTCTAACCTTGAAAGCTGGCTCAGAGTTTATCTGTTCTTTCTTTCTAGGTGAAACGTCTAAAGGAGCTACATCCATTAACATTTACTTTTCCTTCCCATAGAAAGTACTCCTGGATCAGTGCTTCTTTGTTCTCTTTGTGTCTCTGCTCTGTTCTCTCAAACCCCCAGTTGGTCGTGGCAGATAGCCTACTCTTGGATCAGTGCTCCTGTGTTCTGCTTCTGTGTTCTTTTTCCTTCTCTGCTCTGTTCTCTCAAACCCCCAGTCGGTCTCAGCATATGGCCGCTCACTCTGAGCCTGGTTCTGCTGGAGGTTTCTTCCTGTTAAAAGGGAGTTTTTCCTCTCCATTGTCGCTACATGCATGCTCAGTATGAGGGATTGCTGCAAAGTCAACGCCAGTGACTGTCCACTGTCTCTACATGCTCATCCAGGAGGATGAATGCTGCAAGTCACTGACTGGATGCAATCTGCTGGGTTTCCTTAGATAGAAAAAACTTTTTATCCAATTTGAATAAATAACAGAATCTGACTGCACTGTTCAATGATTAAGATTAATTGGAATGTATGTACCTGACTTTTGTGAAGTGCCTTGAGACGACATGTGTTGTGAATTGGCGCTATATAAATAAACTGAATTGAATTGAACTCCTTTACCCTGATACCCTTAAATCCAATGCAGCCAGTTGCTTTCAGAAGTCACAAAATTAGTAAATGGAGTCACCTTTGCCTAATTTAATCTCAGTACATACAGTACACAGCTGTTTTGTGAAGGCCTCAGAGATTTGTTAGAGATCATTATTGATCAAACAGTGTCATGAAGACCAAGGAATACAGTAGATAGGTCAGAGAGAAAGTTGTTGAGATGCTTAAAGTCAAGTTAGGTTATAAAACAAATTCCAAAGCTTTTAACCACTCAGAGACCACTGTTTAATTATTGCAAAGATGGAAAGAGTATGGCACAACTGCTAATGTAAAAAGACATGACCGTCATCCTAAACAGACAAGCCAAATATCTGTCGCAAGAGCAACAATAAAATGGTTTAAATCAAAGCACATTCATATGTCCGAATGGCCCAGTCAAAATCCGGACCTAGAATAGACTGGAAATCTGTGGCATGATTGAAAATGACTTCTCACCACTGTTCTCAGGCAAATCTGACTGAGCTTTTGTGAAAAATAGGTAAAACTGTCAATCTTTAGAGATATACCGCTAAAGTCTTGCAGCTCAAAGTATTTACTCAAGAGACCTTACTACAAATGCCCACCACATTTTTTAGATTTTAATTTGTAAGAAAAATCATCCATCTTTTGCTTTTATTTCCCAATTTTATGTGACATTGTTTTGATGTATCGCATAAAATCCCAATGAAACATATTTGTGCTTGATTACAAAACTTGTGAAAAAGTTCAGCGAGGTCATACTTTTTAAAATGGCACAACATGTAGCAGTTTTGGCCCTACTAACTGATAAATACAATACCTGCCTGAAAAAACTGATCATATTTATCGGATTAGGAGCAATTTTTTCAGCTCTTGACCCCTGCTGAATAATCTGCAGCTCTGTTAGAAGATATCCTTCAATAAACTTTAAGGAACAAAGTAGATAAAACATTTAAAAGATGTGCCTTGACTGAGAGAATAAATTTATGCTAACTCCCACATTAAAAAGATGCAGACAGAAAAACACAAAAGAATCTGCCATATCACTGAAGCCTGAAGCAACTCAAAAAAGGAGGTGTTTGAGTGGCTGTAGGATAATTAGAATCCAAAAACAGCGAAGGCCCAAACCTGCACACATTCACACACACAGTTGCAGTTGCTTGGAGGTAGAAGCTGTAACATGTTCAACAAGGAGTGGGACAAAGACCTAAGGGGAGTATGATTTCTGAGTGAAAGGCCATCTGCTGAATCCATGGCAGTGCCAGTTTCTTAGTAGCTCCCCATCGTTTGCACCTGCCAGCCTGCCAAGGTAACCTCAGGAGGACAAAAGCGCAAATCTTCACATGCAAGACACACGCTTTTAAATGTAGACTCGCCAAGCTGAGCAATAATGGCATGCAGACAGCAATAACTGGTGTGATTTGTCAGCAGCGTGCTGTGTCTGAGTAGCTTTGGGTGTTTTTTCATGTTTTCCCTCCTGCTGTAACAATAGCATAACAGCACTTTATTAAATGAGAACAGGAGAGAACAGAATCGCCTGCAAATCAGCTTGTTTATGAGGCGTAGTTGTTTAGTACACTGCCAGCAAAAGCTGCAAGAATCTTAAAAGTGTCTGAGCCCAAACAAGGGACTAGCATCGCATATACAGGTGCTTTCATATCAGAGACAAGTTCATTTATTTTACAAATTCAATTTAAAAAGTGAAACTCATGTGTTGCAAAGATTAATTCCAATTAGAGTGACATATTTCAGTGTTTATTTCTGTCATTTTTGATTATGTTGCAGTTAATGAACGCAGTTAATGAAAGCCCCCAGTTTCTCAGATAATTAGAATAAGACCAATGAAAACCTACTTTAAATAGAGAAATGTTGGCCCAGAAAAGTATGTTCAAACCCAAAAAGTATGTCCATACATATAGAATATGCACTCTGTACTTGGTCTGGCTTACTTTTGCATGAATTACTGCATCAATGTGGCGTGGCATAGAGGTGATCAGCCTGTGTCACTCCTAAGAAAGCCCATGTTGTTTTAATGGCACCCTTCAGCTTGTCTGCTTTGACAATGGTTCCTCTCATCTTCCTCATGATAAAACTCAATAGATTCCCACTGGACCTCAGATAACTTTGATTCTGTGCTTCTCCATTTTTCCTTCACACTCTGGGACTTGGATTTCCTAATAAAATATAAAATTTACTTTCACTTTATCTATTTTCACTTTCACTGAGCAACAATCCAGCCCTTTTTCTGCTTAGCATAGGTAAGACACTTCTGATGTTGTCTCTGGCTCAGAAGTGGCTTTACCTGAGGAATACAACTGTAATGTATGTACTTGACATGTCTCTGTATTGTGGCTCTTGAAGTCCTGACTCCAGCTGCAGTCCATACCTTTTGAATCTCTCCCAATCTCTAAACTGAGCTTTGCTTCACAGTTCTTTTTATGGTGCTATTGTCCTACCATTCAATTTTTAATTAGAATGCCTGGACACTGCACTCTTTGAACAGGGAGCTTCTTTAGTAAATACCTTTTGTGGCTTACCCATCTTGTCAATGGCATTTGATGGACAACTGTAAAGGCAACAGTCTTTACACCATAACATCTCTGTATCAAAAAATCTTTTTCAATTAATGTTTAATTACTTATGTGCTATTCACATTTTCAAACACACAGAGTCTTTGGTCTTTATCAGCTGGAAGCTATAATGATCAAAGTTCACTGAAATAAACACTTGAAATATGTCACTTTGTGTAAGCTACACCCTTTTTGAATTGAATTACTGGAATAGATTTACATTTAAATAACTTTCTAATTTGTTGTGATGAACTGAATCCTTCAAATAGTGAGTAGAATTATGGATTTAAAAACTCTAAAACAAAGAAGCAAAAAAAACCTGAGTACTTTTATTCAGTTTAATGATTATTTAAACAGCTGGTATTTTGGGAGGCGGGAGTCTTACAAACGCCTGGTGGAAAAATCAATTAAAACCTGGCTGCCTCTCAATGTCAGTTTCAGCCCAATCATTGTTCATATTGAGTGAATACATGTGATTGTCGATACATTCATCCAAATGTAAATTTCAAGAACAGAACAGGAAATGAAAGCTGGAGAGCCAGAAAAAAGAAGGGAAAACATGTCAGAGAGGGTTAAATGGGAGAAAATTTGAATGACAGATCAGAGAAAATAGATGAAAATAGCTGAGGAATAGACAACACAAGAGGAGATTAGTTTTAGATCCCCCCCAGTTCCTCACCAGCCTTAAGGATGACAGTCCTATTGCACCTAACAGCGCAATCGCCCACCCATCATCTCCCCTTACCCTTTTCTCCCCCTGTTTCAAACACACTCGCAATCTACCTTTTTATCTTCTGCTCCTTGCACCTCTGCTTTTTTTCCCCTGGCTCTTCACTTTCCTCCATCAATTTCCTCCAGGCCTCCATCTCCTTCTCTCTATCTTTCACATCATCTGAAAATGTGGCTCTCCAGCGGCACCATTATGCTTCAGATGTACCTCTCCCTCCCCCTCGGCAGCAATCCGTCAATCCTAGCACCTTTCTAATATGTTTATTCTCCACTTGTGTCTCTCCCTTTCTCTTGATTCTGTCCATCCTTCCAAATTTCTCTACCCCAGAACCCCCCCAAACACACACAAAGACACACACACACACACTCACACACTTTTGCGATTCGGCTTTGATCTATACTCTCCGGTCACAAACAAGCCATACACTCCCACCTGTGAGCACACGCATTTCAACAGATGCGCTTTAATAGAAAGCAGTCATCACTGCACCATCCTCCCAAGCGTCCAAACCTCTCGCCGGATGGAAGATAGAAACAGAGAAAAGGAGGAGAGGAAGGCCTGAAATTGATGGTACTGCATCGACCTCTCCGTAAAACCTAGTTAACACCTCCCCAGCCTGTGAAATTTGATTAGATGAGTGTGAGTCTGTGTTTGTGTCATCACATGTGTTCATAACGCAAAATGTTTCACAGGTTTTTTTTCTTATGGACGTACAAACTTATAATCCCTGTCTGATTAAAAACATGTTGATGGGTTCCCGTTCGCGTGCCCTAAGTGCTGCTGTGTGTTCCACAGCACCCATGACAGTCTCTGCTGATTACATCCCTTCAAGTCAATAGTGAATAGAGCACTCAGCCTGATAAGCAATCACATAAATCAATACTAATCTTTTTAGCGTGTGTATATAAGCATGTGCATGTTTGCTCGTGTGTCATTCCTGAAATGTGGGTAATCTAGTTGGAACTCATGGAGGATAAACATTTGGTTACAGGTGCTGTGGTTACATATCTTTTCGGGTGCGTTTTTTCCTCTCCAAAGAGCTTTTGACCTAACACCTGATGCTTTCATCTTGTCACCTCTTAGCGTTCGGCGCTCATTTTTCACCTCCCCCTGCCTCATCTATTTATCCTCTTTCGCCTTCATTGAGGCCGAGCATTAACAAACCGTCTAACCTTCAAAATGACACGTGTTCACACGCGTCACATCCAGAGGAACCCAACCTTTAATCAGACTTTTTGTAAATGTCAGGGTTGGATGCCCTCCTTTTTCACACCCACGTCCAATCTCTCCACAGACAGACAGAGATAAGAGGAGAGACCAGATTCTAAATAGATAAATGCGGCATTATATTAATAGACATCCTTAAGGCACATGATTACTCTTAGCAGTGAAAGTCAGTAAAAGTTGCACTCAAAGGTCAGAGAGTTTCACTGAATTAGAAGTGATCCTCAATAAGCTTACTCCGAAAGTGTGTTGCAAAAGTATTCACACCCCTTAAACATTTCCACATTTTGTCACATTACAACCACAGACTTTTTATCCACTTCATAAGGATTTTATGTGACAGGCCGACAAACAATAGTGCACAATTATGAAGCTGTAGGCAAAAGATTTAGTTCTTTTAAATTTTATTTGACCAATGAATATATTGAAAGCACAGCTTGCATTTCCAGTTCTACCAACTCAATACTATGCAAAACATAATTAAAGCTGCAATTTATTCAGTAAAAAAAAAAAAAAAAAAAATCCTGCAGCACAATTCTGCCACCACCATGTTTTACTGCATGGACGATTTGCTCACTGTGATATGCGGTGATAGTTTTCTCCCACGCAGCAATTTGCATGTATGAGAAAAAAGCTGAATTTTGGTCTCATCTGTCCAGAGAAAATTTTTTAAGTTTTCTGCGTTCCCTTTAAGGACCTCTCTTCTATAAAGATCAAATTTGAGGAGTTTATGACTAATAATTGTCATCTTGGGATAATGTTTCAAAACCTAAACCTGCTTTAAACTTCTCTACTTTATCCCTGGCCTGTTTGGTGTTTTTCAGTCTTCATGATTCTGTTTGGCAGCATCATGTTGTGAGATTGTAAATAATAGAGCTAAACAGTAAAATACTGAAAGCAAACATTTTAGCAAACATTTGCAAAACACTTGATACTAAGGTGTAGGTTCACCTTCCAGCAGGACAAAGACTCTAACCTTCCAGCCAAAGCTAAAATAGAATGGTTGAGACCAAAGCATATTCATGTGTTAGAACGGCTAGAAGTTTACAGCTAAATTTAATTGCAAAGCTGTGGTGAGACTTGAGGTTTTTTGCAAAGAATGGGCAAAAATTTCTCATCTCTAGATATAAAAATTTGAGAGACATAACTGCAGTAAAAGGTAGTTCTAAAATGTATTTACTCAGATGGGCAAAATAGAAATGCACTCCACACTTTTGTTATACTACACTGAATGAATTGAATTGAATTAATTTAAACTGAATGTCTCTTTTTTACGTTCATTCTTATAATTGTGCTTCTTTTTGTTGGTTTTAAATTCAAAATCTAAAAAGGTTCATACAGGCACTGCGGACAAAAATAGTTGTTGTTGGGTATTCATGTCGTGGCCTTACCTTCCACTAACAACGAAACAGGTCACCAAAAAAATGAGCAGAACAATCCCTCCTGCAATGGACACAACCAGAATGGTGGATTGGTTTGGGTCCCCAATGGGCAGGACGTCTGCAAAGCCAGGAAAAAGTGAACGTTATAAAAGTTTATTAAAGCAACCCTCAGTGAGAATGGAATGAAGCCCAGGGCATTTTCTGTAGGAGGTAAGGTGAGATTAAGGCAGGCTGGGAGTAAAAAGATGGAAAATGGTACAACAAAGGTGGCGAGGGAAAGATGGAGAGAACATGAAAAATGATAGTATTAGAAAAGACATAAAAGACAGAAGCTGAAGGGAGGGAGACAGAGAAAGCAGCAAACAGACACAAGAGAGAAAAGGGAGGTGGATGGAATAGTAAGTAAGGCCCTTGATGAAAAGCTTTCTCCCTCTCGGTATTGCCTGTGAGGGTACAAGAGGAGACATGAAAGCCATTTCCATTCAACTGTGCTGTCCAAATGGATATGTTAACATTGCATATAACAAGGCTACTGCCGAGAACTTTCTGCAAAGACGCATTGATTTTTACGCCACACCAATCGAGTCATTACTCAAAACAAATAACCCCATCTATATGGCTTAGCTAAGCATGAGTGGGCATCCACGTCATTGTGTATGTGGGTGTGTTGCATGCAGCACATAAGCTTATGTATGGGTCGGCATCTTCAGAAATCATAATAATCCATGCATTGATATCCTGTTACAGTTGGAGACTAACACATACACACCATTCTTCAATGATCAATACAGCTGATCCAATTAGATAACCTTCATGTGATTGGTACAACACCAGCCAATCTTGCACTTTACAATGCATGACTTTGATGTGAACCTGTTGTGTGGGAAGCCTATAAATCGCAGAGACTCCTGCAGCATGTTGAAACATCAAATTAATATTTGTTGCAGCCCAGGAGCAGGAATAAGGCTTTGAAATACTTTTATTGACAAGTGAATGATTTATAGGTTAATGCATGCCTTTTATGTGCTGCACAGTCAATGTACTTTGCAATGCTACACATTTACTGATTCACTTCGCTCTCCCTGCCTGTCTAGGAATCGATGATCGCTCTGAAAGGCACATTAAAGGGAACAAAAAAATCCAAGAGCACATAATGAACTAATAATAAAGGTGGTGAAAAAGATATGTGACTGGGAGTCTGACAACTATATCATAGAGATTCAGCATAGGTATGCAAAGGGCTGTGTATGAGGCTTCTCTTGACTGAAATTGGAGGGCTTCTTCTTAAATGAAGCAGACAGCTAGCTCTGTGATGGAAGGCTTGGATAAAAAAGGCTCCTAAATCCTTGTCTTTTGAGTTTGTTTGGAGTAAACCTTTTTCAATCATTACATTTACTCCAAAAGTCTGTTTGAATAAGATCTCCAATCCGATCCCCTTCCACATTTTTTCCTTTCCTGTCAAATTGATTTGTCTTTCTTTTACCTGAGAAGTATTCCAGCACACTTTGAAGCCACTGGTTCAGAAAAATAGACGGCAACATGCGAGGCTGCCAGGGCATCTCTGCCTGAAGAAGGAGCTTAGATTAAAGCTTAAAAACTTAAAGAGCACCAAATGAAATCATTTAAACTTTGGAAGCGATTAATCATATATTAAGTATACCTGATATTCAATATGGCAGCATATAGGTTTAAAGATCTTGTGGCACAAGATTTCAGAATATTAATACACTATCCTAGACTTCACCATAAACTGAAGTGTGACTGACAAAGAGTGATTCATTTGCTGAATCCTATGTTAGATGACATTGTGAGCCACAGATAATAGGCTTTAATTTTAATAAATATTCACACACACTATAAAAAAACAACATATAACCTTCTTTTTCTCACTGTCTGACATTACATCAGACTAAACCTTTCCAAATTTTGCAAATGTATCCAAATTATTACTATTTGCAACATGTCAGAATAATAGAATACTTTAAAAAAAGTTCTGAAGTCTGCATACACTAAGATTACTATTTCTTTTACCAATGTGAGAAAGCCCAGATAATGATGCCATGGCTTTGTCAGCTTCTAAAGGGTTAATTCATGACATTTGAGTTAATCGAAGGCACACCTGTGGATGAAAAGCACTGCCTTCATGTGTGACATTATAGGAAAGCTGAAAGAAATTAGGCAAGAAGTCAGTGGACCTCCACAAGTCTGGCCCAATCTTTGCACAATTTACTTATGTGTGACTGTGTCATGTTAATCCATTCAAATAATTATATTATATTATATATATATATATATATATATATATATATATATATATATATTATATATATAGGGCTGCATGGTGGCGCAGTTGGTAGCACTGTTGCCTTGCACCTTGCAGCAAGAAGGTCCTGGGTCTTCCTGCATGGAGTTTGCATGTTCTCCCCGTGCATGCGTGGGTTCTCACCGGGTACTCCGGCTTCCTCCCACAGTCCAAAGACATGCCTGTTAGGTTAATTGGTCACTCTAAATTGCCCATAGGAGTATGAATGAGTGTGTGCTTTGTTGTTTGTGTGTTGCCCTGTGATGGACTGGCGACCTGTCAAGGGTGTACCCCGCCTCTCATCCATAGACTGCTGGAGATAGGCACCAGCTCCCCCGCGACCCACTATGGAATAAGCGGTAGAAAATGACTGACTGACAGTCATTTAGAGTTAAACATCATTTGGTTTTAAATGTGTATATCAAACTCAGAACAAGATACTGGCTGAAGCTGGTAATGCATGCTTCACACAGAAAGATTTTAAAATTGTCGGTTGATTTTAAAAACCTGAGAGAACCCAACACATGACCATAAAATATTTAGTTTAGATAATTCTCTGTTCTGATATTTCACTGAGCTTTCCTGATTAATTACAGTTGAAGTAAACATGCATAGATTTCTGGTGCACCATAGCAGTTGTTTTTTCTTCTATATTTTGGATTCCCCCTGTGTCTCCATCACCTTGCTTTCTGATTGACTACGAATCACATTCAACAGGCTGTGTGCTCATTTGTCTTCAGGGAACACCCCGCATGCTAGGATATCGGGCCAAGACAATCCAACATGTTTATTATCCCCGATTTGAGGTCGGAGGTTTTCCTGACATCTTTCTGAGCAGTCTAGATAACTCTTAACTTACCACACACAGCAGGAACATCTCATAAGATTATCTTTAAAGCCATCAAAATAATCAGGGGCGTCCTTAAGATTATAGGGAGGGGAAGATTTGGTCAAAAATCTGCATAATTATCTTGCTATGCGAACCAGGCATAAGAGTGTCCTTATCCACAGTGAAACGAGTCTTGATCCAACATGGGCTGAAAGGCCATTCAGGGGTGAAGAATCGATTACACCAAAACATAAAAAGCCAGATTACAGTTTGCAAATGCACACAGGAACAAAAGCAGTAATTATTGGAGACGTGGTGTAGTCTGATGAAACTACAACTGATGTGTTTCACCCTACTGACCACTTAATTTTTAGAGGAAAAAGAGGGAAATTTGAAAGCCTGAGAACACCAACCCAACTTTAAAGTACAGGGGTGGACACATCATGTTTTGGGGGCATTTTGTTGCAGGAGGGATAGGTGTACTTCACAAATGGTTTCACGAGGAAATAAAAGTAAGTGGAAATATTAAGGCAACATCTCAAGACATACACTAGAAATGTAAAGCTTGGGCACAAATGGGTATTTTAAATGGACATTGAGTAAAATCATGCAGGCAAATTACCGTAGTTAGTTAGTTAAAGTGGTTTAAAGGCAACAAAGTCAATGTTTTGGAGTGGCCACCGCAAAGCCTAAGAAATCACTCTAGCCAATTACCTTTGACATTTCCCAAATATAAATAACTTTGGTAACCCTAATGAACCTGAAACAGAAAGATTTTAGTCTGATAGTACATGTTGGAAAATGTGAGAAAAAACAAAAGTTTGTGAGCCTTTTTTATGCAATTTATGTAAATTGTACTTGTGATTTCTGAAAGCTTTACTAAGCTAAGGAAATTCTTAGTTTTAGCAAATATATTTGTAAAATGTTGTCTCATCTCATTATAGGAAACCTTATATCGTGCATTGCCTCTTCCCGTGAGCTACATGTAAAGTTATACTCTAAAAAAACCACATTTAGCTCTCCTGTTTTTTTAAAGTATCCCTTTTTTTGGATCAAAGGCTTTATTATTAACATGAAATCTGTTTGGAGAACTGATACTACTTTAGGTACAATTCTAAGTTGCTGCTCCCAAATCCTAAAAACCAAGGGACTTGGAGCAGAGAAGGGAAGGGAAAAAGACAAAAATCAAAAGCACTAAATCACTAACAACAAAAATATATTATTTAAAATATATATAATTTTTTTACCCTCATGGCTGGTTTCCAGTTCAATCTCTCCACCATAGGTCCCATAGCCCCCATCAGTTCGAGCCCTGACTCTGAAGACGTAGGTGGTCCCAGGCTTCAGCCCATCCACTGTCATCATGTTAGATCGAGTCTTCAAAACCGTGTAGTTCTGTTCACGCTGGTTCTAAAGAGGAACATTAAACAACAGGAGATAAAATAAATACTCTAGGAAGACATAAAAACTAAACAGATTTTGATCTAGAAATCTGAGCTGTGGTATCAAGAGAAACAGACTAAATAGAAATGTTTAAAAGTAATAGACCCCCTTAAATTGTTGAATTTAGAAGTCTCCAGGAATTTAATACACCTCTCTAAGTTTTCATTTGTACAGCACTAGACCATTTGGCCACATTTATACTTGAGCATCTGTCAGGTCCCAAATCTTATCTTCCCTGCACTCTGGGGCAATATGTGGTTACTAAACCTGTTTCACTTTGTTTCTCAATTACCTTTTAGGTGTGTGCACGCACAGACACTGTGTGTGTGCAGAAGGATGAATAGAAAACACGTTTGTCGGCCAGTATGCTGATTCCCTACAGAGAGGCAGATACTCCACCTAATGGAAGACACTCTACACTACCGATTAACACTATTTTACCGTTAGTATATGCCATCACACACACAGGTCTAATTTCATCACCTTCGCTGTGTTTTACAAGGTTTATTAGACAGATGTGTGGTTAATTAGCTTGATGTGCGCAGCAGAGGGGATGTGAGCAAAAAAGGCAGAGGAAGCAGAGAGACAGCGGCATGTTTGTGATGTAAAAGTCATTAGATACCTGGCCTTAGGCTAAATTAATATCCTGCCAATATGTAGGAGGAGAAAAACAGGAATGAACATACTGTGTTAAGTCTGAAAAAGGGCTGCCTCCATAATTTTGAAATAGTCCCTTAAAAAATGAAACAATGAACACATTTATGTCACTTTAATGCATTTACTGAACACAGAACCCTACTGCCAAAAGGTCTTTTAGGATAATAATATCTACCAACCAGCTCTTTAAAATCAAATTTAAAGTCTACATTTGAGTTACAGTACCAAAACTGCAAATATTTTCCATTGTTGCAGTTATAAGTCATTTTAATGAGATGCCACATAGAGTGCTGAAAAAACCACAGTTTTGTGGGTGTTTTGAGCATAGGAAAATGTAATCCCCCCCCCCACCCCCCCCCCCCCCCCACACACACACACACACATACACATACACACTTGTTGCTGCACACTTCTGGCAAACCGGCTGAAATAAGGATATTCTGTTAAGCAACCAACTGCGCGCTTGCTTCCAGAGCAGATAGTCCTAATAAAAAAATAGTCAATATCAACTTGACATACTGCCAGTGTTACTCAATAAGGACCAGAACTGCAAAAAAGTTCTAATATTTTACACAATAGGAAATCCTTTTTAAAAGCAACTACTAAATATAGCAGCTGTTTGTTCTCTACTTTTGTTTTGGTCTACACCAACTTAACAGTGACTATACAAAGAAGGGCTGCACAGAGGCCCAGCCATTAGCACTGCTGCCTGCAGAAAGAAGGTCCTCGGTTCATGGTCCAGCCTGGAGCCTTTCTGTATATAGTTGGCTTATCTCTGGGTACTCCATCTTTTTTCCACAATCCAAAAGCATGTATGTTAGAGACCAGGAGATAGAGATAGAGACCATGATAAGTAGGTATAAAGGATAGCTTTTTTTTAGTAGACGTTTAGCAGATAATATCAAGACTGAATGGAGTACATGAAAGCTACTCTGTTTTATCCTTTGAGTTTTTAACCTCTGTTATGGAACATGCTGGATTTAGACATTTTGGCAGCCTTATGGACCTTGAAGTGGTCTACATTGTCTAGGGAACACACATATACACTGCGGTTTTGTTAATTCTAACCATCATAATCCAAGATACCAAAACCAGGTTAAATATCATGTTGTATTATTGTTCTTGAGAAATTAGAATGGCCCAAACAAGATACTGGCTGAAGCTGTTAAGAAATGAGTCTTGTACCAACATGGGCAGAACGGCCACTCAGAGAATGGCCAAGGTAAAATATGTACAAAAACAGAAACCTGAAGGCAACCACAAACTACTGATTGGCAAATCTCTATTTGGGTATCTTTAAAAAAAACATCTTGCTAGAAGTGTTTTGAGTTTCCACACAAAGAGCTATTTTTATACCATAAAGACTATTTTCCATAACAGCAGACTCCTGTCACTTTGTCTTCATTAGCAGGGTTACAATGCTTTTCAGTGTCTCTCTCACCTTCTCGTAGTAGATGACCTCATACTCCACGATTGCTCCATTGGATCTCTCAGGACCCTGCCAGGCCAAAGTTACGCTGTCCTTGCTTCGTCTTTCCTTTAACACTACGCTTACTAAAATTACAAGGAGAAAGGATGAGCAGAAAAGAGATAGATGTGTTAAAATGGTTACAAAAGAGAAAAAAACAAACATGAAAACAAGAGCCAGTTTGCCTTAACAAAAAACAATACCAAAGATGCTTTATAGCACAAAGCCATATTGCAGTGTGTTTGCCATGCATTTAGGGTAATCAGACAGCCTACAAGGTGTTATGTACAGTACACGTGTATTAAAAGCATTTTATGAACCATACATTTATACTACTCATAGGAACATTGTGTGATCTGCCCGTGGTATCAATGTGAAAAAACAAAAACTGTGACTTCCTGTGCAATCTTTTCATATAGGGACACCTGCTCTAGTGGGATGATGGTGTGGGTTTTCTCGTCTGTGACTGTATTTGTTTAAATGTGTGAAACTCTGGCTTATAGCTGTGAATGGCATGCGCAGAACATGATGTGGTTAACAACCGCCTTACACCCTTTTCACTTTCCACTACACACAAATCCACCCGTGAGTATCAGGCCTATTACTCATCAACGCCTTGTCATGCACACCTTCGTGGGACTAAAATTTGCACATACTACTCTATGTACACATGCAAGCAGAGATGCAGAAGAGCCATTTGTGAAATCAGCGTAATTCCCCACTGCAGCAAATTTGGGTTATCATAAAGAATTTTGATAGTACAGTGCCCTGCAAACTATTCAAAATCCTTAAAGTTTTTAACATTTGTTACTTTACAGCCACAAACGTCAATGTATATTAATGGGATTCTATGTGATAGATTGACACAAAGTAGTGCATGTGTCAGGGTGTTTCACCTTTTGGACTCTTGGTTGGCTTTGTGTTATTTTGAGTGTTAGGTTGTGTCCCCCCCCCCCCCCGTTCATAGCTCCTTTAGTTATCGTCGTTTTTCTTATGAGTTAGTATGGTTTTCTCTTTGTTGTCATTGTTGCCATTATTATTACTGCGCTCTGTTTTCCTTGGATTCTTTAGTTTAGTTCCCCATCTGGTATCTCTGTGTTTTTATTTGTGGTTAGGTATTTGTTCTCCCCCCTTGCACTCTTCTGTTTATTAGTTTCTTTTTCTGTTACTCTTCTTCAGTTATATTGTATTCGGTCTTCGTTTCCTAGTCCTCCCAGTCTGGTTCTCTTGTTTATCTTATCTTTATCTTCACTGAGTCAATACTTTGCAGAACCACAAGTGTTGCCACATATTTTCAATTAGATTTAAGTCTGGACTTTGACTGGGCTCCAACAGGTTTTCTTCCAGGATTGCCCTGTTTTTAGCTATACTATAAGAATATTGTGTTTAGGGTGATGTGCATAGTTAGTTTTCCACCAAACACAGCATTCCGAATGTAGACATAAAAGGTGCCAGAGCATTATCCTCCACATAATTGCTGGGTTTTAGTTGTTTGCCTTGTGCAAAACTATAAATGGGACTTTTTATAGCTTAATTACAACAATTGTTTTCTTCTTGCCACTCTTTCACAAAGCCAGATGTGTGGAGAGCGCAACTAATAGTTGTCAAGCTCAAGCTCTTAGCAGCTCCTCCGGAGTAACCATTGACTTCTTATCTGCTGCTCTGATCATTATCTTGTTTACAAATTAGGTAACTTCTGAAAATGAAAACTATAAACACTTCTGTAAGGCACCGTAGGTTCTCAGAAAAAAATCTTAAACTTTATTTTCTTGCAGAATTGTGTTTATTATAAGGCTTTCTTCTTCTGTCACATTACACTAAGACTTTCATTACTCCAGCAAATGCGTATGTTCTCACCTGTCTGCGATGTTGTAACATTTATTTCCACCGTGCCCCTGGGGGTTGGACTCAGGTCTGACACTCCATTCTGGCTCTCGATAGTAAAGCTGTAGTTGGAGTCAGGCTGCAGGTCGGTGATCAGCACGCTGGCTGACGAGAGCCCAAACTGTCTCGGGACAAAATGGACGCTGCTGCCGCACGGTGCACACTTTTTGCCGTCGCCAGAGCACTTTCTGCAAAGAAGGCTGTAGAAAATGTCTCCTCTGCCTCCTGTGTCACGGGGCGGCGACCACTCCAAGGAGACGTAGGTCTCATTCACAGTGGAGATGGGGTTCTCTGGAGCAGAAGGAGGACCTGATGGAAGAAAAGGGAAGTGTTATGTTTCTGCATATGGAAAAAATTTTATTTGAAATTTGAGTATTTTCTCTCCTATCCTTGAAGCCTACTGCTCAGCTATTTCACGTTCCATTCTTCAGGGTGAAAATATTCAGCGTCCGTTAAAGGTGCATTTATTTTAAGCCAACTCATACAGATTGGTGCGGCCGCCACAGTAATGAGGATGCCTTGCCGGTCCATTGTGGTGAAAAGAGAGCTGAGTCAAAGAGCAAAGGTCTCGATTTACCAGTTGGTCTACATTCCTAAACTCACTTATGGGCCTGAACTTTGGGTCATGATCGAAAGAACGAAATCCTGGATACACGCGACTGAAATGAGCTTTCTCTGCAGGGTGGTCGGGCACTCCCTTAGAGATAGGGTAAGGAGCTTCGTCATCCGGGAGTTGCTCGGAGTAGAGCCGCTGCTCCTTTGCATCAAGAGGAGTCAGTCGAGGTGGCTCGGGCATCTGTTTCGGATGCCTCCTGAACGCCTCCCATGGGAGGTGTTCCAGGCACGTCCTACCGGGAGGAGGCCCAGGGGACAGCCCAGAACACGCTGGAGGGACTATGTCTCTCGGCTGGCCTAGGGCTCCCCCCAGAGGAGCTGGAGGAGGTGTCTTGGGAAAGGGACGTCTGGGCGTCTCTACTAAGTCTGCTGCCCCCAGATAAGTGGAAGATGATGAGTACAATTTAGACACCTTAACCAATGGGGCCAATGCTCCTGGAGATTGCTGTATAAGAATGCAACGCAGAAGGTGAAAAATAGTAGTCTCAGGTAGGGGTGTAACAGTACATGAAAATCACTGCAAATCACTAAGCAATGGAGAAAATATCAAGTTCTGTTCGGATCTATTTTAAAAAAAGAAAACCAAAATTTTTAATTTCAAAGTACTTCAAACAATTATATATTTTATCTGATTATTTTCAGTTCTTGAGCTGTTCTAGAGCAGCGCCTGTCTCGTTATGTTTTAGAATTAGAAGATACCAACACATCATCAAGGAAAACTGAGCTCATACAATGCCATTCATGTTGCATTGAAACCACTCATGTTGAAATAACTTTGGCTGCTTAAAACCCAGCATGGTGCAGGGATCTCTGCCATATGAAAATTCTGCTGGACATAGATGCCAATTTCTCATGACATCTCATCGTGTCCCAACTGAGCAGCAGGCCCCAGGGGGGCACCAGCGGAGACTGGGATTGTGTTTGATTAGTCCTACCTCTCTGTGGTGCAGCCTCTCTGTGGTGCAGCGGGGATGGGGGACAACGTAGCATGGGAGTGGGTTGGGAGACATGCAAGGCATAATTGAGGCTGTCATAAATTTACTGAACGGGGGTTGTGCTGCTAATTCTGCCATGGTCTTTTTCGCCATCCCCCAACTTCCCTCAGTGATACTCAGGAATTGGTCATCACCATTGCTACTTATCAGCCTTTTATGGCACTTTTACGACACTTAGATTATATGACTCTGATAGACCTTTATTTCCCTCACTGTTCTAGTCTTTTCCTGGGTCTCAAGTGTCATTCTCCATTTCTTTATGAATAATTATTTCACCTGTTCTCCTTATTTTCCCATTTTTCACTCTCAAACTTAAAAATGGTGCTCTTTCTATTCAGCAGGGCACACATGTGAGTGTGCGTGTGTGTGTATGTGTGTGTGTGTGCGTGCGTCTGTAGCCGTATATATTTGAACAAAACCGTTACTCATTTCCAGCTGATAACACCTGTCATATCTCACCTGCTACAACGATTAATGAGTGTAATCTACTAGAACCCGAGAATGGGTTTGGGTATATCTGTCCATGCCTGAGTGTGTGTATGTGTGTCATATGTCTGAATCTAGGTATTTCACGATACTTTTCTTTTCAAACTGACCAGCATGCCGTTGTCCTGAATCCATGTCTTACTGTTTATCTCCCCTGTACTTTTTGTGTAAACATTCAAAACAGCGCCTTACAAGATTGTTCATACCCCTTAAACATTTTACATCTGGTCACGCTACAAACACAAACTTCAGTGTATCTTGTTGGGATTATTTGAGGTACACTAACAAAAAGCGGGAAATAATAGTTAAGTGGAAGGAAAAAGATACATGTTGTAACGATTTGTCTAAGAATGACAATCTGTGTGTGATGAGCATTTATATTTA
Organism: Crenichthys baileyi; assembly: GCA_036173005.1. Classification (NCBI taxonomy): domain Eukaryota; kingdom Metazoa; phylum Chordata; class Actinopteri; order Cyprinodontiformes; family Goodeidae; genus Crenichthys; species Crenichthys baileyi. Next base: position 719,428 of record JAHHUM010002036.1, read on the forward strand.
GCCCTGTGGTTCAAAAGAACGGAATGGTGGAATTACAGCTGTTAATCTTTCAGGGTATGTCAATATAATAATTCTCCCAGATCTAAAGACTCAATTTTTTACCTGTTCTTCTATTTCATTACAAATTAGCTCTAGTTCAGTAAGATTGCCAGGATAGTGTTTATAACAATCAATTGCCAAAGAAAAATACATGTAGACTTACAGTATAGATCCAGTGGTGCTGTTAGGGAGGTGGCAGGGGAAAATATTTTTTATACCATTACATAGTACTGCCGTATTTCCTCTATGTGACATTTTTCTGATGGATGGAAACCCCCATTCGAGTCTCAAGTCTTTTGCAGCCTCTAACAGGTTTTCTTTGAGGATGGCCCTGTAGTTAGGTTGCATCATTTTCTAAATATTATTTAGAGGTATGACGTCAAAAGGGGCTGAGTACAAATGCACGCCACAGTTTTTAGATTATTTCCTAAAAAATCTTGTAAAACCCATCTGTGTTCATCCATTTTATAGTTATATACGACATTGCATTGGTCTATCACATTTAAATACCAACAAAATTACTGACGTTTCTGTTTGTAACCTGAAGAAATGTGAAAAAAAGGTATGAGAACTTTTGCAAGGCAATGCAGATAAAGGCAAACAATTAGCAATATTATCAGTTTAAGCAACAGTATTACCCATATCAGTGACTCATCTAATGTATCTAAATGTATTAGCTGTAACCACAAAACTATAATCAATAGATGCATGTGTTTCATGCATCTATGGATCATGGATCCCACAAATACAGTTTTTTCTTTCAGTCAATAGCAGTTAGAGGTTGGGAATAAGTATACATTTAAAACTGCAAAGCAGTCATGCAGTTTAAAATCGAGTTTATTATCAACCTATTAAACAATTCCATTACATGAAAATATAAACCTCAGCACCGTAAACAAAGACGATTGCAGCAAGTGAGATGCAAAAAGTGACGAAGGTTTTTCCAGTTTGTATTACTCACGAGTGCAAGCCATTGAGCGTGGGTCAGTCTCGGCACGGTGGAAGCCTTTCTCACAAATGCACTCGATGGCTTGTTCCTGTGGGGACGAGCTGTGAGGAGGACATTTGGTGCAGTAGGCATCTGTGGCTGAAGCTTTGTATGTTCCAGGTCTGCACGCTGGAGAAGAGAAAAAAAGAATTCAGTGATGCACTTTGTATTTCAGACTTTCAATATTAGCACTGCAATAGCTGCTGAAAACCTTTTTTAACTAGTGGTCCAATAAGTTTATTCCACCCTTTGAAATTTGAATTACGATGCTTCTCCACTGTGTTGTATGATCAAACCACCAGAGTGTATGAGGCTCAATACTTTCTTCAATAAATATTCCTGCCTTGTTTGTGCTGCAGTTGCAGTGGTGCCCTTCTCAGCCACAAAAGCCCTAAAATAAAATTTTTGTTTCTATTCTCAATAAAAATCGTAATAGTTCTGCAAATATAGTTTTTTTTCCCTGATTATCATAATGTCCTTTCCAGCAAATCAATTACAACAGTGTCTGAAGATATCTAAACCATAAAACAAAATGTGGCTCAGTTCTATGCTATGAGTAGACACAACATGCATTCATCTTTTAAAGGTGGGAGCTTTCCATGCTTTAATGATTCGAAAATTAGAGTTCACTAGCATAAAAAAAACAAAAATGTCTATATTTATGATATGGCTAAACCACTATCCAAGGAAAATACATTTTACAAAGTCTCGCCTTAAAGAATACTTTAGTGAAATTTAAATTGAAGTTCTGTTAAAAGGTTATAATGAATTAATATAATACCTGCAGTAGATAACCTTCTAATAATCTCTGGTAAGTATATTTCCAGATTAGCTAAACCCCAAAAACTAAAGCTAATATCTAATCCAAGTGAGAGTCCAAAACCAAAGAGAACTTCTACCATCTCAGAACAATTATAATCTGTCAAAGTAGATTATGCAAACACAGATTAATGACCGTTTAGGGCATCATCACTAAACAGTCAGTCTTAAAAAATGAGGGATGACTCAAAATTAAAAAATAAAATAAAATAGCAAAGTCGGAGGTTTTTAAAGAGTGCACATCAAAAACAGTGATTATCTAAATCCGCCATGTAAAAGGTTGATAGGTTTTAATAAACCACAAAAAATATTTTAAACCAAAAAAACGAAGAATACATGCATAAGGTAAAAAAAAACAACTGCCAGGCCATTCAGCACCCACGGCAAAGAGAAAGAAAATAATGTTTGATTTAATTTATTGTGACATTAGGTTCACAAGAGATCGTTTTCCATTAGGCTAGGCTCACAGAGACACAGGGCGCAACACTACAATAACACAACGCAGCAGCAGGTCAGCTGCTGTTCGTCTTATATAAGAATTAGATATTTACAAAACCAGGAGAACAACAATGCACAGCCGGAGTCACAATAATAGTTGCAATAACATAACATGACTGCTTTTGGTGTTACAGCGGTTGCATATTAGTCATTATGCAGAATCATAAAAGTGAGGAGGGAAAACCCTGATACCACTCAATGGGAGCCGCCTGGGGATTTGAATAAATTTCCTCTTGCATACTAGGAAGGGAGATGGAATTCCTGACTTTCCTTTCTAGTATCATGACTCCAAATTACACATGTACCTATTTACACATCCGCAGGCCCAGTAGTCCCATCCAGGTAAGCCCTTCTTACAAATGTGATAAACACTGTTACAGTGTAAGAAAAATCCACGTAATAAAATGATGGTGTGTCCAAACATTGTGTGCACATGTACTGCAGGTCTGCTTGTGTGCTTGGATCAATAACCAAGGTGCTGATTACATGTTCGTGCGCCAGTAGGGTGTTAAGTATGCAGCAGGTGTGTGAACGCGCCCGCTGATTGCTTGTACCACTGGTGAAGGTCATGGCTTTAATCAAGCGACACGTCACTTCTCGCAGGAAAGCTGTAGATCCTCACATTAGTACAAACACCCACCCACAAACACACACACACACACACACTGAAATGTTCTTGTTGTTACTGTTAACCAAGAGACAGCAGAATGGAAAAAGGGGCCTTGAAGTAATGTGATTTGTCCCTATGGCTAGAACTTCTTCCACCTGGATGATCTACTCGCTTGCATACAGACAGTATTTTTAGGCAAATCATTCATCATACAGGAGCCTAGTCCACTAGTGCAATCCCCAAGAGAACTAAAAGAACACTGAAAAAAAGGATAAGTGTGTTTTGCATGTGTATGTGTGTGTGGAGGAAATAGAAAGTAAAGAAGGGAGAAAGGGAAAGGAGTGGTAATTCTCAGGGGCTTTCAACTCTTTCCTCCATCCTGTCGGGTTCTAAGGTATAGAGGTGCCCGTGTGCTGTGCTGGTGACCGTGTTTGTGTTCCCGTTGGCTGGGCTGTAGGAGCACGGTGGAAAAAGCAGCTTTTCTCAAGAGGCTGTGCATCCGGAGAGTCCTGGCTCCCCAGCTAGAGAGGCACAAAGGATCCCACTGCTAAAGGACAGACGGGGCATCACATGCCAGGCCTGGCGACCGTACAACTGCCTGTTCTAAAACTTTCTGCAAGAATGGTAGCCTAGCATATGAGTGGAGCCCTGTTCACCTTAACCTCAGCTTGCTGCTCTGCTGTCCCACCTGACCCTCACTATAATTTTTCTTCTCAAAGTCCTGCTTTACCCCCACCTTCTTCTGCTCCTTTTCGTGCTTCCTTTGTATTGAAGTTAGTCCCAGTACCCGCCCACTGAAAATGTTGTACTTGATTTGCTCCCTTTTATGATTAATAACATACAATGGGTCTGAAAAAGGAAAATGAAAACAACGCTGAGCTGAACACAGATTTGAAACCAGATTTGCAGGCAGCCATCACACCTATATGTTCCTAACACAGATTTCCAGACTTCTCTGTCCCTAATAGTCCAGCTTTAAGTTTAAATAAAAATTGATGAATGAAGGAATGAATGGAAAAACAGAGGTTGATGAACTTATGGACTAATGGAAAGATGGACGGACAGATAGATAGATAGATGGATAAAGCAATTGATGAATGGATAGCTGTATATAGCACTAGATGGATGTAGATGTAGACCAGCCCGTAGATGGAGGGATGAATGAACCAAAACACCAAACAGATAGATGGATGGATGGATGGATGGATGGATGGATGGACAGATAGACAATGGGCTACAGAATAACGTATAGAGTATGGATAATATTGTTCCATACTCTTTTCTTTTTCTATTCTTATCCAAGAAATGGAAAACACCTATATCAAATTTTTCTATACTATAGAAAATTTATACAGTCTTCTAGACTATATTTGGAATGTCTACATGAAATTATTTTCCTACAGTCTTGATAGAAATTTGCATCAGACACAGGGTCCTATTAATTATTCATGTGGTCACCAGAGAGAGTAAGTGTATTTATGCCAATCGATAGCTCTTAGATATGATATAGTGCTACTGTTGAAGACACACCCTCAGTCACCACGCTCTGATTGAGATGGGAAGAGCCCAACCTCTTCCCTCGGGAAAACACTGCACATACATACTGATTGGAGTCTGTTGATTCGATTTCTAACATATTCTACTCTTTATAAGTCTGATAATGTTTTCATTAACCTTTCAGAGAATATCAGCAGGTGGAAATGCTGTACCAGAAGATCAAATAATTTCCTATCACTTGTTGAAATGTTTTCATATACTGGATGGGTTCCACTAATAAAAATTGTTTTAATATTATGAAATTACAGTCCCTTTCAAAATGTTCCATACCATTTTAACTGTTCCACTTTGTCACATCACAGCCACAATGTAGAATGTTTTTTTTTGTTTTGTTGCGAGCCCATAATTGTAAAGTGAAAGAAACTAGTGTCACATTTTTGTTGCATGCATTTAGCCCCTTTTATTCTAGTAGTCCTAAATAAAATCCAGTGCAAAAAATGCCTTAAGAAATCCGTTAATTGGTAAACTGCAGTTTTCTTAATCCATAATCTTACATAATCTCAGTTTTATTTTGAGATTATGTAATTTAATCTCAATATAAATGTAGCTACTCTCCGAAGGCTTTAAAGGTTTGTTAGAGAACAGCGTCATGAAGATCAAGCAACACAGCACACAGGCCAGGGATATAGCTGTGGACAACTTTAAAGAAGGATTAGGTTATAAAACAAATTCCCAATTTTGAACTTCTCACAGAGCTCTTTTTGATCCATCATCTGTGACATATTCTGGAAGGAATATGTGAAAATGTGTTTCAGCAAACAATAGTGTGGGAAACTGAAATGTCCTTTATTTTACAGTCTTGAGCTTTCAACCTCTTCCTGACAGATGATCCATGGGATTTAGGAATGCTGGGAGTCTGTTGGAAGACTTTGCCATGAAATAGGAATATTTATAACTAGCTACTGTGAAATACACAGAAAGACTGCTAAGCTTACAATGCTAAAAGAGCAACCCCTAATGTAGTTTAAAACTGTTTAAAATATCTCCCCATCATATGTTAACAAAATAGTTAACTCGATATTTGTTTGGTGTTATTTTATATAATGATTAAGGAAGTCCCCAAAAGCCAAAAATCACATCAGTATAACCATCCGTGCCATTTGTGGATGAAACCCTACAAATCTTGAGCATCTCTGCGATTAATATTCAAGATAATATGCAAACAAACTTGTATTTTGCCAGATTTTATCCAACAAGAGCCACAGATATTCCTAATATCCTTTTTAAGATAAAACAAAAAAGAGCAGTACATTTTCTTCTAATACAGTCCTAAAATTAAATATATTTTTCTTTTTTTGTTATATGACTTTAAACAATTAATTAATATAAAATTATAGAATTTTTACAGAAAATTATATTACCTTTTTTAGGATTGTCACACCTCCCATGGACATGAAACTAATTACATTATTGCATGATCATTTTCCAAAATGTAGGCTTTAGTTATTTTAAATAAACTCCTTCTGGGGTCACAGTATATTAAAGAATAAGCTAAAAAGATTAAGCGAAAATCTCTTAATTAATATTTTCAGTTTCTAGTATCAGTGATGACCTCTCCAGTTGGTTTGTTACATATTAAAAACGTATAAGACGTTTGAAATATCGGTAGAAAGTTACAGCCTTTTTGACCAATATAGCATGCAGACCAAATAATTTTCAAAATCACCAGTTTTGTACATGTTTTGTGCTAATGTGTGATCAGAACAGCTGCTTGGTACCACAACAAAGCGCCTGCCTCCATTTCCCTTTCAAATGTTGTTCCTAGTTTAGGCTCTGATTGATCTGTTTTCCTGCTTTTTGTGGCACTTGGTTCAAGTCAAACATTGGCCCAGCACCGGCTTTAACATAAAGGGCAGAAAGAGGATTTCTATGTGTGTTTGTAAATATGCGGGGGGTATGGTTAGGTCGTTTATGTGTATGTATGTGTGTGTTCAGAGAGTGAAGTTGTGTAAAGCCTGCTGTCCCACAGGAGATGAGCTCCATAATGGTCACTATGGCAACAGGCTTTCAAGATGGAACCCTTCGAGTACCCCTCGAGTGGCACAGCTCCTGGAGAACAGAGCAGCCTGTGTGCTTGTGCATGAACGTCCCTGTGTGTGTGTGTGTTTGTGCGTATACAGGCTTTAGTTCAGGCAAGCTATTTAAAAATTGATACATCAAGCGTCAGTGGAGAGATCTAACAAGATTGAATCTGACGTTCTTCGCGGCCACCGAGGTCACATTTCGGTGTGTTTATGTGTGTTTGTGCTCATGTGTACATGCCCGTAAAAAATGCCTCAAATCGAATTGACATTGTACTGAATAACCTTTGCACAGATGCTGATGAAAGTTGTAGTGTAACTTATGGGTTAAAAATAAACATGCCGGTGAACCATTCAATATGCAGTTAACAACATAAACATATCCCCCAACCTGGTGTTTGCTCAGCAAAGTGGAGTCTTTATACCCCTGACAGATTTTAAAAATTACACAAAAAAGTTTGTTTCTGACAGGAATTAAGACAGGCATCTCTCCAAAGATAAGACATGTAAAATGAGAATCATTTAAAATAAATACAGTATATATGCAGTATATATTTAGAGAAACCTTGATTGGCATTGTAACAATCAAAACGTTTTTTAAATTTGCTGCCTTTTTGAATGTTTTTACTAGTATTTTGAAAACGTATCTTTAGCAATGAGCTGCAAGTATTGGCCATTGCCCTAATCTTTAGCTCCCTCTGCAGATTCTCTATCGGATTGGCTGGATCACTCTAAAACAGTCAGAAGAAACATACCTAAATCTACCAGAGGTATGAATACCAGAACTAAAGAATCTATATAACTTCGACTCAAATACTGTATTTCTGACAATGACCCGAAACTAAAACTGATCTAGAGCTACACTATGCAGATACCACACTCACCTAAACTGCAGCATGTTGGATCTAAAAGTGAAGTGATCACTAAAAGTGAAACTGCAGCTTAACCTACAACCAAGTCATTAATGTCATTTTTAAGGACATACTGGCAACAGTTAGGGACTTTGCCCTACATGACATGCTTATGCCAAGACTGGAAACATTGTGACAGCAGTATAAGGGCACACAGTGTTTAACAGAAAGTACTTCTATCCAAAAGAGACAGTTATTAGAGACAGACAGGTTAGCTCCACATGTGTGAAGATTGGACATGAGCCATAACCACATGGACACTATAGCTGTCCGTGATTGACACTTCAAAGCTGCCCCTTACTTTTCTTATGGAGTCTTTTAAGTTATCCTCCCCTTCACACACACACACACACACACACATACACACACAGACATGCATGCACAGAGGGTCAGACCATATATGAAATGCTTTATGATGACCACTCCATGAAGCACATGAGTACACTCTGGCCGCTTTCTGATCCACTCTGTTTTCTGGATATCAGCCAATTACTGAAAGTGGCCAAGGGGAACTACAAGAATGTGGGATTCCTCCCTACTAATTCTCTGTATATCTGTCTGTTCTACATCTTCTCTCTGCCTCTGTTTTCCCTCATCATTTTGCTTTCCTCATTGATTGTCAATTTTTTGGTCTTTGTGCCTTCCCTGCCTTACTTATTCTCTCAGCAACTCTAGTTGAGTCATGTGTCTGTGAGTCTGCCTTCGTATGTGTGTGTCTTTATTTCCCACTGGGCTGTCTGTCATACTTTGACCCTGACCTTCTCCAGAGCTCTTGCACAAATATTTACTCTCTTGCTGACAGACAGACACACATACATAAACCCCTCTGAGGAAAAACAAATCACAGGGAAATAGAGGAAGCTCAATTTCATTGCAATTATGTGTAGCACACATCCACACAGACAGACACTTTTCTAGCTGTAACCCAAGCTGATGGCTCACTAATTTTGAGCCTGGGTGATTATCTTGCAGCCTAAAAACAAATTAAATTGATACCAGGTGCATGTGTTTGTGAGAGTCTGTGTGAAAAGGGTCATGGACGAGGGATGGATGGAGAAGGAGAGGAAGGAGAAAACATGACAGGCCTATAGAGGTCTGTTGGGAGTTAAGCTTCACAGTCGGAATAACTTATTCTTGTGTTTGTGAGGCTATCAAGGTAAAAGGCCATCAGAATGAAAGGAAAACTTGTCTCTTTAAAGAACTTTGCTTCTCATAGCAATAAACAACTAAACTCCAAATCCAATTATATCTGCATGTATGGTATTGTCACACACTTCCTCATATACACTCAGAAACACACCATCATACCATTGCAGTAAACGTGCCGACATCACAGCCGCCCCGTGACCCATATTGACCCTGTGCACGAGTAGTGCGTCCGACCTCCTTTTGGCATCATCAAACACCTCCCACACGCTATACTTCTTCAGTTCAACACTTCTACTCACTAATCAAGTACATCCATCTATCCTTACCTTCGGAACCGAGAGGAGTCACAGAGCACTTCCACAACCTGCACCACACTCACACTGCCTACACACTACACATCCCACACACACACACACACACACACAAGCCACACACCACAACACACCACACACAACACACACACACCAACCACATACAGCAATTAGGTTCCCATTATTCCTCTCCTTTCACAAGGACTTTTCCTTTCATTTTTATGGCATAACCCTGACCCTAAAAGAAACTCAATTCACACCTTAGACCTAAACCTAACCCTTAACCCAAAAACAGAAAATCTTCTTATGGGGCCCAGGCTTTGAACCCAATAAGGAGCAGTGGGCCCTCACAATGTAGTATCTGTTGTGCCTTTTCTTCCACACAGAAAGCCTTTTGCATGCTGGGCAGAAAGTTGAATTATTGTCTTAATTTACCCAAAGCACATTTTTCCACATGTTTGCTAAGTTTGCAGTACGATTTTCTCCAATATTCCACAGTTATGTGCAACCTTTTGTTGGTCTATTGACTAAAAGGCCAATAAAATGTGTTGCTGGTTAGAGTTGTTAAGGGACAAAATGGAAAAAAAAATATTTCCCAAGGCACTTCATGATCAGGACTGAAAGAGACTAAATTTGATTGATTTCATAAGTTATAGACAGGCATTTGGTAAGAATTGCATACCCTTGACTTAAAATGTTGATGTCTTGGCCTTGGGGCCTCCTGAGTAAATTGGAGTAGAAAGGCATCAACAATTATTAGGCAAAGTGATGACATTCTGCAGATTTGTTTATGCTCCCCATAAAATGTGGTCCAACAGCTGCTCACCGAAGTTAGTGATCAAAGTCACGCTTAGCAATGATTTCACTTCCTGTATGGTAGCTGGGCTGCCAATTTAATTTAGCTGTGGTGGACAAATGCTTTTGAAAAGTTAAGTTTCATATAACTGCTCTTGTGAGGCTTGGTGTAACGATGTGGTCCAATGTTGGTGAAGATTACAGAAAACTAAAGAATCAGGGAGTTAAACATTTTTTATTGAAATCCAGTGGGGTTGAAAATCCAATATAGCAAAAAATGACAGCACAGATAATGTAAACCTGAACCCCCTGGAAGAGGTAAATGACACCAAGGCAGCAGAAGAAAGTCAACGTGTCATACAGCTTTATTAGTGACAGATCAGGGGAAAATATCCACCTGGTTATCATTCTGAATCAACATGAATGACTGTATGCTTTAAAAGTTATCTCAAACCTCACGATACAGTGCTGCCTTTCTATGAATGAAGCATTCCATAAATAAAACTTCTAACACACATCTTTGAGAAGCAAGCCCCTGTGCATCCATTCAGCCTGCTGAATGTCAAGGGTGTCGAATACAAAAGAGGAAAATTGCCACTACATGTAGTCTTTGTGCTAAACAAAGTCCAGTGAAGGGTTTTCATCTGAGTAAATCTTTTCAAAATAATTATTTCAATAATGCAGCCTTGAAAAATACATGAACCCATTGAGCTTAATGCAGCCCCTTTAACACAGCAAGGCATCTGCGTTAAAGCATGAGTAGAAAAAAAGAAGGCTATAAAAGTGGCGGACATTACTCTTATGAATACTGCTGCTGTTTCCTTCTCCTTTCCTTCATTTAGAATCATCAAGATGATCCAGCTATGTGGAAGTTGTGTTCAAAAAGACTTCAATTCAAAGTGTGCATACTGTTTGTGATTAACATCAACAGGATGCTTTCCTGTTTCCTTTCAGTCGTCAATAGTTTTTCTTCAGCCACTCTTGCATAAAGGCCAGATTTGTGGAGTGCATGACTAAGAGTTGTCTGGTTGACAGATTCTCCCACCTGAGCTGTGGATCTCTGTAGCTTCTCCAGAGGCAACTTAGCCACTTCTCTGATTGATGTCCTCCTTTCACTGTCTGTCAGTTTAGGTGGAAAGCCATGTCCTGTCAGGCTTCCAAGTCCCATATTTTTTCCAGTTTTAGATGATAAATTGAACAGTGCTTTCTGAAATGTTCAAAGCTTGGAATGTAGTTGCATAATGTAACCTTTTTTTACCCATCCTGTTTGTGGTGTTTCTTGGTGTTCACGATGCTGATTGTTCCCTAAAGTTCATATTTTAGATTATTTATGTGTAAACACAAATCATGCATCACTTTAAAAACAAAATCTAATGCGCTGGTCAGATTCTGTTATATCAGATCCCTGGCAGCTGTATTTTTCAGATCCTGCAGCTTTACACTCAGACTCAGCAGTAAACACACAGAGCATAACTAAGTTAGATGTACCTATAAATATTTGCACCTAAAAGCCACTGGGCTCTACAGACTATTTTTAATTATGACACTGAATTTGCTCCATTTCTCATCAGTCTCTTTGTAATATTTGCTTCAACATTTTCTTTGTTTCAATTAATGAATATTTTCCTTTGGCCGCAGAACAAAGGTGCAGCTGTAACGTACTCAAAAGCAGAAACAAATTGGATTTCAAACATGGTCACATCTGTTTGCAAAAAAAGAAAAACACAAAAATGGCTACTGTTACGCGCCGTAATCCAGCCGGGAACAGGCTGATCGTCACATATCTGCGCTATCCATAAAACTGAAAAAGAAACGTGCAGCAAGGAAGAGGCACAGGGCTGGGCGGAAAGGGTCAATGGCTGACTTCCTGTCCTTCTGTTTCCTGCCTGGCAAACCCACCGGCAGCCTCAATACCTCCTCTGCAATCTGAATTAACATGGATTTAACACTATAGAAATGTGAAAATGATTATCCTTCCCATGAGTATGCTGATATTTATCCCTAACTGGAGCTCAGTAGCATATGTAACACAACCAATTAATGAGAAGTGTACCCAAAGGCAACATGCTCTTCCCTCTACACCTCTCTGTTCTCGTACTGCGTCCGCCTATAGGGAGTAGAGCTATATAAGGACGTGTAGAGCTGAAACATGCATGAACAGTTCTCCAGTCCTTGGCCTGCTTTTTCAGATTTTCTCCCAGGGGTTGTTCACGCAGCTCAAACCACTGCACCAGACCCAGCTTAGCTTCACGGTATCCACTCCTCTCCAAAGCCAACCCCTGTTTTGCGCCCATAAGGTCCCCCTTGGTTTTTGTTTTCTTAGATATAAACCAAGCCCTCCCCAATCAAAATACAGACCCCCCCCCCCCTTCAACGCTGCTTTGGGGGCAACCTCAGCTCACAGTATGCATGGCAAGTGAACGGCCGTGGAGAATGAGGGGCTTGTGCTTGCGGAGAGTCGGTACGAATTGACATTATCTGGGTCAGTGCAGTCTGGGTATGTAGACAGGGACTCAAGGCATACAGAGGATATGGTTTGAGCCTAAGCCTTTTGTGGTTTTCTGTCATTTATTCAAACACAAAAGAGAGGAGATGAGACAGAAAAGTAGGGAAAGGGATGGAGTTGAGGAGGAACATGTGAAAGAGAGAAGATAACAGGGAATAAAGGAGAAATGAGGAAAAAAGGTGGCTGTGATTAACCAAATAAATGGACTGATCTGGACAAGCTGAGCAGCAGAAAGACTCGGACAGACAGGTGGAGGACAGATGATAGGCTTTTACTTATACCATATATCTGTTTGTCCTTTAAGTACATCTGGCTTGTAATAATTACACCCCGCTGCCTGACACCTCAGCTTAATGCCCCAAAGCCTAAAGGAGAGTACATTATTACACACACATTCACACACTGTATATACCAAAAACTCTCCTGACAACCTCTTTAAATCCTTCTGTTAGCTGCCCACCACCTTCCTACATGTACCTCCGTGCTCTCAAGCTTTCCAAGCTGACAAACTGAGAAAAGTGTCCTTTTATTTTGCATGATAAGGCGATACTGAAAGGCAGCTTTTAACACTCAGGGATCTGTATCTGATCTACATAGTCTGACACACACACACAAGCATTTAACACACACACACAGGTCAAAGCAACTTGCTCAAGTTCAAACCAAGCATCAGATAACAAAATGGCAACAATAGCTCAAATAACCAATTTTTTTAGCCAAGGTATGTGTAATATTCAGACTGTGTATCAACTCAAAATAATTAGATATGGACAAAAAAATGTATAAATAAAATAAAATAAAGACCATGATCACCAAGTGCACTTCATTTTCACATTTAGTCCAAAGCAAGAAGGATTTTGAAAAATATGTAGACATACATAGCAAGATAAGAAATAGTCTGACAATAGTTTAAGTGTTTGAGTGCATAATATTGAGAGAAATACATTGTTATCAGCTTGTATTGTTATTAGTGGGTATCTTTAACAACAATAACCAACGCCACTGGTTATCTGACTTGGGAAACACACACAACAGGGTCCCAATAAAAACTTCCACAACAAATCAAAGACAACATATTTTTAGGGAGCTCTTAGAATACATTCCTCATAAAACATCTAGTTTTCTGCACAAAGTGAAACTTTTCTCCCAGACAACCAAATTTTTAACTGTAACATCTTTCCTGCTGGGCTGCCATCGGACCTTGGTCTGATTGACTGAGCAGCTGAGCAGTGGACCTTTGATTGCTGCGTGATAAGAGCTGCTTGACAGGTTTTTTTTTTCATCTCCATGCCTCAAAGCGCAAATTTAACACTGGACTTTTTTTTAAGACTCACAACTATTTCTTCATGCAAGAACCCTGTGCAGCTTTGGCTGGAGGTTTCCAAATGCAGCCGCTGACAACATCATTTAATTTCGATTTCTGCTACTGTTCCAGCAACGAAAAAAAAAAGCAAACATAGCCATTTGAAATGCAGAACATGTGTTACATTACAACTTACACAGGTTCAAAGATATAGTACAAAGCTGAAGTTAAGACTGACTCTCATGGTTTTTTACACAGAACCAGATGAATAACTGATTTAGAAGAGCTTTAAAAACTACAATGCACTCCACTGTTAAGGGCATGCTTGGTAGAAGCATGTAAAATAGTCTTATCTGGTAAAATAGTCTTAAATAGTTGTATTTCATTACATGAGCAAAACAAAACACTCAAAATGCAACCTTTGATTAATTACAAAACCACTGATGCCACAATTAGTGTCAACCCCTATAGTTCAAATAAAATAAAATTAGGTGAAGTTTGCATTATGTTTTAAGCTGATCACACTGTCTAGGAACTTTTATGATGCAATTCATAACTTCTTGTTTCCAGGGGGTATAAATATGAGAGGTCAGGGGTCAATTTCTTTTAGCGACTCTTCAAAGTGAAACAAAAATAAGGGAACATGCCATTCAGCTGTGTGTTGATCTTCATAAGTCAAGAGTTTGTACACATAAGAATAGCTACTTGTTTCACTTTGCCTTTCTTCAAAACTGGAAAGATAAGAGAACATGCTCTTCAAAAAAGGAAGATATGCATTCATTTTCAAAAGTCAGGAAATTAGACGAAAATGGCTACTAGCCTAAATTCAAAGGAAATACAATTTAAATGCCATAAGCAATGCTAATCCTCCCCAGATCAATCTAATGTGAGCTGGTCACAAACACCAAGACTATCACGAGGAGGTTCTATCATCAATTTGCAAAAATCTTTTTGTTTTCCAAAGCTTAGAGGTAAAAGGAGAGCTGGAACTCCCTGAAACCGTATGACTTCATTTTTGATTACATTCACGGCTGAGCAGTTGATTCACACAAAATCAAATGCATACCGGACTCACTCCTGAGTGGTTTGAACTTTGGGCACTGAAAAGAACAGCGGGAGAGGTAAGTGGAATCACTGACATAGAACTTTGAAAGGGTCCTCTGATAAACTAAGCTCTCACTTCATGCTGACAGCATCAAACAGACAAATGAATAAGAACAGAAAGAAGGGAACCCATTAGACAGCTGTAGCCGGTAGGAACAAGTACAGAGAGAGACGTGTCATACCGACCCACATTATGTTTGCCTGCTTAGAAGAAGAACGAGGAGATGAAAGAAGGAAAACTCGTGTTAAGGTGACAAGTGTTTGTGCTTTAATCGCTCTCCCCCATCTTTCTGGCATCTGAGGACGTAATTTGGGTTGTCAAGACACACGAAACATACAAATATACACCTGGTTAAAGATACATGCAATTACATACTCACACACAGACACGCACACACAAACACACGCACACTCCAGCCCTTTAGCATGAGCCCCTAGATGCTTAAAGAGAGGTTCTAGAGGAGTACTAACTACATTCCCTTATCAGCTGTAAGCGACAGAGACAGTAGGAGAGGGCAAGGGAGTACCAAGTGGAAATGGAGGTGCTGGAGGAAACAGTGGCAGACAGACACCGAGAGGGCAAACAGGAACAGAATGCACAAGAGACATACGCAGAGAGAAAAGAAAGCAAGAGAGGGAAAGAGGCGGAGGGCTACACCAGCACAGGGTGGAGAGAGATGGAGAAGTGGCAAGTGTGTGTGAAGAAAGGGATGTCTTTGATTTAAAGTAAAAGGAATGAATAAATTACACATCTCCAAAGACAAAAAACAAAGCAGAGCAGCGCAATTTTGACAGAGCATAGAAGCTGCAAACTCTGAGCAACAGTGTCTTCAGACTAAGAAAAATAAAAAAAACATCATGGCTTTTTTGTGTTTTTACAGCACAGATTATGTTGTAATTTTCAGTTAAATTAGTCTTCACAAAAACCTTCTTCTGTCTGAATATTGTTAGATGGGCTCAGCAAATGTCAGCCACAGTTCTAAGCCTGCCAACTGGCTGCTTATTTCCAGCAGCCTCGGCCTCTCCTTCCCCTGTCTGCACGTTAACATTTTCAGAATTCCCTTTCGCTTGGAAAACAGCAGCCTCAGAAAAAGCAACATAAAAACTGAAAATGGCAATTGTTAAATAGATTCAGATCTATCAATAAGGCCTTTGTGTAGGACACACACACCAAAACAAAGTAGGGCATAAATGTGATGTGGAAGGAAAATTACATGGGGCTTTGAAATGTTTTTACAAATAAAAGCCTGAAAAGTGTGGCGTGCATATAAAACGAGTGTCAAACGAGTGTCAAGAAGAAAACCATTGAAGCCAGGCAGGGGACCAAAGCAACTAAAGTAACAGACTTATGTTTTTACACTGATATACCTCATAAAACAATTATACCGACAACAGACTCTCCAGATTTTCTCTAATTTAACCACACAAACACACTATTCAGTTAACACTGCAGAGCAGACCTATTTAAGTCATTAACTGATGAGACCAAACAAGAACCACTTTGAGACTTAGAAATGCAAACTCGGTTCAACGAGACAGACTATACAATCTCGTAAAATTACTGCAGCAAAAACATGGCATCACAAATAACAAAATGATTTTACTCACCCAAGATGCTTAGTTGAAATGGAATCCACTTTAAAAATAAAATAAATCATTCATAAATCCAATAATTTGGTCCCAAAATTGTCATTGTTTGCTAAAGACAACTTGTGCTTTTCGTTAAAATGACAAGAGTCTCAAACCGCTCCCATTTCTGCACAGCCACCTGATTCCACATACTTCTTCCAGCACAAGAATCTTGTGAGCTGAACTGCCCCTATGTCCGTGAGTTTTCATCCTTTTCCGGCTTCTAACCAGAAAATGACTAACAAATTCAGGACTGAAAAACAGCACATACCATGCAACACATATCTTTTTACAGTTTAATGTCTATTGCATGCGACAGTCCTGACAGATGTCTCCTATGAAAGTTGCCATTAGGCCCGTGAGAATACCTCGAAATGCTGAAAAAACACCCACTGACTGCAAATCAAAATATGAGAATTTCTGATTGGCTTATACATTCCCTAATACAAAATCACAGTAACGCTCAGACAAGAAATTTTGAATCATTATTGTGTTATAGATACGGTTTCCTTGTATCATTTTGATTTATTTTTAACATGTGGTGTCAAAAGATTATTATTGTAGTTTTATTGGTCTTTGTTTATTATTATGTTGCTTATGTAACCACTTAGAGCTCTGAAAAGCCTGAAGGCTCGCTACTATATGAAGCAGTGAAGGCCTCACTTGCCTTGGTTAAAGTTATTGTTCATGATTCAACAATAGAGGCTGGACAAAAACTGAATCCATGGGAGAGTTCCATGGCAAAACTATTCCTGGACCAAAAACAACATAAAGACTCATTTTCAATTTGTCAAAAGCATCTTGATGATCTCCAAGTCATCGGAAAAAATATTCTGTGGAGTGCCAAGACAAAAGTGAAACTTTTTAGAAGGTTTGTGTGACATTATATCTGGTGCAAAACTAACCCAGCATTTTAAAAATAGCACATCATACTAACAGTCAAACATGGTGGTGGTATTGTGATGTATGGGGCTGCCTTGTTGCTTCAGGAAAAAAAACGACCTGGTGTACTTTGCGAACCATGAATTCTGCTCTCCACAGGAAAATCCTAAACATCCTGGAGAACTTCCAGCCATTCGCTTGTGTGCTCAAGCACACTTGGGTATGAAACCAGTACGGTGATCCAAAGGTCACTGGCAGGTCCATCTCTGAATGGCTAAAATTAACATGTTAACATTAACATGTTGCTTAGTCAAAGTCTGTACATAAATCCAATTGAGATACTGTGGCATGACCTTAAACAGGACATTCATGCCAGCAAACCCTCCAATGTAGATGCAGAAAAGAGTTTATCTAAATTAATCCCTAGTAATATAAAATACTTATTCACAGTTATCGCAAATGCTTGATGGCATTAGTTGTCCAACAAGGGCGGCACAATCATTATTGGTTTTAAGGGGTAAGGAATTTCTAATATAGAGCCGGCTTGGTTCAAATAACTTTTTTCTCTTCATTTTTAAATCATCATTTGCCTGGTATTAAAATTGGTTTATCTAAAGCATTTAAGTTTGACCAAAACGCCACGGTACAACCATTTTCACCCTAATTAGTGATAATCTGGAATCACATTAGGCTGAAAATGACCATTCCTGCTTTAATTCATAAGTAGAACAAAAATTATTACAAACCCTGCTATAGCCTCTTTTACAGTCTGTTGATTCTCAGTCTGTTTATACTGAAAAGAAACAGTACTAGTTCATGGGATTTAATTTTGTCCATGCAACCATTCATCCCATCAACACACACATTTATGCTCGCTTCCCCTAAAGGGATTAAGAAACATCGGGCAGGAAAAGACAAAAAGAGAAAGATGAACCCATGATCTATAAATGTTTAACGAGAACAGGCAACGAAGATAAGGCGTGCTTGAAGGAGAACAGGGACAGGGAGAGGAATGGCGAGGTGAAAAAGGAAGACAATGCAAGAGAAGATGGGTGAAAAGCAAAACGGGTGGCTTGTAGAGAGCAAGTGGAGAATAGTCTAATTATAGAAGCAGACATCAGCGCATAGCCAGAAAACAACAGAGGGAAAGGGGAAAGAGCATGAGATTTGGGGAAAAAAAGGCTGTAATAGGAGGTGTCTGGTGTTTGTCTAACACAGAGAGGCCAGTAATGATTCCATTAGCGCTTCGGCCCAAGATGGAAACAGAGGGGGAGATGGAGAGAATGGAAGGGATGGAGTATGAACGAGATGGATGCTGAGATCAAGATTCACAAAGTACATTTGAAGACAACCTTGAGCATCAGAGCAACGAAGGGATAGAAAAGAAGGAAACCTGGACCCGCAAAAAGAACAAGAGGGAGAAATTCAGGCCCTTCATTAAGTGGCTTGCTCACCTCTATGTTGATTATTCAAATGCAACTCCAGGCCTTTCTGTTTTTCTCTCTCTCACACTCACCCCTTTGTGTGAAAGGAAGCTAGAGAGGATCGTTTGAATGCATTAGTGGCGCGTGTCGTCCCCGTGGTAGACCTCCAGATTGTGTCGGGGCAGGAACCTTTTGTTCAGAGCCAATGCAGAGCGCTGAGAGAAGCTCTTTAAAAGTGCAGGCTTCGTTCTCACAGGGACACATTAAAGCGCAACGCACCAAGCTGCCCTAGTGCTCGCACCCTTATATGTCTTTTATGAATGTGCTTGTTAAAGAAGGCTTATTGTGGATGCAGTTATATTAGCTGGCTAAGTGAGTTTTGACAAGAAAGGGAAAAAACACAACAGTAGAAACATTTGTACGATATAAAAAACACCACAAGCACCACTGTTATTCAGAACAAAAGAAATAGTGTTTCTCACATGTGAGTGCGACATTAAGCAACAAAAACCCATGGGATTTGTTTAGCTGACATATGTGGGATAGAAAATGATCTTGCTTTGTTGTGGTGAAACTGTAATTTTATGCAAATTGTCTCCAAAAACAAAAAATTCAAATACTTTAATAGTACATAGCTGCAGAATCTGAACACCTATCTAAGTCATAAAACCTCTCTAGGACCCCACAGTCTGAAACCCTTCTGGTTCATATCCAACGCTATTATTAGTTGTGCATGCACAAAGCCAAACCTGTTGAAGTTCTCTTCAAGTTCAGGACTGCAGATAGGATAATCAACAATACATCATTTAAGGACCTATATAGGAAGACATCAATGTTAGGTGTCAAGGTTAGAGTTAGGTATAGGAGTTAGGGCATCAAAGCAAATAATTTATGGATTAAAAAAGGAGTGAGAGTAGGCCATTTTGGGATATATATTCCCCTCCAGTGCCTAACAATCCAAGAAAGGAAGATGCCCAGGGGGGCATCTAAATAAGATCTGTTACTCCTTTCAATGCAGAGGAGCAGCAGCTTTACTTCAACCTCATCCTTCAGCTCCTCCTTAAAAGCATTCCAGGCATGTCAAGCTGTTTCAGAACTTAGAAAAATTATTTAAGGAACACAGCTTTAACCCTTCTCCAGATCTACAAAGGATATCCCCATGACCTTACAGCCGCTCCATGACAGTAAAGATCTGATAGATTGTTCCACAGCCAGGGGCGAAAGCCCCACTGCTTCTAGTGAATCTGGGGTATGGACAGTAGGAGCCTTTGTGTCAACCTTCCATGGGATGCAGAGAAGGCTAATCCTTCGACAACTGGAATACATTTTCTGGTTCCCTTTCTTAAAAACTACAACCACCATCCAGGTCTACTTAGCACAGAAAATGGTCCCTTGAATATTATTTCCACTAAAATAACTATATTAATAGGTCTGCCTGCAAATTCATCAAAATCAAGCGACTGGAAACCTTTTCATCATATCCACATGTCGGTCTGTCCATAATTTGGTAGACAGGAGCGACATATATTTTCTGACCTCTGACCTCAGTGTTGATAAAACTTAACATTTATCTTTTCAGCTTCACATTTCAAGCAAAAACACAAATGTAAACTAGTAATCTGTTACTGAGTTACAGCTAGCTTGTTAAATCCCGTTTTATTTGTTCTCCTTGGAGTGATAAGCCTGAAGGACTCAACGGGTAAATTCATGGAGGTCAACCATTTTGCAGCATCAAGGTGAATCTCAGTCCCACAATGTGGAAAGTGACATAGACTGGCACACTGAGGACAGTGAAATCATTTGAAAACCTGTCAGTGAGATCACCTGTGATATAACCACAGCAGACAGACAGGCAGACAGCTCAGCAGTCTGTCTCATGATTGAGATGCAGCCAGCATTCTGCTAGGATCTGTGCACATTACCAGTCTGCAAACTGCAGAGCACATTTTGTTCTTATTCACTTGTCTCTAAGGACCAACTGCCAAGTTTTCTGAGTGTCTTGGCGGCTGCTTCTCCAAAACAAGTGAAATTGCATTGTGTGCACCCATTTCTATTTTGTAGAGATGAATATCTGTGCTCCAATTTTCCCAAAGAAGTGAGTCCTTAGGGACAGGTGACAGCATGAGCATAATACCGATTCCTCAATTCAAAATGCACGCATGCACAGTATGCTTGCATGCACACACACCTACTAACTCGCACTCATATACCACACACACCATCTGGAGGAGCTTTACAACTCAATAATCTTTCTCCACAAGGCATACCTTTTCCCTCCACAACACACATCAGTGAGCACTGCCTCATTCACACACACACACACACACACACACACACACACACACAGCACACACAATGCATTAACATACGCATGCTGCTCTTCTCCGTGAACATAAGATATTCCACTCTGACAAACACACAAAAAAGAGGAGATTCTTTAAAGCAAACTTTTCCACTCCTTTTGCTGTTCATGCATGATGCTACTGAGCAATGAAAATTCAAATTTAGCTACTTTCAGCATCAATTATGTTTTAAAATCAAGTCAATGGAAGCACAGATATGTCAGAAGCTATTTTTCCAAAGAATAAGGTTTTTCTATGACATGTCTGCAGTTTATTTAGGCTGCCAGAGAGAGAGAGAGAGAGAGCAAGATTTTCTGCAGGTACCAGAAAGGCTGTATTTATTTCATTTGGGCCTTTAACCTCTGTCTGTCATGGAATATGTTGAATTTAGAAATGTTGGCAACTTTTTAGAAAACATCCATATTCTCTAGCAAACACACACTGTAAATAGTAATCCTTCATTTACTAATCAAACTAAAATAAAATGCTGAAACCAGTTTTAAAATTCAATCCCGTAATCACCTTTTCTGGAATACAAAGCTATCTCTAATTACATCTGCATTGTTTAATTTATCTTAGTTTTTCACACATTTGCATACTTCTAAATTCATCCCACTCAATCCTTGGCACCCCCACCCCACTCACGTTGGCAGACGTCCTTGTTCTCCTCAAAGCCTGGTTTGCACACACATCTCCCGATGGGGACCAGCCAGCCTCCGTCTGCACTGCAATACATCTTGGGTGGCTCAAACTCCTCGGAGGCGTTGACACAAACCCCGTGGACCTCCACCAGCGCCGTGTCTCCTCCTGTTATTGTGTCGGGGAACTGGGCCAAGTTGAGCACAGTCAGAGGACACTTCTTGTAGAAGACCCTGACTGAAACCAGAGCGATACAAGCACCCAGGTCTTGGAAGGCCAGGTAGAAACCCTTTTTACTTAGGTTGCTGATGTCTCGCACTTCTGTGTTCAGCTTCAGGACACGGTCACCAACATCAACCTGTGGAAAAGCATTACAGGTTTTCTTAGTTTCTTTAAAAGACATTTAAGGTTGTTGAATTACCAAAACTAGATTAACAATAATTTGCAAGCAAAAGTTGAGCAACAATCAGTTAAATTTTTTTTTCCATTTATGGTACATGGCCTGCACTTGTGTAGCCCTTTATCAAGTCCCCAGAGACCCCAAAGCACTTTACACTAAAATCAGTCATCCACCCCTTCATACACACAATCACACGCTGACAGTGGTCTGCTAACATTGTAGCGACAGCTGCCCTGGGGCAGACTGACAGAGGTGAGGCTGCCATACAATCATCGCCACCAGGCCCTCTGACCACTTTCAGCAGGCAAGGCGGGTGAAGTGTCTTGCCCAAGGACACAACGACTGAGGCGGGCAGAGTTCGAACTAGCAACCCACCGGAGGAAGGACCCCTACCACCGTCGCCCCCTAGTTAGTAATGCTAATGTTGCTAATCCTGTTAATCATTCTAAATGCTAATGCAAGATGCTAAATATAGATTAAAATAGCAAATTTGAAATAATTTTGTTTTTATTCTGAAAAAAAATTGTGAAATCCTCTTTAACTGAAGATCTGTGAAACAGTGAATGCTCTCTTACATACATACAGTCTAATGTTACCTCCAGTCTCAGATACATAACTAATGTTTAGTCACGACAAATAAATATTAATAAACTAACACATAACAGCAAATAAAAGATTTTTTCTCACAAATGTTAAGTTAAAAAGCGCTTTTATTTATTTAGAATGGATTACGTAGAAGGAAATTGCAATACGTTGTAGTTTTGCACACTTTGAGGTGCAAGAAAAGCTGATAAGGTTCAATCTTGTCTTGTAAAGGAGTAAATTAGATACGACAGATTTCATAATCTGAGGGTAATGTATTCGTAGATTTTCAGTAAAGCAGCAGGCAACATATTTTACATGATACATAAATTCAATTTTCAATTTATGTAGAAAGTGTAGTTTTTAGGAAGAAGAATATAAGCACTTTGGAGGTCAATAAAACTGGTGACAGGAAATCATCCGCAAAATGCCTGATCAGTGCATTTCCATTTAACTGGTGAAATTATACAAAGTTCATTGGCCAAAATAGAACTGGACAGGTCACACCTCAAACAAAAACAGGCTGGTCAGTGCATCTCTACCAAGTACTGACATTTTCAAAACTAAATGGAACAGGATAATCCAAGTTAAAACTCCAACTGTATTCATTGTTAAGCAATCTTTTAAAAGCCTATCAAGTCTTATTATGTAACCTTTCCCTTTTTTTGGAACAAATATTGTCTGATGTGTATATCAAACAGAGAATCTATAATTTATTTAAACTGTCAGCACTGTTACTGTCAACCATAATGCTACGACTTTTCCATACATGTAGGACATGAGCTGTTTCCTTATAGGTGTGTGTGTGTGTGAGTGTGTGTCCATACCTGTGTAAAGCTCTCATCCGCAGCAATAGTGTCAATCTTGACATACTGGCTTTCCTTGATGAACCACAGGTTGGCATTGTTGGACTCATAGTAGTACATGTTGAAAGTCTGCAACACGAAAGCGTATGCCGGTATTCAGGTTGAATAAATGTCAGGCAGGCAGACGTTTAAACTTTAACCAACATGAAGCTGTTATGTTAGCATTTGTTTACTTCTTAAAATTCCCCCCATCTGTCTGAATGTTAGTGAGTGTTTTCATGGAGCTGTGTGGGTGTGTTACTTAAAATTATAGTAAAGACAAGTGAAAGAAACAAGTTGCAAAGAAACATTGAAATACACATGAAATTTCAGATGTATCTTTTGTTTCAGCCTTTACATTTTTCTTTTCCTGTCTCATCATTTTTTATCTATTCATAATCCATCAAAGTGCACTTTATCTTGTATGTGCTTGTTTTCAGTGTTTCTTGATCATAAAAGGCTGACAAAATGAAACAATGCTCTTTTGCTGGAGTTGCTGCTCTGCAGCATAATGTTGTATAACACTCAAGAGAAGCACTAATTTCACCCAAGTGATAATTAAATTACGAGCAATTCAAGTCAGCTCTCTATGAGCCTGACATGAATAAATATGTTAATGTGCTGCCTACAAAGAAAGTAAATCGGCAAAATGTTGTTAAATTATACAGCATAATAAATTAAATGTTTATTTACTGTTGAGAGACCCCATTCACAACATAAAAAAATATCTATTGTCTCTGAAGTTTGCATTACTTAGAGATTAATTTGTTCTAATTTCTAAATGTTTAAACTAATATGACACTCCCTTTATAAATATAAAATGCTCGCCCACATTTAAAAAGTCAAAAACAAGCTAGATTACAATACAAAAGTTTGATTTAAATAGCCCAGAGAAGCAGATTAAGAAATGTTCTTTAACTGTGTTTCAGGTCTGACTTCAATAAAGATTCTTCCACAATAAAAGAAAAAAATATAGTCAAACACAAAGTCAAACACTTTTAAGAGCAGACAGTTACAAAATAGCATCCACAGAGCTGGCCAGTCTTCAGAATTCAGTGCACAATGAGGGAACAAGAAGTAACAAAAAGAGAAAATCAAGACTCAGACATTTCTTGCTCCCATGCTGTCCCAGTTATTGTAAGTGTCCAGAATGATGCAGACCTCTTTGCAGGTACCAGAGACCCCAGGCAGGCTGTTACAGTCTCTCAAGGTGAACTTGATCTCGATGTAGACTCGTTGCGCTCCCTCCCGGCTGATGTGCCGTGTCCGCAGCCAGTTGTTTTGATTGGCCTCCATTACGCTACACACCTGGTAAGTCCTCATCGGGGTGTTCCTCTCATCCATCACACTGATCTCCTCCCACTGAGGATGATAAAGAGAGGGATGTGTTATCTAGCTGTTGCACTTATATTTCAGAGGCTGGTTTAAGGTTTTGTGAAACTATCAGATTAACTTTTTTATGTACAGGTGTATCTAAATAAATTAGATTATTAATGAAAAAAAAATTTCTTTCAGTAATTCTATTCAGTAGGTGAAATACATAATTTGTACAGTAGATCCATTACTCTCCAATTGTCATATTTATGTTAATTTTGATGAATATGCCTTCCAGCTAAGGAAAACCCCAAATTCTGTTTCTCAGGAAATTTGAAGGTAACATAAGACCAATTAAAACATTTCTTTCGATACAGAAATTGTATTTTATGTCCATGTTTTTAGCCTACATCATCATGGGAGGACTGCTGACATTGGCAGTTGCCCACCAGACAGTCAATGGCATCTTCAACAAGGAGTTCAAGCCAAAAAAAGTTATTGCTAGAAAAGCTGGTTATTCACTGAGTGCAAATTAATGGAAAGTTAAGCGGAAGGAAAATGTGAGGCAAAAATCATGCACATGCCATAGGGATAACTGAGATGTTTGTGAAGCAAAACATATTTAAACGTTTGAGTGGGGATTCACAGGGCAAGGACTGCAGCTGAAGTACATTAAGAGTCACCACACGGACATATCCAGGATAGGAGTTACAATTGTTGCATTCCTTCGGTTAACCTTCGCCTGAACCAATTACAATGTCAGAAGCGTCTCGGCTGAGTAAAGGACAAAAGGAACTGGGCTTTCCCAGGACAGCCCAGCTGTTAGGCTGTACAATTTTTGCTTTTCATTTGGAAATCAAAGTCCCAGAGTCTGGAGAAAGTGGAGAGGCACAGAACCCCAGGGTCTTTATTAGTTATAAAAACTATAATCATAAAAATTAGACATAAATGCTTAAAATATCTCTGTGTGTAATAAATCATTACACAATGGTCACTTTAATTGAAATAATTAAATAAATTAACTATGTGATGAGATTCCAATTTACTAGAGGTAAATTGGAATATAAAAAACAGGGACAAAAAAAGTATGGGTGTATGGACTGAAAAGAAGGAGGGAAAGTATGATAAAAGATGGTTTGGAAGATTCGGTAAATGGGTATGTGATGAGGAGATGGAGAAAGGAAGAATACAAATGTGAGCGCTGCTGAGAAACATATGTGCTGAAGTGGAAATCTCTTTAACTAAAACATACATCTCTAATCAAAGACCAGGTTAAAGCAGCTGAAGTACTGCAGACTAACATTATCATTACTCAGTACACAAAGACAATGTAGTTCAGTCACTGCTGCCGGGAAAAACATGGCTCAAGCTCATTGAACTGTGGTTTGGAGTAAACCAACACTGGGGCCGTATGTTCTGTTTTCACGTCTGTATGAATATGAGTGATGATCTGTGTCAAGATGACTGAAGGAATTTCTTTGTCCATGCTCCGCATGTGCTCAGACTGTTTTTCTATACAATGAACGCGAAATTAAAAGTTTAAGAGGCAGAAGTGTCTGACACTGAGAGAAACCTGGAGGAGGAGGGAGAGAGAGGAGCAGGAGTAGGTAGGACAGAGCTACTTTGTCTCCTGTCATCTGCTACCATCTGTTTCCACTTCTGACTTAGGCTGTAATTGAGAACACTTCTTTCATGAACAGGAAAACGTTTCTATCCGCACACACAAAAAGAACATTTCTATTCCATAAAGAAAAAAGGGGAAAAGAGAAAATAAACCAATGTGGTTTCAGTGACTTTAACTATATGATCCATACAAGTGCAGGATAAATTAATTTTTTTCTGCACGCACACGAAACTTCTCAGACACCATCTGGATGAGTCCTGGTCTGTGGAAAAGGGAAGAGAGGACCACCATCTTTGTTCTGCGCTCCTGTCATCATCTAAAGATTGAAGCTTTGACCTCCAAAGTGATGGGCACACTTCAACCTCCAGCTGGCAAATCTTATAAATCTGTAATGCACATGCTCATATGCATGCACCTGCAGTAGCCTATGTTTGCATCAATCCAGTCTCCCTCCCAACCTATGAATTGAGCCGAATCCCAAGGCATCAGATTATTAGTATTGTTCAGTGTCATTTTTCAATGCCATGTGTATTCTAACAGATGTGAACAAAAGTCCTCATAACAGCTGGAACGGGCGGCATGAAACAAAACTAAAAGGTTAGCTGGGGTGGCACTGAAGCAGTTCTCCATCGGGAGCGGCTACTTCACGGCCAAAACATGAAAAATAACAATGTAGTTAAAAAAAGTACAATTCACCTTTCAAAAATACAAAGAGTTTTTAGCCCAGTAAAGATTGAACATAACATAGAGCTCAGAAATGTTTTGAGATGTAGCAGGAGGGTAATGGGTTGGACTTTGTGGTCCTGCAAGTAGAGTTTTAAGTGGAACATTTCAAACAAAAGGACATCATGCTTGTAAATAAACTGACAAATGCAACTATTTTCTTTGGTAAAAATATCAAATTATCCCAACAGTTATTAAACTGTCTAATTTGGTGTATTCTAGAGTATTATGTTCACAGTCATTGTCACAAAAATCATATTGATGTCTGTTGCATATACCGTATAACTATCTAACTAGTTGTTTAAACTAAAGTAAACAGCGAGAAGTTATGCTTTATTGACTTCTTGAAGAAGTATCCTACTTTGCAGTTAGTATTAACCATAAAATAAGATTGTTTTAGGATTTGCAGTGAGGTTCTTTTTAAAAGCTTAAGCATTTAGTATCTTACCTGGAGTATCAAACTCTCTTGGCATTGCCATTTAGTTTAAATCAAGATTACTTGCAGTTGGAAACTAATGGGTTGTTCAAAAGCGGTCAAGACCAAAGCGGACGTCTAATGTCATGAAACAACTCCTGTATCCAAAAACTACAACTAAAGCCATGGTAAAAGCAAAGACATTTTGGCAGTTTTGGGAAATGCTATTTTATTTATTATGGCGCTTACTTACATTTCTAATGGGTAGTTACACTCACTAGAAAGGTTTTGTTCTCATTACGAGTTTCACACAGGAATACTATTAGTGGCACACAGACTCCTTACACCATTTCTTATCCAATTAATCACTGGGTCCTAAATAAACACCTGTCCAATGCAAATGTGAAAGTGGTTCCAAAGTTTATAAAATTACTTTTGCATAAACCGCTATAATGTTTTTAGAATAGTTGTTCTAAAACAGTAGAAGTCCACTTCCTTCTTAGCCTGTTTAGGATGAGTTGTTAGCTTCAGCCTCCGGGTCCAACTAATTCTGGATTTACAGACAATAAAGATACAAGGGTTAACCTACTACAGGTTCGGGCTGACTGCTTATAACCTTGTAACAATACCTCAGTTCAAAAATCCTGAACTATTCTTTTGAAAAATAAAGTATAGTTTGGTGTATTAACAGGAAAGGGGAAATGGGATTGAGAATGGACAAGTGTGATGGTAGATAAAATAATTGAAAAACTTTTTACAATGAAAAAAAAAAGTCAGAATAGAATAACGTGAACAACACAGCAACACGGCTGCAAAGCAACCCTCATCCAACCTGAGTCTGAGCTGAGATTAAATGTTTGAAGGTAATTTGATGTGAGTGCTCACCATTTTCCCTCTGAGTCCCTAATGCTGGAACACGTCCGCACACACACGGACCCACACACATTCTAGCTCACTGAAAATATTCAGATGATTTTAATCTACTCAAGCTCATCTGTGTATGAGTTGGAGCTCAAACAAAACCAGCTCATTTTTGATTCAACTGCTTTCCACCAGAATCCGAGAGACAGACTAAGGAAGAAGAAGTGAAAATGGACACCCAATTTCAGCAGCAACTTAAACATTTAAAGAGAACACAAAGTACTATAAAGGTGGAATCACTTTGTATGCACAAAAATGATAGCCATTGTGAACAGCAACACTCGATTTAATTAAAAGAACAAAACACAAGACAGAGAAAGAAAAAGGGATAGAAGAAGGGAGGGGGGAAATAAGTGTTGGTAAATTACAGGCGCCTGGCAGCTAAACAGACCCATCTGTGCAGAGCTGAGAGCAGTCGGACATCACAGGACGGTCACACACATCCACCCACACAAACGCACAGAGCTGAGCCCCAAGGGATTGGTGATTAAAGCATTTATGGGAATAGTCATTGAGGGATAAAGAGGGCTTTATAATAATGTCTTTGTTTATTTCTTTGTAAGCAGAGTTTGGAGTGGCTGGATTACTGCCATTTCCTGGTGAGCGACTTATTTCCCTAGTTGGCAAGTCTGTTCATCATCACTTTTTCCTGGTGTAAAGCACAGGTGTGTGTGACACAACTTTGTTGCCCCCAATATCTGCCAGTGATACAACAGCTGCTGAACAGAAAGCCTGCGAGCTGCAAACACAACTGGGAAATGTTTGGAGAGGCTCAAGAGTTAACGCTCCTTGTGTTCTTCAGAGCCCACGTCCACAAACATACCACACATGCAATCTTCAGACTGTTCAGTGTTTATTCTGTCCAAACAATAATTAACGTTCATAATAAAAAAAAATCAGTGTTCTCAGCCCATCAGTCCGAAGCTCGTTTGATTGCTTTGAAGTGAAGCACAGATGTCAGATTGGGGTTTTAGTTCAACCACTCACAAGCTTAAATTAATATCCGCCCTTTTGCAACCATCTGATGGCTTCACCTATGTGGAGATAATTCCCCTACAAGCTCTGGCTTAGCAGAGAATGAGGAGTTTGGGGAAAAACAGAGATAGAACATCAGAGGAAAAAAAAGAAGGCTGAGGAGCCTATGTGGAGTTAAGAGGCTGTGGGGGCTCCTATTTTCAAACATCATTAGGACGTCTCTGTTTTATGTCTCTCACAAGGAACATCCCCCGCCAAACAGTGACAGAAGTGGGTCGCTCCGCTCAGTCTCGGCCATATCCGGCCCTGCACAACCTGGATTAACAATGACCTGTGAGGGTCAAGTGTCCTTTTGGACTAACTCATGTAGACACTGGTCACATATTAGTGGGAATTGGCTCTCACTGGGCATAATCCTCAGGATTATGGTTCAAAGGTCAACTAGATAATCCTCTGATATGAAACACAGAAGCTTCTCACAGCCCTGGCAAATGTTCTATCAATTTATATATTTCTGTAGACAAACCATTTATTTTCACTTACAGTACCTTACAGAAGTATTGAAGCTATTTTAACTATTTACATTAGTCACATTACAACAACAGACTTTAATTAGTTTTTTTGAACTCCGTGTGATGGACCAACACAAATTAGTCTGTACTTGACAAATAAGTCCATAAGTGACAAAAATTACATGGCTTTCAAACTTTTCTACTAACAAAAATCTGAAAACAGTGGGATGTTCTTGTATTCAGCACCACACATTGCCCATTCCAATTCGAAAAACCACCCAAGTTTGGTCTAATTGGATTGAAATAGCTCATGAACAGCAACTTTCAAGTTCTGCCATATAATCTAAATTGAATTTAAGTTAGTACTTTGACTGGGCCACTCTAACAAATGAATATTTCGTAATCTAGACTATTCCACTGTAGCTATAGCTGTATGTTTAGAAATATTTTCCTGCTGGGAGGTGAACCTCCACCCCTGTCTCCTGTCTCATGCAGCCTCTAAAGCCGTGTTTACAAAATCTTTCGCTTGACAGAAAATCTCTGGTCATGAGCTTGAATAAGCAACAAGTTATGCAATCTGACATCTTCCAGTGTGCAGTTTGACACAAGTATAAAGTTGAAATTTTACAGGTCGACATAGGTTTCCATAGGATATATTTAACAGGTTTTCTACCAGGATTGTCCTGTATTTAGCTCTGTCCTTCTTCACATCAGCTCTGACAAAATTCCCTCTCTCTGCTAAGCAAAAGCATTTCCCAAGCATGATGCTGCCCCCACCATGTCTCATGAAGGGGATCATGTAGTCGAGTTTATGGGCAGCGTCAGTTTATTACCGCACAATGCATTTTGTATGTAAGTCAAAAGGTTAATATTGGTTTTATCTGACTGGAGGATCTTCTTCCCTTCTTGGCTTGCAGACAACATTGAGCAGGACTTCTTATGGTTTTCTTTCAACAGTGGTTTTCTTTTTGCCAAGGCCTGTAAATTTGTGTGGAAAGTCATATCTTGGTAAGTGGTGGTCTCCTATTTTTTTCTCTTATGTTCTCAAACAAATCTCTGAGGCATTCATAGAACAGCTGTATTTATACTGTGGTTAAATTACACTTTTTACTGTTTAGGTGACTTCTGAAGGCAACTGATGCACTAGATTATATGTAGAAGTATCAAACTAACTCTTATCAGAATATTGTACATAAAAACTTAATTCAACTGCAGATTCTCACAGATATAACAAGTATAAGAATGTCATTTTCAAAATGAATTTTGTAATTTTCACCAAATATTCAATTTTGAAGGAATCCCCTTCTCGCCTTTGTACTTTTCATACCTTAGATTTAACAAGACAGCTTGTGTTTTATTATCCCACAGTAGAAGATAAAATTACAAGTAAGATATTTAAATCCTAAGTGTGTGGCTCATTTGGACCAAAATGATTGTTTTAGGATGAAAGATTGAGATACAGGAAAGTTTCATATAGAATCATAAAAACAAAGTCCTGCAAACCCTATGTTGTTGTTTTTTATTTTCAGGTAGCACCATGGCCCTAACTTCTGTGTAATAACTCTGGGGAGATGTTAATGGTCTATCCCTATGGGATTATAGTGGACTAAGGTGTGCATGCCCCCATAAAGGTACAAAACAACAAACAATAACAGACATAGGAGTCCTAGAACAGCAGACTAGAGGGAGCACCAAGAATATGTGCAGATTATCCCATAACCCGTTAACTATTAAAATCTTCATAAACTGCACATAAAAGTCAGCCCCTGAAACACTTGATGTCTAAGCTCTGAAATGTATTCTAAGGCCTAAATTGTTAAGTTGCAGTGTTTGGCAAAGACACGCAACAACTGAAATGGACTCTTCAGGGAACTGTTTGGCAGAAAACAATAGTCTTGGATGAATGAAAAGTACTCTACTAACTAGGTGTCGACAAGAGTCTGAATTTAGGTTTTGTTATTCATTTGTCAGTTTTATTTTTTGTTAAAGTGATAGCAAACTTTTAAAGGTAATTCTATTAGAGTCCTCAAAATAATAAAAAAAGGCTCTAATAGAAAGAACAAAGTGAGAGTGTGATAAAATGTGGTGGCAAAATATTAAAATGCTACAAAATTTCTCATGAAAGGGAACTTTGTCTTGTAAGGATCATCTAGTTCCTGTCAGCATGTGATTTTGTAAATGTAAGCTATGAGGATGGGCCCCAGATATGAATGTGAGTGGTTTAAAATTTAATGCTGTATGTTTATTTTGAGGTAAGAAAAAAAAATGTTGTTATGTTAATTTTTGAGTTCCCATTTTGTTTTATTCTCATTTAAATTAAACTAAATTAAATTCAAATTAAGGCGACTGTGGCTCAGTAGGAAGAGTAGTCGTCTTGCAGCTTCCTCCTGCCATATGTTGATGGGCAAGGCACCTAACCTCAAGTTGCCTACCAATCTGCATATCGGTGTATGACTGTGAAGCGTTAGTGAGTGCGATTGGGTGAATGTGGCTCTAGTGTTGAGTGGTCTGTATGACTGGGAAGGCACTATATAAGCTCAGTCCATTTAATCCCATATTACAAAATTGCTAAAAGTAATAAATGGTGAAATAATGATAATACAACAAATAATGTAAATAAACACATTTTTTTTTAAACAATGGAGATGTCATTATGATGTTTTCTCGATCCTAAAGGTTTTTACACTGGACCTAAGACCTAACTGAAGACCCACTGAGCCTAAGACCTAACTGAAAACCCACTGGGCCCAAGACCTAACAACCAAAATTTCAGCATTCCTCACATTCTATAATAACTGCCTTGAAGCACTGGCGGAATGTGTATTACTGTCTCCTTTCTTGCAATTAAAAATAAATCAGATCATACATGCTTGCTTCTGCCTGCAAATGTTAGGGAATGTCCCACAACATTGTATTGTTCTGAGACAGCTTTGTTTGGGCATTGCTGTGCCTAAGTTATTTTTGGGTTTCTCGATTTTTTAGGTCTGTATTGCATTAAATCATATCTAGATTAAAATCCAAAGGTTGTAGACTGCTCAGTCATATTCAATAAATTAGAATATTAGAAAAAGTTAATTTATTTCAGTAACTCAGTTCACTAAGTGAAACAGAGTACATCTATTAATTACATGCACAGATTGATGTGTTCAAGCCTTTATTTCTGTTGATGAATTTTCCATTAACAGGTAATGAACACAGAACATTTAAGATTAGAATATTACATCAGACCAAAAAAAAAAACATTTTTATGACAGAAATATGGGGTTAATGAAAAGCATGTTTAATATCTCCTTAAAGCTTTTTTTTTTTGCTACTTTTAATCTGTGAAAGGCGCCTCATCAGAGTTTTCTAATGTACTGAATATAGCTATTACTTCTACACTGAATAGAGATTCCTAATTAAATGCATTGATGTTTATGAGCTCTTAAATTTATCTATCACTAGATTACAAAAACTGCCATTTTACCATAAGAACCAAAATATTCAGACTACTCGAATTTGGACTGGATTATTGTTTATTGATTACAGACTCTTACAGTTACAGTTTGTAATTTGTGAAACTTTTTTTTTCTGAATAAAAAAAAATGT
This sequence comes from Crenichthys baileyi, assembly GCA_036173005.1. Classification (NCBI taxonomy): domain Eukaryota; kingdom Metazoa; phylum Chordata; class Actinopteri; order Cyprinodontiformes; family Goodeidae; genus Crenichthys; species Crenichthys baileyi. Next base: position 752,854 of record JAHHUM010002036.1, read on the forward strand.
TATTCTTAGTTTTCCCCAAATATTGCTAAATTATTTTATGGTCTCATTCTTGTTAACCCAATATCGTCTTTCCCCTTGTCCTGTGAACTGGACGTTACCCCTCTACAAATTAGCCATGGCTGCAAGGAACACCTAACCAAAGAGAACAGCCAAGAAAATTAACACTTTACAAAATTTTCTACTGTTGCTCATTTCTTTGATCCCAAAAATAAGTTAAGTAAGAGAGTTTGTTTACCATTGTTTTAACAAAGTCCCAGCTGATATTATTAAGGATCCATTTATGGTATTTATTTAACAACAGAGATGTGTCAGGGCCATAAGAAACAATTTTTACATAATTTTCTTCAACACTCCTGAACGAATTGACCCCAGTGAATGCAACAGAATGCATACACAAACAACTATGATATAACCCAACAAATAGAGTATTCCACTTAGGAGAACTTTACACACTTGAATGCTTAAGAAAACAAGACTGTTAACTCTGCTCTTTGAAGAAACCTGCATTATATGAGCTACAGCAACTTTTAATTTCCCTATGAGATTAATAAAGTATTTTTGAATTGAGTTGAATTACATTAGCTGCCTCTCAGCTGCACAAAACCATGAAACCATGTGTGACATCCTGCAATTTAACACACTGAGGCTGAATGGGGAAGAGAGGGAGGAGAGAAAGACATAAAACTCAAGAGGAAAAAGAATGAATTCTCAGCCATTCAGCAAGCTACAGCACTACAGTGACATACAGATCTTGCTCTATTGAACGCACCCTCTATTGAAGCTTTCCCTCACTGTGTTCTCGCTCTTTTCCTCTACTCCCTTCTTGGTTGTCATTTTCTGAGTCATAGTGACCTCACTCCAGACTCCCCTGGTCCCTGTGCCTGAAAAAGACCAGTTATGCAACCCCCCTGCATGTTGCTCTTGTGAACACCAGAAACCTGTTAACACCATCTTCTCTTACGTAAGAATATTTACACCCCTACATTGGTCTCTTCACTTCATCCCAAACGTTACAGCACCGCTAGGAATTGATGCTTCAGCGCCAGTGCACTTTCAGCACAGCAGAAATAATTTGTAAATTTCCCCCACAGGCTCCCAATTTTAGCATCAGGTGCTTAAGAACCCTTTGCTCTCTTAACTACTTCCCAGTTTTACTGTTAACTTCATGCCTGTTTCCCAAGAAGGAAAACACAACCTGCTTGAGTTTATACTTTTGGTGGCAGCTCCAGTATTAAAAAATAGGATGTGTGTGTGTAGGTGTGAACGTGTGTGTGTTCAGAGCAGATACTTACCCCTTCATTTGGGTAAGCCTCCCAGCCAAGGTCAGCCAGTGCTGACATGGAGTCTAACAAAGTAACTGCAACAACAAAATAGGATAAAACAAACATGTTAGCAGTTATGTTCAAGAAAAAAAAATCTAGATATGTTGTTTTTCTTTCTAACATTATGTTAAACTAAAGACAGTCCACATAAATGCTCTCAAAATGTTTGAATGAGTTATACAAGGGTGTCATTTGTTGTTCAGTAGTGTGCCAACAGTGGAATCACAAGCAGTGTTGGCGTATAATTTTAACTTCAGAGTTATGGTGGCTGTAAAGCAGCTCTTACAGTTCACTGGTAAACAAAGACAGTCAGTGAAAAAAACATTGCAAACACAAGACTGCTTTTTCCCACTGTTAAATATCATATTTCATATTATACAGCCCTAAAAAGCTAAAAATATTCAAAGTAAAAAATCGTACATAATCCCAATTGCCTTTCAAATATTTTCCAAATCATATAAATAATTTTAAAACAAAGTTGTTGGAGTCAAGCCTCTCTAAAATGCAAGGCTTGCTATTCCCCAATGTTTCTTTGATGGAGGAAAAGTGTCTGAGATTCATGAAAGACAACTCTACAGGAGTCAGCACCCAGACTATCACTGTGCGGGGTTGTTTGTGAGCATAAATTTTATCAGGTAAAACAAATTCATTGTTTTGACACATTTTTAACTTATTATTTGTCCTGTCAGCACAAAATCTCTGCCAGCACCCAAGTATTCAATCAAATCCACATTCACTTACTCTAAACATTCCTCTCACAGGTTTACCTATGAAAATTATTAGCAGGTGCAAATGTTTTTATATTTCAATGTCTGAGTCAAATGAAAAAGAGAAAGCAGATGACTTCCATCTGCTTATCAGTATTTTGGCTTACCTTTCGACCACTACATGTGTAACATTAGTGACTTTTAGAGCCTAAAAAGATCTACTTTAACTTACTGTAGACAGAGTGGTGTGAACAACATAATTTTACTGTAGTAAAATTAAACCAAAGATATTTCATGCAGAAAAGTGAGACTTTCTGCTGCATCGATTTACATCTGCAGCACATCTCCTTAAAGTAACATTTGAGCTGGAGACGTTTATCTCCCTACTTTCTTCTCATGTGGCCATTGTGTTATGTATTGATGCCCAAGTTCTCAGCTACCTTGTGCTCATTAACTTTCTTATATTCTTTTAACCATTGTTCTCCATTTTAGACATGAAAATGAAGCACAAATAAAAATAGTTTTTAAAAAGATGTGAAAATTCTGAGAAAATTCAGTGGTGTGAAAAAAAAGTATTTTTTCCCTTTAAGATTTCTTCTTTGTTTTAAGCTTTTTTTATCATCCTTAAATGTTTCAGATCCTCAAACAAATTTATAGGTTCAAAAGAGAAACCTGAGTAAATAAAATTCAGTTTTCATAACATTCAAGTTAAACTAACCAAACCAACATGGTATTTTGTGAAAAGGTAATTACCAACCTTGGTAAATCACGAGTTAACTATGATTAAGAACATTGTTTGGAAAGCTGAGTTCAATTTCACTACCCACATCTAAGCATGATTACTGCCAGACCTGCAAAATATTGTCTGACAACATAAAGTAAGCTAAAAAATCTTAAAAAAGAACACTTCATAATTTCCCAATTTAAATGCATTCAAGAACAGATAGAAAACAAAACCTCTGACAGCTTTTGATCTGGAAAGGGTTACAAAACAATTTCTAACACTTTCAAACTACAACAAACCACAGTGAGGGTGATTACCCACAAATGGAGAAAACACAGATCATGAAACTTATTTAAAAATATTATTTAGACTAGGGAGAAAAAAGATGGAACTTTTTGGGGGTGATGTGTACATTATATATGGCATGAAACTAACACTGAACTATAGAAAAAGAACATCAAACAGAAGGTGACCTCAAGCTGCAGCATAAGTGAGTTATGCAGAAGGACAATGAACCACAAATGTATAAAACAGTATAAAATGAGATACAACATCAATTTCCCTTTGGGATGAATAAAGCATATTTGAATTGAACTGAATTGAATTGAAATCACAGCAGCAAGTCTACCTTTGAATTTCTTGGACTTGAGTTCAGACTTAAATCTGATTGGAATGGTTTGGTGTGACTTTTAACAGTCTGTTAATGCTCCAGTACAGTTCAATGAGGCTGAATTAAAATAATGAATCAAAGAAGAGTGAGTCAAATTCCTCCAGAGCAAGGTTCACTGACAGTTACGCAAACACTTCACCACAGTCGTTGCTACCACGGATGGAATAACCAATTATTTAGGTTTAGGGGGTAACTACTTTTTCATATAATGTCAGGTTGGTTTAAACAGCATTTTCACCTAACAGATAAATTCATTATTTGAAAACTGTATTGTATTTGCTCAGGTTATATTTGCCTATTAAATAAATAATTTTGAATGCAAGCAATTTCTCTGGGGCACTAAGTTCAATAGACTAATGAATTTACACGATGTGACATGAGATGAGGAAATAGAGAAAAGTTGCTAAAGGGTGAAAACAAAAAATGAGACATCAAAGAGGCACTAAGACATGTGGGAGGCATAATGAAAACCTGGTCAAGTTGTAGAGAAAAGTTCAAGGCCTGTGCATGCAGCTTGTTATTGTCTGTTTAGGTGAGTGGGCACGTTCCTAATCAAAACCTCGGACCATCAATATTTAATCAGCATCCATCTGCAGAGACTGCTCCTTCTTTCTTCCTTCAGTTTTTCTCTCAATCACACACCGTGGTTTCTGCCGGGTTATCCTTTCTCTATTAAAATTCTTAGGGCTAATACCTTCAGCCCCCAGACCTCGAATCAAATTTTTCATACCATACCACCTTTATTTATAAAGCACTTTAAAATAAACTACGGCGGCAGCTATCACTTATTTTAGTAATCGAATAACCTATTGATTATGTGACGAATAATCGAGTGATCACATACAAAAATTGGCACATTCTGCAGATTTTTCATTTAACTACTTGAGCTCATTTTATAAGTAATATAAATACATGAAAGAGGAAATGCAAGTAAACAAATAATTTGATTCCTTTTCCTAAATAAAATCAACAATGTATTGCTTAAAATGCAATACCATAGGAAATCTTTAGTGTACAAAGAAACATTGCAAAGGATGTACATGCAAAAGGATGCATTGGTCTGTTGCGTACTTTCAGACAGATAATTTTTGAACTAGCCAAAAGCCTAGCTAGATCATCCTATTTGTGAAAGCCTTGTTTTTCTAGGAAACATAACTTGGGAATTGGTTGTAGTTGTCCAAAACACAGCATTTGCCACATTTTAGCAGGGAAAGAACAAAATTCGACTTCCAGGTTTCACAAATCACATTGCTGGTGAGAGAGAGATTAAAGATAAAAGTTAATGGTTCTGCAACGATATCTGTAGCAACCCCAGGAACATCAATACAGTGCTAGCTGCTTCTGTAGTAAAAATAGTGTGTCTCTTGCATATTGCATTCTGGATTTTTCAAGAGATTTTTTAACACCAAAAGGCATAATGTTATCTAGATAAAATAGAACCTTTGTAGTGAACTTAAGAGTTACACTGTTCTAGTTTTTTTATAGTGAAAATACAGAGAAGAAATATAAAACTGCAAATTTAACTTCAAACATAATAAACACTATCCTTTATATATCAAACCTCACTTTTAATTTCCGCTCACATGTGCACCACATGCACGTGAGAAAATATGTCTTTCTGGTGTGCCTTCGTAGTGCGAGTTGATAAAAAACATGCAACTTAGTTGCGGAAGTGGAGGGGCAGGGGTTGCCACTGCAGCAGTGACATCCACGTATCAGCAGCGTAGGCTATTATTGGAACTGAGAGCGTTGTTAAGAATCCTATTAAATTACACTGCTCAAAAAATTAAAGGGGACACTTAAACAACACAATATAACTCCAAGTAAATCAAACTTCTGTGAAATCAAACTGTCCACTTAGGAAGCAACACTGATTGACAATCAATTTCACATGTTGTTGTGCAAATGGAATAGACAACAGGGGGAAATCTTTGGCGATTAGCAAGACACACTCAATAAAGGAGTGGTTCTGCAGGTGGGGACCACAGACCACTTCTCAGTACCTATGCTTTCTGGCTGATGATTTGGTCACTTTTGAATGTTGGTGGTACTTTCACACTCGTGGTAGCATGAGATGGACTCTACAACCCACACAAGTGGCTCAGGTAGTGCTGCTCATCCAGGATGGCACATCAATGAGAGCTGTGGCAAGAAGGTTTGCTGTGTCTGTCAGCGTAGTGTCCAGAGCCTGGAGGCGCTACCAGGAGACAGGTCAGTACACCAGGAGACGTGGAGGAGGCCATAGGAGGGCAACAACCCAGCAGCAGGACCGCTACCTCCGTCTTTGTGCAAGGAGGAACAGGAGGAGCACTGCCAGAGCCCTGCAAAATGACCACCAGCAGGCCACAAATGTGCATGTGTCTGCACAAACGGTTAGAAACCGACTCCATGAGGATGGTATGAGGGCCCGACGTCCACAAATGGGGGTTGTGCTCACAGCCCAACACCGTGCAGGACGCTTGGCATTTGCCAGAGAACACCAGGATTGCCAAATTCGCCACTGGCGCCCTGTGCTCTTCACAGATGAAAGCAGGTTCACACTGAGCACATGTGACAGAGTCTGGAGACTCCGTGGAGAGCGATCTGCTGCCGGCAACATCTTTCAGCATGACCGGTTTGGCAGTGGGTCAGTAATGGTGTGGGGTGGCATTTCTTTGGAGGGCCGCATGGCCATCCATGTGCTCGCCAGAGGTAGCCTGACTGCCATTATGTACCGAGATGAGATCCTCAGATCCCTTGTGAGACCATATGCTGGTGCGGTTGGCCCTGGGTTCCTCCTAATGCAGGACAATGCTAGACCTCATGTGGCTGGAGTGTGTCAGCAGTTCCTGCAAGATGAATACATTGAAACTATGGACTTTCCCGGCTGTTCCCCAGACCTAGTTCAGATTGAGCACATATGGGACATCATGTCTTACTCCATCCACCAACGTCACGTTGCACCACAGACTGTCCTGGAGTTGGTGGATGCTTTAGTCCAGGTCTGGGAGGAGATCCCTCAGGAGACCATCCGCCGTCTCATCAGGAGCATGCGCAGGCGTTGTAGGGAGGTCATACAGGCACGTGGAGGCCACACACAATACTGAGCCTCATTTTGACTTGTTTTAAGGACACTACATCAAAGTTGGATCAGCCTGTAGTGTGTTTTTCCACTTTAATTTTGTGTGTGACTCCAAATCCAGGCCTCCATTGGTTAACAAATTTGATTTCCATTGATGATTTTTGTGTGATTTTGTTCTCAGCACATTCAACGTTGTACAGAACAAAGAATTCAATGAGAGTATTTCATTCATTCAGATCTAGGATGTGTTATTTTTTTTGAGCAGTGTATATTTATTTGCTGAAGTCTTTTTAACTGGGTGGTTATTTGTGTTAAACCGAATTTAATGAAACCTCGAGACACATACTTCTCCAAGAGGAATTTTAGTAATCAAGGTACCCAAATCAATGGAGAAATCCTAAAATAAACAAAGGTCCACAAAGTGCTATACATGTGCAAATGACATAAACAAACAAAACAAAACAAAACAAGACAAGGTAAAAATAGAGCCAACCTCTTAAAATGTGCCAAATATTTCAGCAAATAAATATGTTTTAAGAAGATTCTTAAACTCAGAAAGAGAAGAGGCCTGACTGACATGGGAGTGCAGATCATTTCACAACTCTGGAGCAGCTACAGCAAAAGCAGGGTCACATCTGAAGGTTCCTACAGACTCTGCAGTACTTGACTATGCGGACGTCCACGTGTACTCGATGTGAACTCAAACCGAACGTCTGACAGACACGTCTGAGAAAAGGTCAGTTTTTACTTATGCATACCTGGTGTCAGACCAGAAAATGCTTGGTGGGAAAAGGTCTTCATAACGAACCGTTTTACATGTGATACTGAGCTAATAAGGACTGACAGTCACCAGAGAGGTACGGGGGGTCAGGCCATAAATCTCTCAAAATCTCTCAAAGTTGTTAGCCAAAGTTGTAATAAAATTTAAGAGAAAAGCAGTTACATAAGTGTACTAAACCTTTGCTTATCTGACCAAGCACAATGAAAGGTACTTGTTCTGCTGATATGTATAATTTCTTTTTTTGCTCTATTTTCTCTTTCTCTGCTCGTGGTGCTCATGCTGTTCATCAGACACCCTTTTTTTTGACACATCATGACACCAGGGTGGGCTGCCACGCTGTGGAGAGAGTGGTGTATGTGCATTTTTGATCGTGTAATAGCTCAAGTAGTATTTCGTCATGTGTCTACATGTGCTCGCACATAGCAGTTCAGCAATATAATTGTGTGCATGGTATAACCAGCAGACAGAGATTTTGCACAGCGGAGCTAAGCTGAGAGAGCAATAGATTACATGAGGGGGATGAGACCAACAGAGCAGAGCAGAGGTGCTGCGCAGCAAAAGGTCAGAGTAGACCTCCAGCCTGTGCATGTATTTAGAGCAACTAGACCATTAAGACTGTTCCCCTCGAGGTACAGGGCTTTAGAGAACTATGCAAAAATAGTACATAATAGTGTAATCATATATGATTTTAAAGAGAGCGGAGAGTTAGACATTTCCCAGTATAATTATCTACCAGGGATAGTAAGAAAAGAGATAAGGTTTGTCAGTGTGTTGCCATAATACAGATTACAACTCAGAACATTCTTGGAAAAAAGGTGTTTAAGACTAACTTTATATTAAGTAGAAAAATTCTCTGTTCAAAAACTTTACTTTGCTCACATTTTTAGGATGTATATAGTTTCACTTCGCCAAACCACAGCTTAATGAGATAAATAGAAAGCGCATGTGTTGTTTTAACACAATGTATGCCAATATACAAATCGGTTCAATACATTTATGCTTTTTTGATATATATTTTTTTTCAACTGATTTACGCTAGTTTTACTCAATGCATAGATTTGATCATGGTTGTGATGTAAAATAGAATCTGATGTGTGTGTGGGTGTGTGTGTGTGTGTGTCACATAGAATTAGAAAATGTTGTTGACTACATGTGTCAAATCCTCTTACACTAACTATAGACATTGTTTTGATAACTGTGTTGATAAGATATTGAGTCTGTATAAATTGTTCACTCATCAACTCTCCACTGCTGTCTGGCTCTGATGGCAAGTATGTTGCACCCGTTGAGGTTTGGGCTGCTGATAAAATACACAAATTAATGAAGTTGCTTTCATTTGTCTCCATTAACTGCATCTGCCATAACAGTAATAATCATAAAAAATAGAAAAATAAAAACAAGAATAAGAATAAGATTTAGCAGAATCAATGGAGGTTTTTGAATCCACTGTGAATTAGACAAACTACTGTATATGGTTAATATGCAACAAGTTAATAGTAACAGCAGAACATAATAGAATGCAGCTACTTGGCATTTAACCAGGGCTGGCCCGTTTCAGAATCTTCTGAACCAAACCATTTTGTCTTGGACCGCGGCATAGGCGGAAATCCTGGGGGTGACGCAGGGGATGTGTCCCCCCCCCCTTCCATAAAGATGTCCCCCCCCTTCCATAAAGATGTCCCCCCCAACAATCATTGTAAATACAAAAACATTTTTTAAATGATAATATAGTAATATTTAATAAAAGCACAGCTAAAGTGATCCATTTTAGATAGTACGTAACAAATGTTTCCCTAATTATTAAAAATTATTATTATCACGACACCCCTATCCCACGAAGTGGTTTGGTCCACATGCTGTTATAAACCTAATTCACATTTTTGATGGACTAAAGCGTAAATTAGAGCAGGATGCAAATAAATTCTGTTAGATGTAATCACAAAGACGGACCATTGCTACCTTTCACCTAATACCATTGTTGACATTGCTGGTTGAACATAGAAAAACCTGTATAAGGGTAAAATATGGACTAATAAAGAGCAATGCTATAACTACTAATATTACTTTCAATAACATAATTTTAACATGCTGAAAAATTGCCAAGGAGCAGGAAAGAGAGAGGGAGGGAGCCTTTTTTTCATGTCCCCCACAAGAATTACTGTCTGAAATTTTTCAGTTTCGTGTCCCCCCCAAAAATAAAATGGGATTTTCGCTCCTGGACCACCGTGCTTCAGCTTAATGATGCAAGGCAAAAACAAGAGAAGAGCCGATCACATTAAGAAACTGTTCCAAAAACTACACATTCACACCTATAGTTCCAAATAAATAAATGAGGAAAGTTCAGAAAATTACCCCTCACTGATACGGAATGGCAGAAACAAACTTTCCACTCGTGGAAAGTTCCAAATCTATTAAGTCTTTGGCATTATTAGTTCCGTAGGCTTCAGGAAGATTTTAAAAAGCTGACTGGGTGTTAAAGTGGTTAAAACTCAAGTGATCTTATAGACATTGTAGCAATGCTTCCATCAAGCCAGCTACAACAACCATTTATTGTTTAGCTCAAACATGTTATATAACAGTGTTGTGAGTTTTTGCACACAATGTATTGATATTGATCATATTAGAAATGGAGTCACCTCTTTCCATGTTGTTAACATATAACTCATTTTCGTAGAAGTAATAATTATAAACCTTTGGGAACCAAAATCCAGATAATCTACACCTTAAGTTAAGTGTGAAGTTTTTAGAAAAGAGCTTCCCTCTCATAGCACTTTTTAGAGCCATCAGCTAATCTAAAGTGCTACGAGAGTAATTACATATTCAAAAGCCATTTTGCAGCCTGTTGGGAAAAAAACAGCCTTACATAAACCTACAAACATCAACACTTTTTCTCCACTCTTCACACCTATTGTCAATAGCACTTATTACTTGTAATCAATGATTGCACTCATCAATAATGTATAACCTATGGTTTCCAGTCTGCTGACACAGCCAGTATGCATATAGCCTGTGTGTGTGTGTGTGTGTGTGTGTGGATGTGTGTCTGTTCAAAGGATGAGGAAAAAATTTAAACATTTTATTGTGTTTTTGTCCATACTGAACATAAATCTGTTCATCTATCTCGATGTAATCTCATTCTTTCACCGTTTTTAGGAACTCCCCAGGTTTATAGGAACTGTAAATCTGTGCAGAGGTCAAAAACTACGTTGAAAATCACTAGAGCGGCACAGAAAAATCGGCTGGTGACCGGAATTAGGCGATTTTCAGCTCGATTGGCTCTAATTCAAGGCTGGCCAGCTGGAATCTCAAAAATCCAATCTTTTTTCAGTCATTGAACATACCATAAGCAAGTACTACCAGGTTGCACTAACAGTAACACTGTTCAATGTGGTCACTGTTACTAAGAGAAGAAATTTCCAAGGGAGCTAGTTTCAATGTTAGTGAGGTGTTAAGATATGAAGTCAGAGGAAGCATGTAAGAAGCTATTCAAAATGCGACCAGATTTTCTATGGAGGAATGTTAAAACATGGTTACACTTTTTCAGTCTTTGAGAGGGGAGACGTTGGCAGATAACAGGAAGGCTGAATGTATTACCGCAAAGCTGCTTTTTTTTATCATTTTCATTTCATTTTGAGTTTTAAATTGTTAAAATTCAGCACAAATGAGAATTCTGTCTGACTAGCTGTTAGCCTTACACTGCTCTGAGGATTTCTTTAATTTTCTACAAACTCACTTCGATACATCAATTTAAAAAAGTCCAAACTATTCTAATAGGGTTAGGATCTACATTCTTTAGGTTCCCAAAGTTGAGGTGGATATCCCACTTGGGGTTGCGTAGTGTAGGGCAGGGGTGGTCAACTCCACTCCTCGAGGGCCAGTGTCCTGCAACTTTTAGATGTGTCCTTGGTCCAGCGCACCTGAATCAAATGGCTGAATTACCTCATCAGTATGCAGTCAATTTCTTAAGAGCCCTGCTAATCATCATAATTATTTGAGTCAGGTGTGTTGAAGCAAATCAAGGTAAACCAGAAAAGCACTCATAAAGCGCAGACCTCAATCAAGACAATGGGGTCATTGAGTTTTTTTCAGTAGTAACTTTTTTTCATACCAATGAAATGGTCTGGCAATGATAAAGAATCCTTCAAAAAAATCCTGGATCCAAAAGGTGCTCCGCATCACCACCAAAATCTAATCATATGTTCCTTCCCCAATTCGCACCTTGTCTGAAAATGTCATCCAAATTCATACCTTTTTGAGATATGTTGCAGACAGATGGTCAGACAGACAAACCAACACCGATAAAAACATGACCTAATAATAGAATAGAATAGAATAGAATAGAAATGAAAAAGAACAAAAGAAAAGAATATTTATGCTATAAATTAGGCTTGCAGTACATGTGATATGCACAATTATTGGTGAATTTGGCTATAATAATATGACTCACAATACATAATAACTCAGCAGTGCTAATTTCTTTAATGTTTGTGTTACCACCTTTCTTCTAAAGCATTTTATGCTGCATTAAACAACAAGCATCACTAAATATATAACTAGCGTAGAGAGCCTGCATGGTACCTAAATAATCAGCTAACATTTATAGCAGTTCATGGTGTTCTTTGCGATATTGATATTCTATACAGTGATATTGCGATGATGATAAATTTGCAAATTATTGTCCATCTGTTTTAAAAAAAATTGCAAAAAGATTAAAACAATATATTGGCCAATGTATTGGGTTTTGATGCTGTCTGTGTTGTCATTGTGCTTGTGTTTAATCCACTTAGTAGACACGCATGTTTACTCAACCAAGAGTCTGGGTTTTGAGTCTTTTCCACTGTTATTTTTGGGTTCAGAAGCTAAAAAGTGTGGGGACCAGTGCTCTAGGATGTACATATGTATGGGACTGCTATTTTTGCTAATATAAGACAGTAAAGACCTAAACCCCTGATTTACAGCCCCTGCCAACACACAGTGTGACATCGCCTCTGCTCCCAAGATGAATACCTAATGAAAGCTCACTGTAGGAAGGCTAGAAAAAATCTGCAACAAAATTCTGATCAGTACATTTCTTTAAAAAATTAAAACATAATCCTTCACAAGTCCAGTTTTGTCACTGAAAAATCAAGTCCCCAGCTTGATGAGCAGCCATAAATGACTTATTACACCCATGCTGTAGCGTTTTTCAAACACTGCTGCTCTGAGACTGCATAAGAGTAAAAATCTGACTCATGGACAAACATTGCCTTCATTTTCCCAGGCTTTCACCAAAGGAACTAAACGCTGAGCTCCGTGGATATACACATGTGACCTGATTACTGCGAAGGCTGTTTGGTTACAGAGAGACAAGCTGTCTCATCGATTTTGAGCATCAAACTGTGAGGTTTACATTCTGGGAGTGAAAGAAGAGGAGAAGGTGGGGGTGGACGGTGTGAACCTCTGAATCACAAATTCCTCCACAAATGCTCTACCATTCTGAAACCTCAACATCCAAGTGTCTTTTTGTCTCCTCATCTCCCTCTGCGTCTATTTTTCTTCCCACTGCTGCTTCCTCTTTGAGGTGTCTGTGTCTCCCTGTTTTATTTTTCTTTCTCCCTCTTGCTTAATGTCTCTCCTCCTCTCCCTCACTGGACACCATCCACGGCTTCAGCTGGGCCGCGAGAAGCTGCAATCCACACGCCAGAAATCAAACAAAGCTGCCAACAGCCAGACTGGCACACAAAGAAGCCAGGATGCTTACACACACTCAGACACACACACAAAATAAGACAAACACACATCCTAAGATTGTGCCAGGGCCACAAAGACAAAGACCGCTCAATAAGACTACCGCACAGCCCCGGCAGTGAGCACAATATGTGACTACATAATGAGTTCATTAGATCTTTTCAACTTAAACCCATGACAGTAAACTTAAACAGGTAAACGTTTAGGAATTTGAAAATGTTAAGCTACACTGTGCCCATTATGCATGATTTTAATCGTTTTCATTTGAATAAAAGCTTGAGTTTCTCCTTCTTCAATAAATCTTGTTTTTTTCTGGGAGAAAATGCTGATAAGAGCTTCGACTAATCAAGGTCCTGCAGTGAAACTCTTCTGCTAACAGAAACATTTAAAGCAAATGTAAATGTGTGCTGATCGTTCATTTTGAAATAAACTACAACACAGTAGTGGCCGTTTTGCAAATAGCATGAGTCTAATTATTACCATTAGTTTGTAACCTGATGTTCACATTGATGCTGTTTTTCTCAAATAAGAAACATCACATTTGTGGATCTCACTTTCAAACAAAAATCTCCAAATTCTTAAATATTCAACAGGATATTGAGAAGATAAACGTTAGCAAAATGAGGCAGGGATTTTTAAAATTATACTCCTTTAGTATTTATGAACTCTGATAGGGGAAGGTGACACAGTGGTGCAACACTTGTCGTGCTTTAAAGTCTTAAAACTCAGTGTCAAAACCTAATTCTGTATGAGGACAGCTACAGTGCATCAAAGTTGTTCTTTGGTAATATTTGATATGCAGTTGTGCAATTTCTATTTAAATATTGAACCTTACTCCAAATGATCACAAACCACTGGAACAAAACTATTGTTAATAAAACTATTTTGCCTCTTTTGCTTCCTCTATCATTTTTATGATGCACTAAATATTATAGAATCTGTTAATATTTTCATGTTATCAAAGAATCTGTATTTTCTCTAATGAATTGAAGGTTTTTCAAGCAATGTAATATTTTAAGCCCTCAACTTTACAAAACCAAGGGCATTTTTTGTTGTGAAAATGGGAAGGGGGGGATATTAAGGGACTTTTAACAAGCCTTTTTTGTTGGTGCCAGAAGGGCTGATCATGGTCATTGTCTGTGTACGCAAATTTGGACCAGTCTCCAGTGATTAGTTAGTGAAGGACAAATCCCCTCCCCCACTGTAGTGCAATGATTTAAACACCTTGTTTGATTTCAGGCAACAAAACTACTTAAACAGCTTAAAATCACTTTATCTTTCCCTGCTTTCATAGAATTTAGCAGCTTTATTACAGTGTTTCCTGGAGCCCAGAGCGATTCTTAATTTAACTTTATCAGTTCTGCTACCTTGAAACATTATTCCACATCTATTAAGCACCTAAAAACTGTTGAGCAACTGCACCAGTAGACAGACACATACACTTTAATATCTCTGAATATTCCCACGACACACATGCAGACCTTTCCTTCTGCCTCCTCTCCAGTGAGGGTGCAGTTCAACAGGCGCTAGTGTTGTCAGGGCAACAAATGAGCGGATATAGAGCAGGATGAAGGAGTGGGAGGACTTGAGCTCTGAACTTTAGGGATAAATGGGCATCCTACCAAGACAGCTACACTTGCTGTCTTTTCATCAGTCCTCTCTCCACTCATCCACAAACCACAAGAGGATCTCAATCAGTCCTCGAGCTCTTTGGCTCTGTCCGCACTCTCATCCTTTCTTCATCTCTTCTTATTGAAGATGTGTATTGCAGCATATCCCACCAATCTCGAAAGACTTTTGCTTTATGTGATGATTTTGTCAAAATAAACCAATTTTTTCCCCTTACAAAGTAAGGAAAATAACATAGTAAGTTTTACAAAAACTTAGCATCTTGAAATGGTGTTACAGTTAAATAAAATGCAGAGAATAGGCTCCAAATAGAGATATTTGCCAGTGAAAATCCTTACTATTGCATGGTGATCATCAGGTATTGCACTTTTAAGTTTTTAAAATATGTATTCAAGACATGTTTTCTCTTTATATTTCAAGAAATGAATGATTGTATCCGAAATGTGTATTGGAAAAATTTGTTTATTTTTTGTGTGTGGAAGGTTTTTTTTTTTTTTTTTTTTTTAAGTAGTGCTACCCATTTCATTTTGCATATAAAATATTTTCTTTTGTTAGGAAACAGAATATGTATTGATTTCAGAGGAAAAATATTATTGTTTGAGCCTAATTGCCTTTTGCCAACTGAATCTATTTATGAATAATTTAACTGACTGAAATTAAATTCTAATCCTGCGTCTGCTTTGATTCACCAGTTTCCACAGCTTTCTCACTATCTATTCTCAATTATTTTGTAAACCTCTACAAGAAGAAAATTAATTTCTAATTTGGCGTGGACTAAATTAGAAGAATGAAAATTAAGTGTAATGAGAATCATGCTGGGATATATCACATTTATCTATTTACATAACAGTTAGATTGGTGCAGATTACTGAGTGTAAAAGCTGATTCTGCTGAAGAAAATTGAATTAACTTTTACTTTGCATGCATAAATTGGGATTAGGATTCTGAATTAGTTGTCTGACTTACATCTTACTGATCATAAAATAGGAGCTCTGTTTAGATAGAATATTACCTTTAACTTCTCCTTTAACTGCAAAAAAAAAAACAAATATCTGATTTAATGTAATATCTGATTTAATGTATGGGATCCTGTTTTGACATAAATTATTTTTTAGAAGATATTTGACTCAACACAGGTCTACAGACTTCAATAAACTCACGTCTAGTTCCCATTGCTGATGTTTTATTGCATAGCAATTTGCTTAAGTGCTAAGCTAATGCTAGGAGGTTTTCTTTGTTTTGATATGACTCATTGTTCACATATTTCATTGCTGTTACGGTTAAATGTGTGCAGATAGAACCTGCAGAAAAAGTTGTTGATGCTTTATAGTTTATGAGACAGCAACTTTCATTCTACTAGGAACATCTCAAATGTTATTAGGCAGTGTTTCAGCATCTTTTAAAGCAGTTCTACAACATACCGACAGCTATATAAGCACAGGGCGCAAAACAGGCCACACAACATAGACAGATTAAGTTGAATCTTGATCTTGTTCACTCTGAATGTCATTGTAAATGGTAGAAGCAAAGATTGTTGGATAAAACTCAGGTTTGTTAGGCAAAATATTGTGCACTGTCGATAATACTGTTTTGCAAGCTATGTATATGAGAATACACCATGATTTTTAAAGACTAACTGTGCAAAAACAAGCCGCAGGTCTCGCTTGTGATTTGCCGGACATAAAATAATAGACAGTAAACAAACAACAGAGATCATAACCTGAGTTTGGTCAATGACTTTGCTGACTGATACCAATCTTCTAAAAATGTAATGATCTGGCGTGGATCAAAGATCCCCACTTTCAGAGAATGCTACTTTGACAGACAACACTCATCGACATACTGAAGGACACAAACAGGAGATTGTACCACCACCCTGAAAAAACTTATTGGGAATATAAAAAAGATCTCCAGGCATTAACTCAGTTTCAAACACCGCAGAACCCAATATGATGAAACATCTGTGGGAGGCCCTGGGCCAAACCACATCCACAAAGAACTGCCTCATCCGCCCTCTGTGTTTACACGCTCCTGTGCCTGTGCCCCAATCACAGATGTTTCAACATCATGAAGTGATTATTTAAATACTCTAGACAGCTGTTTTGTAAGTTGTAAGTGTACAGTAAAATTAACAGGGATGATCATCAACTGTGGCTGTATACTTTTTAATTATACATTTCAAATCTCCATAAACAAGGTGTGCAAAAATAAAAAAGCGAAAAGGTATCATATGCAAAGCTTGCACCATCGGAGCTCCACTGCAGGAGAACGCATATTAGCCTGTGCTGCTGACAGCGCTAGCGGGACAGAAAAGAGGATATTCTTACAGACAATGACAGGAGCACTGCACTAGTTTGTCGCTTGAAAAGCCTCTGGAGTATGTGGGAGGGGGGTGGGGGTCTTTGGCTGGTCTGTGGATGCTTTTTGAATGCTTACAATGTTGAACTGTGACACCCACTCAGATCCTGACACTTGTTTTTTTTTTTAATAAGCTTTTTCCCCTAGTATGTCCACAACTCATCATGGGCGAGGTACAACAAACGCTCACAAATAAAAAACACACCAAAGACAGTCCTTGAGAATTCAGAAATAACGTGCTGTATAAACCACAAACACATGCAGAAACCGCGGCACGCTCGGCTCAGCTGGATTAAACAGCTATTGAGAGCTGAGAGAAGAGAATAAGAGGTAATTTACTTTTCTTGACTTTTTTGTGCTCTCTATTTAGACATTCCTTCTGATAGAAAGGGCATACACACATGTACACACATACACACACAGGCACACAGAGCTGTCACACAGTGGTTGGTCACGGGAGGGTAAATTGGCCTGGAGTCTCCGGCGTTAGCTACAGCTTTAGAGCCATAGAAGAAATCACATGACAGATAAAAATGTGCTTAAGCCAGCTTCTGACATGTATGCTCACCTCAGTATAAAATGCTCTAAATTTGTGACTTGCAGTGGATCTTAAAAGATGTAATAATAGATAAATATTGCTGTTGCATATACAAATATAATGAGTTGGACGTATTTTTAATAAGCACGGATCAAAGATTTGTGCATAATTCTTGATGTTTTGGTTTGACCTGCCAAAAACGATTTTACTGATTCTATTTTCACTTTAAGAATTATGGTAAACAGCAATCAAAATAACGTAAAGATGTGCACCGGCATGAGTACCACACCACGACCTCCCCTAAGATTATCCGGGAGAGAAAATCTGCTCACTGGTGAGCAAAATGTTGTGTTCTAGAGCAGTGGTTTTCAAAGTGGGGGGACCTCAGAAAGGTTAGGGATTATGAAAAAAAAACTGTTCTTATTCTCAACAGTTTGTTGAATGTTATTCAGTGAGATTATAATTGTGTTAACATATTTTAATAATATTCTTACATTAAATACATGTATTGATTATAGAATAGTTAATAAAAGAAATTTTAAAAAGTTTATGTTTCTGTGGGTTTTGCAAAAGGGGGTCCCCGCCCAGAAGCTAATGCTGTTTGGAGGGCCATGGTATGGAGAAGTTCGGGAATCCCTGTTCTAGAGAATGCAAAAATTTGCCCTAACTGGTAGATTTCCAAAAGGTGTGTCAAACGCAGCATAAAAATCTCTAAAGAATAAAACAGAGCATCTTTGCTGTAACACATTTAGCCTTTCTGTTATCTGCTGAATTCAGTTCTGGGTCAATTCGCCTGTTCAGAAATTGGGTGTGAATTGGTGTCCTGTGTGAAACAGCCTCTTTTTTTCTGATGTGAAAAAAAAAACATCAAAAGTAGAAAATGGCAAAGGAGTGAAATAATCAGCACTTAAGTCTAGCTCTCTGTTGTAGCAGCATGAATGCACATGCTGCTACATAAAAAAAGCAGTTTACTATTAAATGGCTTCTTACAACGTTTGTGCTTCTTCTGACCTAATTTATTAACAAGGCACTTTATTGATAAACCAATAAAATGCTTGCTAGAATTTTGAATACTGTAACTAAAATAGCGATAAGACAACAAAACAAGAGTTGATTATATGGGATATGCTAAAGCTGGTAATAAACAAAATAAAATAAACCAACCACACCGTATGTCTCAGAGTTTTCTGATCACAGGTTTAAAAAACAATTCCAATTCTGTCATTAAGAGTTTCACAGCTGTTCATCAGCTGAGAAAAGACTGGATTTGTCAGCCAGTAGACTATGCCTATGACCTAGACCCCTAGATGAATGTCAAACAATTTTTCACAGCCTCAGCACAAAATACATCTGCAGAAAAAAACATGATAAAAAGAGAAGGATTGAAGATGGAAGCAAACAAATTTGATGTAGGCAAAAACGCTCAGGACTGTGGGCAAGGGAAAAAGAAAAGAAGAGGGCATGCTTAACAGTAGTCAAGGCCCACTGATCAGTGATTGGAGAAGCAGTTAAGGGCTTGTTCAGAGAGGGGGAAGGGGTCAGCAAACGTGCTGATGGTGAAGAGGTGGGAGCCCACTTATATCCAAACCTCAGCACAGCCATCAGACATCACAAAATGACACCATGTTTCTTTGACATTAATGAACTCGGCATCCTACAGGAATCATTCAACCTTAAAAACTGTCAAGATATCATTGATCCCCCTTACTGTGAGAACTGAAGTGGTACTGTAGTTTAAGTTAAAATGATTCACCATTTAAATCAATAAAACAGCATTTTGTTTTAGATCAAATGGTTACTCTGACCAAGTTATCATGTTTTTTACAACAGTACCTGTTACGCATAGAAAATTATTGGAACAGAACACAGATTTGC
Organism: Crenichthys baileyi; assembly: GCA_036173005.1. Classification (NCBI taxonomy): domain Eukaryota; kingdom Metazoa; phylum Chordata; class Actinopteri; order Cyprinodontiformes; family Goodeidae; genus Crenichthys; species Crenichthys baileyi. The sequence goes on from JAHHUM010002036.1 coordinate 772,246, forward strand.
AGTCTTTAAAATTTGTGTTTGACATAACCCATTATGAATTTTTTTAGATTGGACTTGTCTCAAGATGGCAGAAAAGGACATTAGAACTGGCACTGTAGTGACTTGCTGAGTAAAACTAAAAACTGAGGAGATTCAAATAGTTACCTGTTGCAATTACAGTTGTGGGAACTTTTGTTTTAATATAGGAATAATAACATAAAAAAATAAGTACACCCTTGCTGCTTCATTGGATTTAAAGGGAAGGATGTAACCAGCTTCTGCTAACCAAATATGTTTGAATATTTATTACCAAGAGTAACCATCTCTACAAAACAATGGGATATACAGTTTCCTGGTCTGGAGAATAGTTGTGTATTACCACAATGCCAGAGCAGAAAGACATTAGCAATTACCTTACTGAAGCAAGGATTTATGTCATTTGGAAACAATTTAAATAATTCCTCATTAAGAAAGATAATGCACAAGTGGAAAACCCTGAGGAAAGTTTCTAATCTTGGAAGTCCCAGCAAATTCACATAAAGGTCTGACCATTGCTGACATCAAAGAAATTGCAAAACCCTAATACTTACATCCAAGAGTGTGCAGGCTTGAGCTGCCATGTTAAAAGTTAAAGTTCATGAAAGTACATCTGGAAAGGTAAAGAAAACCTCTTCTGTCTAAAAAGATTATGACTGCATCACTTGGATTTGGATCTAAATGAAGATTTTTGGAACAGTGTCCTTGAACAGATGACCAAAGTGAAGATGTTTGTCCATAATGCACAGCTATGTCTCTGGTTAAAACCAAACATGTACAGCATATCAGTACAAATACCTCATACCAACTTTCAAGCATAGTGATGGAGGGCTGAGGATGTCGGCTTATTATCCAGCCCTATATCCTGGGCACCTCTCTGTCATTTAGTTAACCATAAATTCCTCTACATACCAACATTTTCTAGTGTCAAACGTGAGTCATGGAAAATAACTATAGTTCCAAACACAGCAGCAAATCTACAAAAGAATGACTGAAAAGCAAACAAACGAAAAAGTTAACATTCTCAGTCCAGACATCAACCTGATATGCTGAAATGCTGTGCCTGAGAACTTATGATAGCTGTGCAGAAATAAATGCCTGCAAACCTCACAGACCTAAAGGAATTGTGTAATGAAATGTGGGCAAAATGTCCACCACAACACTGTAATAAACTAATGAAGTCAGACAGAAAATGGCTACATCAAGGTGAAGGTGGTTACGGGCTATTGAGTCACTGGGTGTACCTTTGTGACGACTGTATTTAGTCATGCTAACTTTCTATTCCCTGGAATGCAAGATATTTGCTGAATTCTAAATGTTCACTCACTACATCGCATCTCATGCTTTAGTTTTAACTTTATAAGGTAGCTAAGAAGAGATTTACTGTTTTGGTTCAGGAACAAAGGGATTGTATACATTTTCCTCTTAAACTTCAAATTCCCCCTTACTCATTGTAGTGAGGAAAGAACCCAGCTAATAAACGAGCAGACAAATTGAACACTCCACAGAAATTCTGAACCATCCATTTCTGAGCTGCATCCTGAATGACCCAAAGGGCTCTGATTAGTAGCTAATGCGTGAAGAAAGGTGAAGAAAAAATTCAGCTGCTTGTTTGTTTGTTAGGAAGCATGAACTAGCAAATTTGTTTGCTATATATAAATTCCGGACAGAAAATCCACAACTACCCCGATCATTAACACTACAAGAAGGTTCAACTGTTAGTCTGCTAACTTAATAGGTCCTAATGAGCATGACTTGTTGCAGCCTTACAATATATGTTTTATGGGGGTTGTTTATGTGCCGGACCAAAGTCAGTGCAGTTATTTCACAGCAACAATGAGGTTTACCACCATAAGCTGAACGTTAAACCACAAGCAGCCATTTGATGTGTTAATTCAATGAGTTGATTGTGTTTTTGTGCTCCGTTGTCTAGATTAAACAAAAGCTTTGAAGCTAATGTTGTATAAAGCATTACCAGGCAATGCTTACCAAGAATGCTGATACAAATGCTGACCTATCTACACATTCAAACCACTGCAGTGCAAAAACGTGTGCTAGCACTAAAAAAACAAAGGCTCAGTATGGAAGCTGAGCTGCTTATTTTATCTTGGTCTACCTGTCAGTCTTTGTTCTTCTTGCCCTTCTTCCGTTTGATTTGCGTCCCCTCAACCCCACACTGTACCGCCCAGAAGCACACAAACACGCTCACAAACGCACAATGAATCCATGATGAGGCAAAGCCCTCCTGACAGGATCATTTTCTGTCAACGGCTCATATTTATAACCCTATCTATCAGTCAGCCCCCGGACTATGTGACACTGTTTTCTGACCACCTAACTGCCCCCCAGCCATACATTAAAACAGGATGAGTGGGTGTAGTTATGCATGTGTGCCTTGCTTATATGGTTTGTGGGGGTTTGTAATTTTTTTGAGTTTTTTCTTCCTCCCTTCTTGTCTTCATTTACTTGTTTTGTCTGTGTTTTGTTTTTCATTATTACTGGTTTTACGGTTCTTTGTTTGTGTCCTTGGTTGACATCCAGTGTCTGTATTTTCCAGTTGGTCTAGCGCCCTGCTTCCTGCACACCAGGATTCAGTTTACTTATTAGCAAACCTCCCATTGTTACTTTGTCCTTTGGTGCCTTGTCAGTCTGTGTATTGGTCCTTCACATTTACTTTTGTTGCTGTATTGTTCTGCTTTGGACATATCTTTATGATGGCCTACATTGGAAGGCTTTAAGTTTTGTTTCAGGGACTAAAGTTTATTTGTTGCTCATCCTCAATACTTATGGATGCAAGACTGGGTTTGGGTTTTAAACACACCATACTGGCAGCATGTGTGTCCTATGAACATACATCCATTTGCACTTGTGTATGGGCCTGTGCAAAGATGAACAGAGGTATAGGAGGGGTACTGGTACTGCCCGGAAATAGACAATTTCAGCTTTATCGACCCTGAACAGTGACTCGCTGGTGAAAAACTGAAGAGTAAGATCTTAATCTGATCAGTTAAAGCACCATACCAAGTGATTACCAGGTCTTGCAAAACGACACTCTTCAGTGTGGGCACAGTGGCTGAGTGAAGAACACTCATAGTTTGCAGATTTCAGTATGAGTGAGGTGTTTAAGGTACTTAAATGGAAACTATACATTAAAGCATCTGCAGTTAATTCCTGCTGAGAGCAAGTGAGGCTGAGAGCAAGAGGGAATGAGACTCAGTGCTGCCAACTTAGCAACTTTGTTGCTATATTGAGTAAGCATTAAGACTTCCAGTCCATCACAGGGTAACACACAGACACATAGGTCAAACAACCATGCAAGCATACACTTCCTCCTGGGGACAACTTAAACCCATTTTCCTCGGACCTTACTCTGGCAGGCTCCACTCCGCTCAGCCCATTTTGTGACCTTTTCCATTACTGGCTTTTCCGGCCCAGTATTAGCGTTTTGGTACCTGTTCGACAGCAGGTCCCATTGGGCCTAAGCAGGGCTGAAATGTGACCTGTACAGACTGCTGTTCACTGACTGGCCATGGGTGTGGTCAGCTGTATGAGTCCATGAGAAGAAAAACAACCGTAATTTTCCAAACTTGCTACACTACAGGCAAGCCACGGAATCCTCACAAGCAACCAACAAGTCTAACCCTTGGTGCAACGATGAATTGCAGGCCTTTCTCTGCAGCATAGGAGACTGCAATATTCAGAGGCTGCTCAATTGTGTTTGGGAAAAATGACAACGCATTTTTGTTGCACAGTTATGAAGAACAGCACACGACCCAGTGAGTCAATAGGAACACAGCAGGTTTCGTGCGAGTAGAGCGAAGTCAAGTGGTGTGGAGCTATGCAGTGCTGAAACCGTGAATAGAAAAGAGGCATTAGAGAGACCAATTACCCCAAAATACATTTAGGGTTTTAGCATGCATGGGAGAAGATCCAAACTTCATGCAGAAAAATTCAGGCTGGGATGTAATCCAAGACGTTGCAGCTGCAAGGCATCAGTGTCAACAACAGCTGAACTTTGCAGGTCTCTCCTACACCTTCCATTACCATAAAATGGTGATGTCCAATTGGGCAAATTAGGTGGTGATGTCATTTAGCAACTTCAATTCACTTTTAAGACAGCCGATAGCTAGCTTCCTTACTAATGAGATGCGAACAATGAGGCAATGTTCAGTAGATAACAATAGGGCGTAATTGTTATGTTTTACCTTTTTTAACTTTCAACTTTGGAACATGTCACAGAAATGGAAATGATAAAAGCCTTTTGAAAATCTCATAGTTAAAGTAGGTATCTACATTGTCGAGGACACACATGGAGACTTAGAAGTGCTAGCCAGGCTAATCAATAATATAATGTACTAAAGAAAGATTAAAATGTAACTCTGTAATCCGTCAGTTTCTACCGCTTATTCCATAGTGGGTCAGGGGGAGCTGGTGCCTATCTCCAGCAGTCTATGGGCGAGAGGCGGGGCACACCCTGGACAGGTCGCCAGTCCATCGCAGGGCAACACACAAACAACCATTGCACACACACTCATTCATACACCTAAGGCAATTTTAGAGTGACCAATTAACCTAACAGGCATGTCTTTGGACTGTGGGAGGAAGCCGGAGTACCCGGTGAGAACCCACGCATGCACGGGGAGAACATGCAAACTCCATGCAGAAAGACCCTCAGCCGGGAACTGAACCCAGGACCTTCTTGCTGCAAGGCAACAGTGCTACCAACTGCGCCACCGTGCAGCCTGACTCTGTAATCATTTTGTATTTATTTTAAAATAATAATAAAACCCTGTTTTACAATGATTGCTCTTACATACACAGCAAGATGTCAGCTCTGCTCAAAATACAAACAATTTAGTATTGCTGAAGCTGGATAAACCTGTAATAAAATCGTCAGTGCTGTTCATACATTATAGTTTTGAACGATAACTCAAAATCGACCAAATCAGTATCAGCAGGTCAAAAAAAATTATATCAGAAATTGGCCACAAAATTCTAATCAGTGCATTTCTAAGTCCATGGTAATCTCATTACAGAAGCCATACCATATGTAGACACTGCCCAACTGCTCCATGAGAAGTCACAATAAATGTAGCAACGCAAGCAAAGAGGGTAAAAGCAACTAGAAGGTAAGAAATGGAGTGCATGATGGGGGCTAAAAACAGAAAACATAAGAGAGCAGATTTAAAAGAAGTGGATTAGAGAGAAATTGGAGCACAAGTAAAAAAAAAACGAGAGGTTGCTCGAAGATGCTGCTTCTGTCTGCTGCTCTCTGATGAGAGGGGAGATCTATATCCTCTTCGGTCCAAGGTCATGGCTGTTACATGGGAGCAGAACAATCTCTTGGCCTCGATCACACAGACGCACACGCGCCCACTGAGGTATGGCTCTGTCGATAACTACAAGCAACCATTATAGATTGAAGCAATTAAAGCAGATGAGACCTTTGACCCAGCATTATACCACAGTCAGGATCTTGTTTAAATCACAGGCAGTTTGTGTGCGTGTCCGACTAAAAAGGAGGGAAGACTTAACATAAAGCATGCTTGCCTTTGCACTAAAACTACTCACCCTCAGGTTGACCCTAGAAGGTAATAAAGCAATTTCCCTGCGCACCCTGAGGTCATTTAAATGAAAAGCTGTTTTTTCCAAACTGTTGCAGAGTACCATATTTAATGTTTTATTGTTTTTCTCTACTGTCCCTTTCTTTAATTCAGTTTCTTGTTTGCACATCCAAAATAAGCAAGTAATTCATTCATTTTTAATTAGTGTACAGTCATCACTGCTCAGTTGCATAAGAGGAAATCAAAACCTTTCTTAGAGTCTAGGATTTAGCAAATAAATTAAGCCAAAAGAACATAAATCTGCGCAGAAACAACAAATTGTCTGAGAATAGGAATTGAGGACACAGCACAGGGATGAGGACACTCCTAGAAAAAGGGAAGACCTGCGAACATCCTCCCTTCGATTACATCAGTAAGCCCTCAGGGTCCAGACGGAGGGTGTGTAGGGCTCCCTCTGCTGGTGTGCCACTGGTCGTCATGTCATCTTCTCTATAACATTCATAACGAAGACTGTCAGAGTACAATAAATCACTCCCTCTCTCACCTTCTGAAATAATCCCTCCCCGCTGTGCTACCTACAAGGGAGCAATCCTCTCACAACTTCTTGTTCAGCCAAATCCACCTTCAGCTTTAAAACTTTCTTGTAAATGCCAACAGTTTTGCAGCAGATCAATGGCAGGTACTAAAGGAAGCTTTTAAAAGCCCTATGGTTTTCTTATAGTGCTCCTGCCATCAGCTCAAAAAGGGAGAATATTCTTTTTTCTCCTTTATTACAACCTCATTTTGGTAGTAGAGACTCAAAGGGAGGATTTGCTGGAATACAGCACCTCCTGAGATGCATGAGTGTAAAATACACACACACAGATGAAGATGTAAAACATATAAATGTGTGGCCACAACAGCAACTAGGAGGCCAAACAGTGAAACCAAAATGTTCTTTATTAAATTATTTTCCCAGTGGACCAAATGAATGCTCACTTCAGCAACACCTAGGCAAACACAAGAAGTGCTTTGAGATTAAAGGTGTAATTTAGCCCGTGAACTGACCAAAAACACGGCAGATAAACACTAGCATACACTATCGTTTGCCTTATTTGATAAAGGTTTACATTTGATGAAGCACTTTTGACCTATTGTCCTCAAAATCTGTCATTCTAAACAAAAACAAAAAAACTCCTAACCACAGGCTGGTATGAGTTTCTCTTTGTAAGAAAACCTTGGGTAAAATCCCCAAGGTCTCACTGTATTAACACACAAGTAACACAAGTAACACATAAGTAAAAAATGTATGACACTAACTGATTTCATTAAAAACAAAAAAACTAAATGACTACTAATATAACATGTATTATTACAGTTATATCAATCTGCTATCTATAACATCTATAGTTAGTTTAATTTTGATACATGATATTTTGTTTAATGTGCAGAATATTGTGCATTTTTAATGTTCTAGTCTTTACAGAGTAACTTAAGTACAATGAGCTGGTATTAGCTTACTAACTACCTGGGCTATCTGCAGCAGCAGCCAGCCTGCAGTCTGCTGCTTAACACGCATGCTGCTCATGGCTTGGCAACTATAGCTATACAGTATATTGAATTCCATTTGTCACTGCAATATCAGGGTGTGCAATATCTCAATCGCGAGGACCGTCTTGTATGCAAAATGTGTTAGGATGCTAAATGTATGATTTGCATATTGGTAATATATATGGCCAGTAAGATGACTCCAACTGCCCCTGAAGCCCACATGTCATGCACGTCTTCAGTGGCTGACATGCAAAAGATCAAGGAAAATAGAGGGTAAAAAGCAATTTTCTGATATGGTATTGTATTGCAATTGTATATTTTCAAGATTTGGGTGCAGCCATTTTTCCACTTTAAGTTTTCCTAAAAAAAAAAGCATCCTCCACTTCATGCTGCTACCACCATGTTTCACCATAGGGAAGGACACAATGAGTGCAGGAGAACCAGCACTGGATTACTCTACACTCCATAAAACCGAAGAAAGCTGGCTCTCTGGTACTTTCTCTGTCATCTCATCAAATGGACTTTAAACCATTGGACAGAAAAAAATGTGCAGTTCTAAAACTGTAACGTTTTTAAACCCTGACACCTTTAATGACTCCAAGGCAACTCCAGGCTGTGACATATATTCAGCACAATGTATGTACAAACATCTTATACTGTTAAGTCAGCCAGAGAGAGGAGGTCCCATTACACCTACCACTGTGCTTGACTCATTTGACTGCTATATCTATCGTGATTGAGCATGGAGTTGATGTTTCAATAGAATTGAGAAAAGAAAGTATCACAGGGATGGAGCGCTTTGGCAATCAGATCAAGACTGAATGGAGTTTTCACAGAATATCAAATGAAAGGATTCACAGGGTGACAACTCACAGCTGTATCAACTTCAACTTCTCTCTTCCAGTTTCCACCAAATCACCCAGACAAAAACTGTTTCACTGACAGATTAGTTCATGTTTTTGGGAATATAACTTCAGCATTTAGTTCAGCTTCCCATGAAAACAGCCCAGCTCCCATGATTCATTCCAACAAGCAGTCAGGAGTAGTTAGAGAGTAAATGTATTGGCTAATTTCAGGCTGAGCATCGATGTTAATACAATAACCCGGAGAGGCTCGTGTGACAAATTTAATGTAATTGCTGGTCCTCATCTGCAGACTGAGGCAAGAGAAGCCAAAAAAATCATCATTTATCAGTATGTAAAAATGAACAAACCAATAATTAAGAAAGATTTTGGCAGAGATGTCAATGTTGTTTTTGCATAATCATTATAAGTTAAGTCAGGGGAAGATTTGTAACGTTTAAAAAGCGTTTCTCGGTGCCTGAAAGTCCTCTATCTGTCTCTGTGTGTACATATAATACAAATTTAATGTGAGCATGCTCGGGAAAGAAAAACGTGACGAACACTCTCCGCTTCTCTCTATGCATGATTTATAACCGAGACGAGCACTTAACGGGAGTCTGCGCCGCCGCGCAGCGCTGCGTTCCCTCCACGGAAAGAGGAACCGCCGGGATGATGGAGCTTCCCATCCGCCGCCGACACAGCGCGTAAATACCCAAGTCATCCAACTCAACTCTTTCCCAAAGGCTCGCACACCCACCTTCATTCTCCGGGTAATTCCTTAAGGCCGTGCACGGCGGAGTCGCGTGGAATACGAGGAGAAGGGATGGCAGCAGGGAAAGGGATGGATAGATCCACAGGACGCGTGGTGGTGCCATTTTCAGGCTGCGCTGCGCCCTCGCTGCATCCCTGTTGGCGGTGTCGAGTCGTTGAGCAAAGCCTTGCGATTGAGGAGGAAAAGGAGAGAGCAGAGGAGAGGAGAGGAGAGAGAGGAGGAGACGCTGGGAAGGAGGGTCCACAATCAACGAAGTCCTGTCAATCAGTCGCCTGACTGTGGAGTGATACAGAGGCCTGTGGGGACTTGACAGTTATACACTCTAAAAATAAATTTGATTATGTAGTTTTTAAATATATATTTTTTATTTGTTTTTCCATAGCTGGTTAAAATAACAACAATTAGGAAAAAAACGTATAATTCCCCGGCAGTAACTGAAAGTAAAAAAGAACATTTTAGAGAGAAAGCAAAAAAGGCATATGGGCTTTTACACCACAGAAGTTTAAAAGGCCACACTCGCAATATCTCACAAAGAGTTACAAAACACACAAACTACAGTGCCTTGAAAAAGCATTCATACCCCTTCCACTAACATTTATTTACAATTGTTAGTAATTTTCTGTGAAGGTGGTATACATTCGTATTCATCCCCCTGAATGAGATAGATCATTGTAGAACCAACATCTATTGCAGTTACAGCCCTTTTAGCAAGATCTCCTTCTGTTTAGTTCATCTAAATGAATGTTTGCCCAGTCTTCTTTGCATAATAGCTTAGTCGGATTGAAAGGAATACATCTATGGACACCAGTTTTCAGGACTTGGCGAGACTGAATTGTAATGGCCATGGAATTTGACTGGTCCATTTTAAAAAATAAATATGCTTTGGATCTAAACCAGCCCTGAATGTTATGTTTAAAATCGTTGTCCTGCTGGAAAGGGAATCTCTGCTGCGGTTTAATATCTTTAGCAACAACACGTTTTTATCCTAGATTGTCTTTTATTTATCTGATCCTCAACTCTGATATGCATCCCCATCCCTAATGCTGCCACCACCATTTCTATAGTTGGCATGGTGTGTTCGGTGTAGAATAGAATGGAATAGAATATACTTATTGTCATTGTCACAAAGTACAACGGATTTTAAAGAAGTTGGTAAGTACATAGAAAAATATATAATTTATGTAAAATAGAAAAACAGAAGCAGTTTGTTAAAAATATAAAATAAAAACCCACACATATTCATTGCCATTATCACATCTCCCTTTAGATTCTGGCTGTGAGTTTAGCTATTGCTGTTGGACAGAAACTGTTTTTGAATCTGCTTGTCCTTACTTTAATTGATCTGTAGCATCTGCCTGATGGTAACAGTTCAAACAGAGCATGACCTGGGTGCGAAGTGTCCTTTATGATGTTATGGGTGTTTTACAAACAACTGTGAAGATTTTCAAGTATGGGGAGAGGGCAGCCAATGATTTTTTTGGGCCACATTAATGACCGTCTGGAGCACTTTCCTCTGAGCGTCTGTACAGCCGGTGTACCACACACAGATGACGTAGGTCATTCTGCTCTCAATAGAGCAGTGATAAAAGGACACCAGGAGTCTCTGTGTGATGTTATAGCAGCTCAGAGGTGTTCACACCCCAGGTCATGTCCTCCTAGATGTGACTGCCCTGGAAGCAGAAGTCAGCCACCCTCTCTAAACAATCTCTGCTGATGATGTCAAGACTTGCAAAATGGAGGCCCCCAGAATGCAGACGAGCAGGCAGCACGACGGTAGGTGAAAAAGCTTTAATTAACAAAAACTCTCTCACAAGAAGAGGCAGGAAGAAAACAATAAACGGGCAGGCAAGACAGGCATGGCATGATCCGAACAAGACATGAGCATGATCTGAAATGTTTGTATATATGGAGTGTGAACCAGGTGGAGCAAGGAGACATATTAGCTTGGAGCAGGTGAACCGAATAAAGATAATTGACAGACAGAACAACACGTGGCTGGAGCAAAACAGAGACTCTTGAATACAAACTAAGAGAAACTAGAAAAACATGAAACTAAAGCATAACCAGGAAGATAATAAATAGAAGCATGATTCAAAACCCTAACTGTGAAACAGACCAACAAAACCCCAAAACACCCACAAATCATAACAGATGATCATTGGGTGACATGTTCGTCTTGTTTTTTCTATAGTCCACTATTATCTCCTTGCTCTTGGAGAGATTGAGAAGCAGGTTGTTTTCTGTGAACCACGCTGTCAGCCACTCCAACTTGTCCCTATAGGCAGATTCATCCCCAGTCAGAGATGAACCCCACCACTGTGGTGTCATCTACAAATCTGACAACGGTGTTATTGTGGTGAGCGAGGGTTGCAGTCGTAGGTGTAGGGGTGTAGAGCAGGGGGCTCAAAACATAACCCTATGGAGAGCCGGTGCTAATGCTGAGGGTCAAACATGTATGTTTGCCCAGGCTGACCCTCTGGCTGCAACCTGACAGGAAGGTGTGGATCCACCTGCAGATGACGTGTTGCAGTCCAATGTCCCCCAGTTTGTCCACCAGTCTGTGGGGGCTGGTGGTGTTAAATTCTGAGCCATTGTCCGTGAAAAGCAGCAACACATAGGTCCCCCGCTGCTCTAGGGAGAGTGCAGCAAGGAGGGCTGTGGCCATTGCATCCTAAATGGTTCTATTAGCGCTGCAGGCAAACTGGTGGGGGTGAAAACCTTTGGGATGAAGTGATGTGAGCCCTGAACAGATCTTCAAAGCATTTTACATTTACTGGAGTCATTGTAACTGGCCGGCAATCATTAAGGCTGGAAATGTGGGGTTTCTTGGGCAGGGGTATAATGATGGAGGATTTCAGACAGGACAGTGGATTGGGACAGGGAAGGGTTAAAAATCCTAGTGAGGACTCCTGCCAGCTGGTCAATGCAGTCCCTCAGGACTGGTCTAGGGACACCGTGGGGTCCAGCAGCCTTCCTCAGTTTGACAGCATACAGCATGCGCCTCACATCAAGCTCCTCCACAGTAAGGGGGGAAGCTGCTGTGGGCAAGTTAAGTAGAGGTTTAGCTCCTCAGCCAGTGAGGTGTTACCATCTGCAGCACTGAGGTTGGTCTTGTAGTTGGTGAGCCGCTGGACCCCCTACTACACCGGTCTGCTGTTGTTTCTGTCCACGTTGCAGCAAACTGCAAACAGGACTTCATCAAACTTTTCAAATTTGTATGTGGAAAATATTTAGAAAACTACAGATCATTTTTCTTCCATGTCTCAAATATGCAATACTTTGTGTTGCTCTATCATATAAAAGATAACAGAAAAACACCATGGTTTTTTATTGTAGTGTGACAAAACCTAAAAAAGTTCAGTGGGTATTAATACTTTTAAAGGCACTGTTTTTAAAGAATAACATTACAGTGTAGCAAAATAGTTAAAAAAATACAACATTTTTTGTTGTTCTTTTGTAAATCCTTTCAGCATACCAAAAATAAAATCACACCCACAGATCCAGATCCAAATCAATGCTTGCCAGAACAAACCATGACAAAACCAGAGCTCTCATTACCAGTCCACTATGTTGGGATCACTAGGATAAACATGCCCTTCTCACTTTTTTTTTTAGAAAACGCTGTCTATTATTTTGATAGGTGACACGGCTCATGGCAATTACTGCTTGGATTGCCTCGTCCTTCTCCAGGTCTTTGCCCAGCTATTGATGCCGTTTCTCAGGATACCGACAGTATCAGAGGATGCAGGCGTTTATGGAGATTTATTCAGCCCATGTTACATGTACAGGGGTTGGATAATGAAACTGAAACACCTGGTTTTAGACCACAATAATTTATTAGTATGGTGTAAAATTCGTCAATTCGTCTTGGGAAGGACATATACAAGTCCTGCACAGTGGTCAGAGGGATTTTAAGCCATTCTTCTTGCAGGATGGTGGCCAGGTCACTACGTGATACTGGTGGAGGAAAATGTTTCCGCACTCGCTCCTCCAAAACACCCCAAAGTGGCTCAATAATATTTAGATCTGGTGACTGTGCAGGCCATGGGAGATGTTCAACTTCACTTTCATGTTCATCAAACCAATCTTTCACCAGTCTTGCTGTGTGTATTGGTGCATTGTCATCCTGATACACGGCACCACCTTCAGTGTTCAGTTCAATGTTTGAACCATTGGATGCACATGGTCCTCAAGTAGTCCTTGGCAGTGACGCGCCCATCTAGCACAAGTATTGGGCCAAGGGAATGCCATGATATGGCAGCCCAAACCATCACTGATCCATCCCCATGCTTCACTCTGGGCATGCAACAGTCTGGGTGGTACGCTTCTTTGGGGCTTCTCCACACCGTAACTCTCCCGGATGTGGGGAAAACAGTAAAGGTGGACTCATCAGAGAACAATACATGTTTCACATTGTCCACAGCCCAAGATTTGTGTTCCTTGCACTATTGAAACCAACGTTTGGCATTGGCATGAGTGACCAAAGGTTTGGCTATAGCAGCCGGGCCGTGTATATTGACCCTGTGGAGCTCCCGACGGACAGTTCTGGTGGAAACAGGAGAGTTGAGCTGCACATTTAATTCTGCCGTGATTTTGGCAGCTGTGGTTTTATGTTTTTTGGATACAATCCGGGTTCGCACCCGAACATCCCTTTCAGACAGCTTCCTCTTGCGTCCACAGTTAATTCTGTTGGATGTGGTTCGTCCTTCTTGGTGGTATGCTGACATTACCCTGGATACTGTGGCTCTTGATACATCACAAAGACTTGCTGTCTTGGTCATAGATCCCCGGGCCCGGAGACGTCACCAACAATTTGTCCTCTTTTGAACTCTGGTATTTTACCCAAAATAATGTTTTTGTGTGCATTTCAATATTTTGGGGCAAAACGGGGTCTTTACCCTCTAATTGAACTTTCCCAAAACTCTGTCTCTTACTGGTGCAATGTGCAATCAATGAAGACTGGCTACCAGGCTGGTCCAATTTAGCCATGAAACCTCCCACACTAAAATGACAGGTGTTTCAGTTTCATTGTCCAACCCCTGTATGTGTCGACCAGCATGTCTGCATGTGCAATGCTTCAGTGAAAGTAGATGTTCTCAAACAGAAAAATATAATGAGTGGAGGATAAACGAAGAGGTTAGAAAGCCAGACGTCCTATCTTTAACACACTCTATGACTGATCTGTAGTCCATAATAGCATTTTAGGCTTAGAAAAAAAAATGATATCTATCATTTTAACAGCAAATTTACAGCCATTGATTATTGAATACCTCTAAATAGATGCATTTAAAGCACGCTTTCCCATCCAATTTGGCATTTATCTTGCCTGTGAATGTTGGAGATGGAGGGGTGAAAGAATGTGTACTGACATCCCACAGGTCACCTGATGCATTGGGATTTCTCCCCCCATGCAGCCACCATGCAAATGAGATGTATCCATGCCATGATTTATGGTGAGATTGTGACCACAATTATATTTGCGCTAGTAATGTTCTTTTATCACGCTTCTGTCCAAAATGAGGCTCCTGAAATGGCTATACACCTGTCAGACATATACTGACTTATGTCAAAATCCAGTTTTAACCTCTCCCAGCCATTTGTGTTGCTGCAGAAGTGTGTTTTGCCCTATGTGTTTGTGTGTATGTAAAATAACCACCACTGTACATGTTTTAGGGGCCAATTATAATGATAGAAATAGAATAGCGTAGAAATATCCTTTATTGTCCCACAGTGGGGAATTTCAGGTGTACCAGCAGCAAAGTGAAAGGTGAATGGAAGCATGTAGATATACACAATGGTAAAAAAAATATATATAAGAGACTGCACAGTAAGGGAAAAATTACAGAATAACTAAGACAAACTGTACAGTTAAAACAGCATATTCATATTAAAAGAAATGTGGGTGTACAGAATCTACATGTATGCAACATGAAAAACATCAACACGCTATTTACAAGAAATGGAAAAACTGCAGATAATTTGTTCCTTGCAATGGCTTTATTGGGATGACCTAATTTCCCCACCAAGGACATAGAGAGAAAAATTATTTTTTTTCTTCTCTTCCTTACATCATACCGTCCTCCTTTCTGCTTCTTTTTCTTCATCTTCCTCTCCTGCCATGATGCTGCGCTCATCCATGCAGTGACAAAACATCACTGTCATGCATTCCTCCAGAGACGGGGGTGACACAGCCCCTAAAACCCATGTCCCTACCTCTATTGCACACATTCACACACCCAAACACACACATTCTGCACGGCTTGTTGAAGAGCCTAGTTATGCATAATGACTTTTTTAGGCTACATACACATGCATGCCTGTACAGTGACAAAGTGCTGACAGAGCTGAACGATAGTTCCCTGATAAACGTTTGAAATGTGGTTGTTTCCTTATACATCTATGCTTATTTTGTGCCATCTGCTTTCCTTAACAAGAAGGAATCAATTTCTAGTTGCTACTGAAACGTCCTCAGCCTTTCTGTTATTTTAAAGGCATTTCACTGAATGGTTTCTTTTCCTCTGACCTCTCCCTCTAACCCCTCACCCTGCTTAGCTTGATTGGGCCAGCCATTCATTAACAAGCTAAACTGTTTGTCTTTCTTAGTTTATCACATGCTGCAGTTTAAATGTATTGAGTCTCAGTCTACAAACAGTTACAAACTTGTTTAAGCGCAACAGACTGTGCAGCAGCAGTTTGTGCAAATGCTTGTGCCTGCACCATTGATGCCGGTCGGTTGTTTGACATGGGGCAGAGGTGATGACTGGGTCGTCTGCCTTGCCAATGAGCTCCCCCTCAGCCACCACACTCTGTATACACACAAACCCTGAGCTGCATTCAGAGCTACTCACTCATGTGGTAATGTCTCTATTGTGACAGCCTGAACGCTTTATGGGCAACAGCTTGGTGCTGGCATTTAGGCAGAGACATGAGTGTGCATATAAACATATTTGGTAGTTCTTAAACCTGCGACTGGCTCAGCCACTGTGGAATCTGAACATTTAGAGTTTTAGTTGTTGAGACCCTGAGTTTACTGCCCTAAGCTGCTCCCAAGATCTGCAGCACACAAAATGGCAAAAAGTTGCCTTTTTAAGTACTGGAAGTAAAGGGTCTTGCAACAGTATGCATACACTATTAACCTCCTGTTAACGTTTTTTCACATTACAAATACAGACCTAAAAGTGTTTTATTTGGATTTTATGATGTAAACTACATAATGCAGTTGTATAACTGTAAAGAGAAGGAAACTATCTGGTTTATTTTATCTTGATGTTTACAAAAGAATTGCAGTGTCCCATGCAAATGCATTCAACCCACCTTAGTGAGTACTTTGTAGAATCTCATTTAACTTACAGCTGCAGCTCTCTGGTAGTATGTCTCTAGAGGTTTTGCACAGACTCAAAATTCTGCCTGTTCTTAGTTGCAAAATAGCTCAAGCTCAGTCGGATTGGATGGAGGGTATCTCTGATCAACAAGTCTTGTCACAGATTCTCACTTGGTCTGGACTTTGACTGGGCCATTCTAACTCATGAATCAGTTTTGATTTAAACAATTCCATTGTAGCTCTGGCTGCATATTTAGCTTTTTTTCCTGCTGGAAGTTGAAACTCTATCTCAGTCTCAAGTCTTTTGTCACCTCTAACAGGCTTTCCTGCAGGGGTGGTGTGTTCAGTGTGAGGTGCAGTGTTATTTTCAAAACCTGACACCAAAACATTATATTTTTGGGATCAGCAAACTGTCTTCGACAGATTTGCTGTGTCTATCTATTTGTCTGGAAGCAAAGTGACATGTTCAAAGGCTGATATAATGTTTTATATCCTACCTTTCCTTAAACCTCTCTACAACTTTATCCCTGACCTGTCTGCTGTGTTTCTTGGACGTCATGATGCTGCTTGTTCCCCAATGTCGTCTAATAGAGGTGGAATCTATTAACTAATTAAGTGACTTTTAAAGGCAATTGGTTGCACGGGGTTTTATTTATCAGTATCAAAATGAAGGGAGTTAATACAAAAGCATTTTATTTTTTCATATATGTATTGGTAAAAATGTGGAAATAAGGTAACTCTTTCTCACCACTTCACTGTTATTCACAATCTTGTGTTAGTGTAACACATAAAACTCCAATAAAATACTTGTTTCTGTTTGCAATTTGACAAAATGTGAATAAGTTCAAGGAATTTGTGCAAGGCACTGTATTCACACTCACCTTTAAATCACTTTTACTTTCTAACTCCCGTTGACTCAGTTTAGCAGGCAGAGCGATTCGTCATGTCAGTTAGCCCTGGTCCTTCCTCACAACAAAAGGTGAAAGGGAGTGTGGGAAAGGGCGGGTTCACAAAGCCCTCCCTGCCCCTGTCTGTCTTATCGTCTCGACTGCATACGCGAGTCAGGAGCCCATTCAACATCCCCAAACCAGTGGCAGACATGGCTACGTCTGCAAAAACACAATCAATCTTCATAACCCTAAATATATGTTTCCATATTTACACTCCTGGATGGAGTGGCTGATTTACTTACAAATTATTTTATAAAAAATCTTAGATTGGCTGTATCTCTACATCAGACCTTTTCAGCACTTAAGAAAACACGTAAACTCCAAAACTGTCTTTCCACATAGGGAACTAGAGAGAGGAAGAGAATGTTGGATAGAGAGAGTGAAAAAGAGATAAAAAGGGCTATTCAAGGAGGAAAATCTGCTGGTATCTGCCAGCTCTGCCCATGAAAAAAGGCTCTCCCTAAGACTGACGCCAGCTTTGTAGACAGGGTAGCAAACAAACAGGGCAGACAGACAAACTAACAAAAGGTGAGAGAGAAGACATTCACACCATTCCAAGCATCTTCTGTTTTAGTGCTGCTCATTGTCCTGCTAAATCGTTGGGGCTGTATATGTGAGTGCAAACACACCAGCACCCGGGTAAACATCCAGAAAATGCTGACTTGAAAGCAGAGTGGATATTGTCTGACATATCAAGCAAATGAAGCGTATTTACCGTCAGTCTACTGTGGTGAGCAGTCAGTGTTTTTTCTTCTCAAAGAGGAGAAAAAAATGATTTAACAATCAATGAAAACTGACCTTTCCTTCCTGTATCACATTCCCTGTGGAGCTGACCTATTATCCAATGATGAGAAAACTAGAAAACATGTAGATTTACCAGCCAGAAAGAGGAAAAAAAATGTTTGTACTAAATAGAATGAGGTCACGAGGAAAACATTCTTCCTGGGGAATCTACCTGTGCTGTATGTTCCTCACAAAATCAATTTTGAGCATAACAGTAATCATAAGTAAGCAAGTCAGGGCACTTTTCTTATCTTCTCCAGCCAGTGTCACATCATTTAAAAGGTGTTAGAGGAAAAAGGATGGATTAAAAGAAGAATGTAGTCATCAGGATGAGTTGGAGCATGCCCAAGCAGTGTCAGTCTGTTGGCAAAGAGAGGTGGGAGAGATGCCCAGCTAGGAAATCTATCACTCTGTGAGTGCTTTGTGTCGAAGTGGCTCAGATCAAGTAGAAGATAAATCTAGGGTCAGACTCACTTTTATTCTCTTACACTGTAGAAAAAGACAATTAAGTTTTTTCTTATTGTCTGCCAGGAAGTGTAACTGAGTCAGGTTTGTAGGCCACCTTGCTTGCTTGTTGATGACCACTCAAAAATACTGACTTTGTTGTCTTTCAGCCACTTTATAACTAATTTGCTGGTATGCATCGGGTCATTGTGCATTTAGAAGATGTATTTGTGCCCCATCTTTAACTTCCTGCTTGAGATGTTGCTTCAATATTTCCACATAAATGTTTTATGTTCATGATTTTTGATGCCCACTAGTTTCAACACCACAAAATGATGCTGTCACCTAGTTTAAGTTACTTTTAGACAAATGCCTTCACTTCCTCGCTGAGTGTCATCTCATGTTGATAAATCTTTCACTGTAAATAATGACACTCTTATCATCTGGACATTTCCTTGCTTAATATACTTGGTATATTTGTTGATATAGTTATGGGACCTTCAGTCATTGGAAATTGCATCAAAGGAGGAACTAGACTTGTGGGACAACATGGACTTCTGGACATCTTGTGATTTTTCAATGATGTCACACAGATACATGTTTAAATCTTAAGATGCAAAATTATTAACAATTAACTCAATTGTTGTGAATTACCTTATCAGGAGCTTGCAAAGCCATGACATCATCAAAGTGTATGCAAACGAGACTCTGAAAAAAGTAACAACAATTTTAAAAGAAAACTCTCCCTCATTATTGTGGAATTAAGCAAATAGAAATATGTTAATATGAGTCTGAATAACAGTTTTCTTACTTAAGAAAATTTGTGCCTTAATGGTCTGGCTGCTGATTACCCTACAGCTATCTGTTGTTGCCTTGATGGGAACTGTGCTGTGTCCTTATCATTTAGCCTTTGGTTGTTTCTTCACTTGAAGCCAAGATACAAAATATTTCATAATCCTGGGTGAAAGAGTTTTTCAAACTCTTGGTGGTCAGTCAATAGAAATCCATCCTCTTTACTTGTTCATTTTCAGGCACTTTTCCTTCATAGAGGATCCTTTTTGTGCAAACATTAAGCAAGCATACCTCCATTTGACCTATTCCCATCAAAAGGGTACAGTTACGCAAACAATTATTCATACCCCTGGCAGATTTAGGTTTAAAATAATCCTTAATTATAATTTTAACAACATGTTTTCTGACATAAGTAAGATACAAGCCAGAGACCCCACTTGAATCAATGGAGAATCTGTGGAGGCAGTTAAAGATTGGGGTTATGGTAAGGAGACCTTTCAACCTCAAAGATTTGAAGCTTATCACCAAAGAGATATCATCAAAATTTCCCTGAAAACATGCAAAAAAGCTACACAGCAACTATAAGAAGGGTTTTTTAACTCTGTAATGCCAATAATGTTTTTTTGTTAATGAAACAATCTGTTTTCTGTTTACAATAGGCAGTCTAGCTTAGCAGTTCCAGACAGTTCGTTGTCATCCTGATATGGTAGCGCATTTTCCTTTTTAATGAGTTTTGGCATTAAAGGACTTCTTTTTGACTCAAAACAATGTATTTTAAAATGATTTAGAAAAAAAAATTGGAAAAGCTGATTATAATTTATCAATGTTTCACATTTTAAAGATTTGTAGGATTTCTGGATCTAAAATATAATGGCATTGGCTCTTTAAACGAAATTATAACACTGAAGAGAGAACTGCATGGTGTCTTTCAGCTTTTAGAGCCCCTTTCAGTCATCTTTGTCTAAAAAATACAGGGCTACATAATATTATTATCCAAGCCATCAAGTTTCCTGCTGTTTTAATTTAACTCAATAAAGTGAAGTAACAGAGGTGGAAAGAGTTACCCAATCTGTAAATATCCCCATAAGTCTTTGAACCCTAAAAGCTGAGCTCTAAGTAGCTGAAAACTACAGGTATGCAGACTGAGAGACTGAGAGAAACAAATGATTTTCTAACGGCAAACACACTTTTTAAGCTCAACTTTGTTTCTCTTTCTTTATACAGAGAGCATCACAGCAATGTACACATCTCAGATGTACATGTTGGCTTGATTTGTCACCGTCTCCTGTGGCACGAACACACCTATACTAATGGACAGACACTCTTTGCCAGCTAAACAAATTAGCTCCATTACTAAAAAGCAGACAGCTAGGGTGAGACAGAAACAGACAATGAAACAGGGCTGTGTGTAAAGAGATAAAGAAGTAGATAAATGTAGTGAAAGGTAAACGTGGAAAGGCAGAGGAGCGGCGAGGAGAAATGTGTTCTTCACAGTTTACTGTGAAGAAGTGAGGAAGCTGTCTTATCTGACACAATTGTGCGAGAGAAATGTTTGAGCCTGGCCAGACATTTAAGCTCTCCGAGCGCTTGTGAGAGGGGCTAAATGTGCATTATCGTCCATCCATCACTCACTCATTACTGATTCACTTACTTACACCCAGACCCACACACACCCAAACGAAGACCATACATGAATGCTGATATGGCCTAATACGTGCACTTAACACCAGACTGGATGTGAGTGAGACACATTTATCTCCATGCAGCTGTGTGGAAATGACTCTGAGTGCATCTGTTGGTGTGTATGTACGTGCAGGAGCAAATGCGATCTGCCTTTTTGCACGTCAAAGCAATTCTATGTCAAATGATTGGTTCGTAATCTGATTGACAGGGAGACTCCCTCCTGGTCTCTGTCTTTTCTTCTTTTTCTCATCATTTATCATCCATTGCTTCCTTTTCTTATTATCCATCCCTTCTCCCAGATGCTCCTTTCACACCCTCTCACCTCTGCATGTCGACCACGTTAAATCCTTCCACTGTGCTGTTTGTCCTCCCCTCACTTTTGCTCATCCTTGATGATGTAAACACATTATTCTGATCGCATTACCTGTGCTAACACGGCTTACACCTCTTCCTACTTGAAAGTGAGTTTGCGTGTGAGATCCTCTATTCAAATATGCAAGGCTGTAAAAAAATGTTCTTAGTGGTTAAAGTGAATGGACACTTACTGTAGTGGCCTTGGTTGATTTCTCTGGAATTACTACAATAACAATACTTTGTACGAAGGGGAAGGTTGATGCTTTTCATGATGGATAACTACAGAGATGTAGTTCAGAACACAGAGAACATAAAACCTGCAGTACAAACTGTTGAGATGGTTTCTATTGGTGATCTTTAGTTTGCTTGAAAAATTTACATTCAGATACCAACATTTCCATCCTGTTAAATAGGCATTTGTTTGAGAACTTTGTAATAATAATTTATGGTGTGTGAGGGAATTCAAACCAGTGGAATCAAGACAACAATGTTTCCAGTAGTAGAGTCTTGATTTTGACAGAGGTTGGAAAGTCTATACCAGACCACTTAACCTGCGTGCTGAACAAGACATTCTATGCATGGGGATGTTGCCTCAGCCTGATGTCAACACATCTGTCCATGAAAGCTGAGAAACATGTATAGATAGTTTATGAATGTACAATGTATTTTGAAAGTATTCATACCTCATAAACCTTTTTCACACTTTGTGAGGTCACACCCACCAACTGCAATATATTTTACTCGGATCTTAGGGGATCATGAACCAAGGAAAACACCAGACAGGTCAGGGGGTTAAGCGGGGGGTTAAGTTATACATCAAAGTTTCACAACTGCACAACTGCAAACATACCAAGAGATGGCTGCCCACCTAAACTGACTGGCTTGACAAAGGGGACATTGATTATAGAAGCAGTCAAGAGGCCCAACGTAACTCTGGTGGAGATGACAGGAAAACTTGGTTGTTCACTCCACAAATCTGGCCTAAATGGAAGAGTGGTAAGAAGAAAGCAATTTTTAAAAGAGAGTCAATCTGTCATAACCCATGTAGCCAAAATAGCAAACCTGATTAGGAAGACGCTCTGATCCAAAAAGCATATCATACAGCATATTACCTGAAAACACAGTGCTGGCAGCATTATGGAGTAGGGGTTTCTGATGGGGCTGGGATAGGGAATCTGGTCAGAGCTGATTCGAGGATGGTTGGAGATAAAAACTGAGCAATCAGGGCAAAAAAACTGAATAGCCAAATACCAAGGCAGATGTTCACCCTCCACAGGACAATTACCATAAAAACTTTGAAAAATCATGTTCTTAATTATGCGTTACTTTGTGTATCTATCACATAAAATTCCAATAAAAAACTTCACGAATTATGAATATATTTGCAAGCCATTTTATATTTTAACTCAACTCTCCAATCCAGAAGAGACCGTTGGACTTTTTAATAAATGTTGCAATAGAGGTAATAATTAGAATAGAAATATGTTTTAATGACAGATAAGTATAGGAAGAAATATCTGCAAAATTTCAAAAATGTTATGCTGTACTTTTACATGTTTATGCCACTCTAATTTGATTAGAGTTGCTGTTTGAAACATCTCTTTGTCACATTGAACAGCAACCAGAATGAGTAAAATGGTGATTAACAACCTAGAAGCTCTGTTAAAGTGCATCTTTTACCAAGGCCAGCGTTCAGATAATCTCAAAAGAAATGTCCGCATATGACATTGATCAGCACTACGTTTCTTGTAGTTTATGTAATATTGCTAACCGACAAAAACACACAAATGATGATACTCAGAGAGTACATCCTTTTCCAAGGCTACTGCTTTATCTCACTCTTTTAAAGATACAGTAATCTGTATCTGCAGCCATATAAAATAGATTTTTCCTTTGGCCGCATTCAATCTCACCACCAGGGTACATGAAATTCAATTTTGAGTTTTTGGTGTAATCCTGCTGACAGACAACTGGAAATAAAAAAGATCTTCAGCCTTCGTTCTTGGAAAAATCAAGCAAAGCTATTGATCAAGCTAAAGAAAAGGAGCTTCAAACCAACATAAAACCAATGAAAGTTCTGAAATATAGAAGAAAGCCTTGTTTGTGCATAAAGTGATTTAATATACTGCCATGACAGCAAGGTGAGAATGAGAGCAGCCCTGCAAAGCACACAAGCATTAATTTTTTGTGAAAGGTGGAAAAAGGACCAACTCTTTCTTTGCATCTACTTTGACATTATCATAGCATTTTAATTATATGCTACAGGCCTCATTTAAGCCCCTTTACACCTGCTCATGATCTATACCACCATGACACTCAGCAATCAATATCTCTTTCTTACACGAAGACCCCAGGAGGAATTTCTCTTATCGGGAAACATCAGATCAAGCAGATACACTTGAATGGCTATTGGGGCCAGATTGACTCACAGTGAGGGGAATCTGGATCAATGTTTTGTTTGCAAGCCAAACTCCTCCTGTTGTTTTCTTTGTGTGCTAAGGGGTGCGTCGAGGAAGTGTTGGGGCTGCTCCACTAGCTGGCTGCTTAATCAAGGCGTATTCTCATTAGAACGGAGGAGGCAAGAATCAAAAGATACCCACCAGCTCCAGGGCAGGCCGAGCGCGTCTGCGGGCTCTCAGGGAGACAGATTCCCCCCCTGGTCGAGGTCCCCTTATTGGGGTTCAAAAGACAAAGACAGGCATCTGTGTTTCCAAACATGGGCCCCTCTTACCCCCTTGAGGTCAGGAACTTGGAATAATCTCGCCAAGGCAGGAAGGACGAGGCTTTCACACACGCGAAACAAACACACACACACACACAAACACTCACACACACATTTAGGGATTATATGACCTGCTTAACCCAACTGAGGAGCCAAAGGCAAAGTCTCACAGAGGGAAGAGAAGGGTGAAGGGAAGATTTTTGGGGCTAATGGGGTCATTGTGGACAAAAAGACAAGAAAGTATTGGTGTTGGGAGTAACAGGGAAAAAAAACTAGCCCAATGAGAATTTTTAAGTTGAAAATACTTCTAACAAACGTTTAAATGGTCTAGTTTAATATTGGCAGGTATTTGGTTTAAACAAAGTATTTCAAACGCTTTTAGATGTTTATTAAATGTCCAAATGTAAACCTGTTTTGGCTGAGATTAAAACTTCGGATCTCTCAGTTATTAAAACACTGTCTTTACTATAAGAGTTCTGTTCATGTAATACAAATCCAGCACTTTTTGTGTGTATGTTATGCTTTTATTGCTGTTCCAAGGAATTTAATGAGAGAGATGCTGCTGATGTATGATGGTGTATTATGTTTGTGTGAAAATTATAATTTGAGGTGTACAATTCACATTTTACTTTGAAGCAGATAAACTGAACTTGGTCTCCGATGATACCCAGAAAATGTTTTGTTGTCAGTACAGCTTAGAATATTCTCTAAATGCATGTTGTTGCCATCCTCCATTACCTTACACACAGTCATATTAAGTAAACTACAATGTGTTCCTTTGAGAAACGTTGTTCAGATTAAAAGGGCCTTTTCAAAAATAATAACTTTTAAGCAAGTTTTAAACTAACTTTTCACTAAGCCCACATTCCTCTATTAAAATGTTTTTGTTTCTTATTGGTCTGATATAATATTCTAATAGTAAATGTCAAGTTTTCATTTAACTGTAAGGGCTGTAAGCGGAGATTCATCACAGTTCACAGAAATAAAGGCTTGAAAACATCAGTTTGTGTGTAATTTATTTACATATATATATATATATATATATATATATATATATATATAATATATATATATATATCTATATACACACACACACATATATATATACACAGCATATATAGAGCATATATATAGATATGTATTTATTAAATGGGCCTGTATGTTAATATCTTTTCACATATAATGTAAACATATATACATTATTTTCCTAGCATAAGGAAAAAGAAAGATGATAGTTATTCACAATGAAACAAATGAACCGGTTTTTAAGTTTCGGTTTGTGGTTCCTTGTTTTTTGGCATGACTGACTGATTTTATTTGAAGTCTTGAAGTCTTAGTCCTGGCAGTTTTGTTTAGTCTATACCTAGAATAAAAATATATAGATTTGAATCTGGACTACGTATAGACTTAATGTAACCATGTATTGTTTTGAGTATTTTCGGTTTTGTTTAATATTGATTCTAATAATTGACCAAACGTGGAGCAGAACTAAAATAAGGTGTTACACATTTTTTTAAATAATAAAGTAAAATTTCTTTAAACTATGGGTGAGATTTGAAAATTTCCTACATCCATTTGTCTTTAAAATTTATTTAAATAGAATTTAGAATAAACGTATACACAATCTTTTAGCTACACAGGTACAAAATGATTATTTAAGCTATTGCCTTGCAGAAAGAAGTTCCTTGGTTCGACTCCTGGCCGGGGGTCTTTCTGCATGGAGTTAGCATGTTCTCCCCGTGCATGCGTGAGTTCTCTCTGGGTTCTCTGGTTTTCTCCCACAATCCAAAGAAATGCCTGCTGGATTAATTGGTTTCTCTAAATTGCCCTTAGTTATGTGAATGAGTGTGTGCATGGTTGTGTGTGTGTTGCCCTGCGATGGACTGACGACCTGTCCATAGACTGTAGACACACTGTAGGCACCAGCTTCCCCGCGACCCACTATGGAAAAATCGGTATAGAAGAGACTGACTGACAATGTGTTGGTATGATATGGGGGCACCTATTGGTAAGGGGGCAAAATTTCCCTCTGCCACTTTTGTTAGGATTTCCTTTGCACTTTCTTTGCCTCTTTACGATTGTTTTGGATAGTCTGTCATGCCATTAAGTCAATAAAATCAATTAAGCAACAGCAATATTTCTCATCTCCCCTTTTATAGAGCAAACCTGACCTGACACTGCAACATAGCCTCCAGGAGTGGGCTGCATGTTGAAGGCAGATAAAAATGAACATGATGAAACGAGAGGGAGACCTCACTGCAGTAAGTTATGAATGAGCATTGGTGGTCTAAGGAGGCTGTTTGATGTTCTTGTAATAATGTTTCTAAATCCCAGCCTCATCTGATGCCTTTCTGCCAAAAGGAAACAAATGGCCAACAAACACATATACACATAAAACAGTCAAGTCATCAACCTTCTGCCAAAACATGCAGGCCATAGTCCAACTTATTTTTAAGCACATTGTCAGGCTAGAGGTCAACAGTTTAGCAGAGTAGTTTTCTAAAATAGAAGTCTAAATTATTCAGGACCAATTGAAATTTTATTGCCACGAAGTGCAGAATAATGTCAGCTATAGCCTCGAGATTCCAGTGGTTGTATTTTATCCCCTTTAAACTGCTGGGTTAAATCTGGATGAGTTTCTTTCTGCCACAGTCCCAGCCCTCCTTTGCTCACTGTAGGAAAAGTGCGCCATCTAGTGCACCAACATTAAACTCCATAAAGGAACAAGGTTCACTGTGTGCCTCACAAAGAAATGAATCATGATGATTGAATGATTAAATTTGTTTGAGAGGGAAGGTTTTCAAAGACATTGCTTACCCATGCTGCATGATTACAGTATAATCAGACTTCCCAGAAAGAACAGATCAGAAAGAACATAAAGATTGCAAGTGGATAGATAATTTAGTATTTCACTCCAGAACAACTGCATAACACATGAAGAACTGCACTGAAAAAGGTTTTGCAGCAGATGATAATCTTTATATTTCTAATAGCTTTCAAGCAAACGTAGTACAGCTGTACATATCAGATCATAATATTTTTAAGACTGACTTAATTTTCAGGAAGAGAACAGACTTGAAAACTAAAGATTTACAAAATGTATTCATCACGGAGGATAAGTAACCTCTTCAGTCCATTTTTCGCTAAATCTCACTGAGTTTAATCTTAGAAAAAGTTTTTTTGTGAATAAGACCATATTTAGAATAAATATTTTAACCCAACCCAAACGGGGTTTTTTTTATGAAAAATTCTTACGGGGTTTTTTTTAAAATTTAAATGATCAAATAATCAAAAACTTTATGAAAAAAAACCCCTTTGATAAAAAAAGTATTTAATTTTTTGTCCTTATGCAAAAACGTGTTGGAAAAAAACCTTTCACATCCCCCTAGACACACAATACTGAAAATGTGGTTGATGCATCATTCTGTGTTTACTCAGCAGGGACAGGGAAGCTTGTCAGAGTTGATGGGCCCATAGCGTAAAAAAAAGGGCAACCCTGCAAGAAAAACCTAGAGGCTGATAAGTCCAAAACCAGCCAGTTAATAATCTTAAATTTTGATTTTACAACAAAAAACAAATTTTCTTAGCTTTTTTAATTTTTGACATGAAGAATGTGAAACAATTCAGTTTTTTCGAAATTTTATGATGACCCCTTTATTTTATGGTCACAAAAAACATCCCAAAAGGAAAAATACACTGAAGTTGGGGTTTGTAACATTCCAAAATGTGAAAAAGTTAAAAGGGTTGAATATTAAAAGGTCCTTAAGTTCCAGTACTAAAGACTTTGTTTTGCCACTTCTATGTCAGTACTCCAGGGGTACTGGCCTGCAAAAAAAACTCGGTTCAATAGCTCAAACTCTGAATGTGCAGATTCCACAGGGGCGAGCCAGTCACGGCCCCCAAAACAGTAACACTCATGTTCATGTGCATATACTTTAGCAAAAAAACGGTAATTTAAATTTGGGAAAAAATTTTTTTTTCAGAAAATTTAATTTTTCAAAAATATTTCCAAATTCCAAATAAAAAAATTGAGACTTGGCTTTTCATACACTGTATGTACTGTAGTGTTTGATTATTTATCGGTGCATCATCTTAAATGCTTACTGGCAAAGCCACTAATACATTGGAGTTGAAAATGCCTTCTGTTAATATTTTTAATGTAGCTCAACTTAGCTACTTGAGAAAAAGAAACTGTAAGCTGGAACAATAAAACCAGACAATTAAAACAATATTTGAAAACAAGCCCTCTTAAGCACAACACAGTGAGTGCTTACAATTCAAGATTAGGACAAAATATGTAACTCAGCAGATATTTTGCATTAGTTTTGATAAGTCTTAACTGATCATTTTTATAAGTAGAGGCCATAAGAACTCAGTTTCATTTAACAGGCAATAACAGCACTATGAAACAAATAAAAATAAAAACAAAACTGCCGCCTTGCTACTAATGGGCCCATTTGACCAAATCCATAGAGATGAGTGGACAATTTGCTGTCTATAATGGTGTTGGCCAGAAACGGGTTACTGAAGCGATGAAAAAGTCACTCCATCTGAAATGATCATGCAGGATTAGCTGTACTGTGTGTCTCCTAACCGTGAAGAGTCGCATGGCGAGGGCCGCTATAATTAAAGTGCTTATTGATTAGACTTTGTGCGCTCCTGCATTCCCTGAACCGTGATTCGGTCACTCTCGGAGACATTCAAATCACCTCAGAGCCACGAGAGCAATGTCTATGATAATGTGTATGGTAATGCCCCCCCAGCCCCCCGGTTTAAGTCGATTATTGACGCCTACCCTAAATGGACGGTTGATCCACAATTCAAGCTTCATAGAAAAGTGTCAATAAGAGATTAATACTGGGGCATTAGGTCAGTTTCATTTGAACTACACCCGTTTCTGGAAATGAATTGGGCATTACTTACCTAATTGAAATATTAATTGGAAAGTAAATGACATTTCTCAACTCCATGTGGGATTTGAGTTGGATTTAAGTTTAACCCTTGGTATTGCACAAGAAAAGACAATGTACATGTGCAGGGGCCCTGTAAAAAAGGTCAGTGACCCTCATTAGCTGAGAACCATCTGCCATTGGTTCTATTTTTACAGCTTGTGTGTTTGTGTGTGTGAAAAATAATTAAAATTAAAAGAACCGTATTTATGGTAAGTTCCACACAAACATACTCTGCTTTTAACCTTACAATATTTGTCACTTTGCACATACAAACTCAAATGTTTCAGAATACGGGAATTTTATGTGACCCACCAACACAAGTAGTCTGTAATATGTTTTTAAACAATTATTTAAAAAAATTTAAACTTGCTGTTGTTTTTGTATTTGCACCATTTGTCTTTTGCAGCATTTTTGTTGCATTGTTTTTTAGAGTTTGTATCATACATGAATTATGGAGTTTGCATGATTCATGTGTCTGCAGTGCATTTTCACCGTAACTAACAGACCACTGAGGCCTCTATTTACTTTATTTAAGATATACATAACATTTTCCTTCCACATGGTAAATGGCCTGCACTTGCACAGCGCTGCATCAAGTCTGAGAACTCCAAAGTGCTTTACACTACAATTAGTCATCTACACATTCACACACTGACAGTGGTAAGCTACATTGTAGCCACAGCTGCCCTGGGGCAGACAGACAGAAGCAGGGCTGCCATACAATCGGCACCTTCGGGCCCTCTGACCCCCATCAGCAGGTAAGGCGGGTGAAGTGTCTTGTTCAAGGACAGAATGACTGAGACGGACAGAGCAGGGGTTTAAACCAGCAACCCACAGGTTACACAAACTCCTACCACCTGACCTACAGTTGCCCTTACAACATGTGTACTACATTGTGTAGATCTTTCACTTAAAATATGTATGGTTGTAATGTGAGAAGATGTAAAAACGTTCCAGGGTTATGAATACTTTCAAGGCATTGTAGAAGTTAGGATGAGATGTAGTCACACACATTTGTACAGGAGAACAACAACGTCTTATGTGTTGGTGCTCAGAGCAGAACATCATGCAATAACTCTAAAAAACTGTCGCTCTATTAATGGGTGTGTATTACTGCACTGCATTCCCTTCAACACTTCTCCAGCTCTGACACTGACCCACTTTGCTAAGCTCTTTGCAGAACCAGACATTCTCCTTGTCATACTGAAACATCAATATCATCTAAAGTTAAGCCTTGACATATACCTTGTTCACATCTGGCCTCTCAGAAAGGTTTTGTGAAGACAAATGCCTGGTCCTAATAATTCCATCTAAAGATGAATCAATAATATTCCTCAATGTTGGACTCAGGGAAAAATTATAAATTGATCTGTGTGTAGATGATTCTTCATCAAGCAGGGTGTGCCGACACAGGCAGCCAAATACATCTGTCTGATCAAGCAATCATTTAATTACTGCTCTCTTTTGCGTCATGCTAGTCGCAATGTATCTCTGTCTGTAGGGTCTGTGTTATTTACTTTTACTTTAAGATGTGTGAGAACCATTAAACATCATGGTACAGCTTCTCTGCCACAGTCTGATAATAGAAACCCCGTGACTATTCAAATGAACTGACTCAAAGACCACACTGAGGGCAGACCAAAGTTTTTTCTGTGTGATTCATGTTTGAGTAGAAACATGTAAACAGTCATCGTGGTTTAAAATAAAAGTGATGTTCCATGAAAGGCCATAAGGAGGTGTTCTGTGTCACAACTAACTCACTTAATGGATCTCTGTGATAGTCAGTGCGTGATTATGCTGTTGGGTCTACCCTCGTGTCTGTAGGGCTTGACAATGTGCCTTTCATTCCCATTTCTGGCTGACGTAGCATGAGAGTATGAGAGCCTGTATTGATTGTAATTTCCAGCAATACTCCATTCCACTCTCTTGGTTTATAAGGAGACTAATTCCTATCTCCTACGTTGTCAGCCAACCAGAGGCCTTGGCTTCAGTCCTTGACAACAGCTAATGAATAAAAGAAAAATGAATGATCTACCCAGCATTTCTCCTGCAACAAAGAGGTTGCTGGAGGGATGATGATATTCAGTGTATTGAAGTTTGTATGCATGCTTTAGATGATCTTCTTGTTATGATATAGACATGCTGTACATGCAGTGTTGTTTTGTAAATTTTTCTTTTTCATTAATAAATCCTCATATGCTCATAGCATGATCCTGTATGCACTTTGGCGTCCCCTGACCAAAATCTAATGAAACATCTCAGGGACATCATGTTTAGGTCCATACGACACCAACAAGTGGCACCTTAGAAGGTCTAAGAGCTCAGTGATGCCCTGGTCACCACCTACGAGAAGATACCCCAGGACACCATCCATCATCTCAAAAGGAGCATTCCCTGTTGTCAATCACGCATACAAGCACATAGAGGCCATACAAACAACTGAGTACCGTTTTGAGTTCCTGCAATGACATTTCAGCAAATTGGACTAGCCTGCTTCATCTGTTTTTCAGTTTAAATTTCTTACTGACTTCGGCTTTAAAGCTCTTTGTGGGTTAAAAATTTTCATTTTCATTAAAGGATGTGGCATGTTTTTGTTCCTAACGTATTGCCCATTCCATATCAGTGTGGATATCCAGCATGATTTTTTTCCAGTTGAGATCTAATGTGTTTTCAAAGTGTTCCTTTAATTTTTTTAACCAGTGTATTTATA
Source organism: Crenichthys baileyi (assembly GCA_036173005.1). Classification (NCBI taxonomy): domain Eukaryota; kingdom Metazoa; phylum Chordata; class Actinopteri; order Cyprinodontiformes; family Goodeidae; genus Crenichthys; species Crenichthys baileyi. The sequence continues at coordinate 803,680 of JAHHUM010002036.1, forward strand.
TGTATTGTGGGTTGGTCTCCTTCAAACTGCAGATGTGAGAATGCTCCAGGAGAAGACTCTGTTGACACTGACTTCATTGAACAAAGCAATATTTTATTTCAATCAGGCTCATATCAAAACGATCTGTGCACCGATCTGGTGGACATTTAAGCTGCATATCGAAGCATTCCTCCTGATCTTCGAACACAAACTCTTCTTACAGGCCTCTAGACAGCACATACACTCTCTACCATATTTGGCATCCCTCAGCATATACTCCAACCCAGGAATGTACTCCAGTCCTACGTGGGGTCCCAGGAGCAACTGTGTTGTAACAAAGAATGATGTCCTCCAGGCAAAGGCCGAGGATTGAGGATGGAGTCGAAACAAAAACAATGTGCTGGCTCATAGCCAGCTATAAATCAGCTTGCCAAGTGAATAAAGTCGTCTTAGTCCTGCATGTAAGGTAACACATTAGCTACATTTCTTGCAGTCATAGGAAAATATTATAAAGCCAATTCCTAATGTTAAACCTTACTATACAGAGTGCCATTATTGTGAATATTGTTTATTATCAGGGAAGTTTTGAGGTACATTATGGCCAAGCTAAGTTTTAGTTTGACTCAGTTTTTCCGTTCCGTTCTATTTTTTGTTCATTAACACTTTATTAAGTAGATTTCAAGAGAACAGTTGAAAATCTTTGAAGACGAACCTCCCCCCCGCATTCCCCACCTAATTTCCTTTATGAGAAACCCACCCATCTTGCTGGGTTGGTTGATCAAAATGTTTTAGCTTACCACCATTTGAGGGACACTATTTCCTACATACATGCACAGTCACTTTCAGTTCTACATGCTCTCTCTACTGGCCCTGAGCTAATTTTAAACCTTTCTGTTCTGTTCTTGTGTTCTTCTAAAAACTTTCTGATTCAAAAAAAGCCACGCACAAATCTGCAGACTTTTAATTTTTTTTAAAAGTAAAATAAAACCATAAAAACTTGATAAAATGTAGAAAATATTTTACTTTGAAATAAATTTTACAATACTAAATATAATTCTTTCAATAGATATACAGTCCCACATTACGTTCTGTTCTGATGCAGAACATTTTGTACAACTGTGACACCTAAGATGAATTCAATTGACTGCTATAACTAAACACATTTAGGTTAATTCTATATCTGACATAGACTAAAATTATTATACACGTCCGTTTTGTAAATGAGAAAGTCCATTGCATGAGGTAAGATGAGGTTATCTCTTTCTCTGGTGTGAAGTTAAACCTGGTTCTTACTGTTAGTAATGTAAAAAACTGACTAATATTGACATTAAGTAAATAAAGATTAGATTGTTTTGCTGCATAATGGGAACAAAATGTTTCAAAGAGTAAGTGAATTTCACATTAGAGGCAGATCAAGGTTTGTGTGAGTATGGTGGAAATTGATGGTTATTTGTTTACATATGCGTTGGTAGGAATATTTAGGCTAATATTTCATGCAGTGTGGGTGGGACAGTGTTAAGTAGACTGATGCACATCTTTGACGTCTGAAAGGTCCACTTGCTGTTTCCTCTCCCCACAATTGCGGCTGGTGTGACAATCCACTCTTGTGGTGGGGTATGGCTGAGGTGGGAGAGAGAGAGGCTTGTAGTATAAGTAGAGCTGAGATCAAAATCTCAAGTTTCAGAAAGAGCGAGAGAAACCTGCTGCTTTAAAGACGTACACCACTGCTGCCTAAACAAGACTGGTTGGATTCTTTGCTCTTGTTAACATTTCAACAAACGGGGAGATCATTTACTCAGAAATAGTGTTCACTGAAAAACTCAACTTAAGGGCAAGGTGTTATCCTAAAGATGCAGTCCAGTCTGATTTTAACCTCTCTTCTCTGTTTCACAACATGGATGAACTTGGTCCAAGCAAGTAAGTACAGAAAAACAATCTAAAACTCATTGACGGGGTTAAAATTTTAGAATACTTAAAATTTACTGTCTTTGTGTTGTCTTTTTAGTCAGCGGACCTGTAAAATTACTTGCCCCGTGTGTTGCGGGGTCTCCAATACTAAACCCAGCACTTTAAAATTAAGGAATACACCATTAGGGGGAAGGCGTCTGCCCCTTTAAGGCAATTGTGTAAGTGTTCTTTTTTTTACAGTGTTTTAAACATATGAATTTATCTGATCTCATACTAATATATCTGTTCAATTTTATGATTTTTGTCGATGTTCAGATTTTAATTTTTATTTGTCTTTGTGACAGTCTTATTTTTTACCTCCAAAATCATTTAATTTCAATACAGTATTTTTATCTGATCTCCCAAAATCATTAAAAAAAAAACTAGCATTTGTCACAGTAACAAAAATATAGCAAAAGGTAATCAGAAATGTATAAAAAAAGTGAGAAGAAAACCCTTTTTGAAAAATCATGTAATCCTGCATTAAGAAAGAGAAACAATGATAAAACTGAATAGTAATAATTTTAACAGATAACAATCAATTTCAGGTTTCAGACAGTGGCTGGAAAGACGATTTGCAAAGAACCCAACAGTGAATGGGCAAACTTTGTCATTCTGCAGCTGAAGAAAAGACAGACTACAACAACATCAACACCAGGATCACAATTACAGTCAACACCAAAAACACCATCAACACCAACATCATTACCAGAATCAGAACCAACATCAACACCAACAACAGCACCAGGATCTAAACCATCAACAGTACCAACATCAGGACCAGGATCCGAACTGCCATCAACACCAACATCTGCACCATTACCACTAGCACCAGTATCAGAACAAACATCAACACCAACATTAGGACCAGCATCAGAACAAGAATCACACCCTCTGTCAACACCAACATCAGCACGATCAACACCAGGATCAAAACCACTTTTAACCCCAACATCATCAACACCAGCAACAGCCCCATCAAGCCGAACATCATTACCCAGATCAGAACCAACATCAACACCAACATTAGCAGCATCAACCACAACCTCCACTTCCTCAGTAACACCTGCCTCAGCACCATCAACAACAACAACTTCAACCCTCTATTTCTCTTCTTCAACTTTTGAAAAAAACAATACAAATCCAACTCAGTATCAACATCAGCTCCCCAAATACATTGCTGGGTTTTGGTACCAGGTCAGCAAGTCACCGTATACCACCAATGTCGACAAGAAAAAGAAAAGCACACCGAGGCGTTCAACAACAAGGAAAACAAAAAGGGGGAAATGAGGGGAATGGCAGAGAAGAAGTACAAAGAAATTAAAGTGATCATTGTTCGCAAAGTTTGTTCTGAGAAATATGACATGCAATACTTAAATACAGTGGCTTTCAATGCTTTGCTGCCTTGGTTTAAGATAAACTAAGGATGAATTGTTGCAATATTTGCCTATTTGATATTACCATTTTTTTGTCAATAAATTATTTGCACGTTTTTCTCAACAACTATCGGAACACCTAGAAAATTGTCTTGTGACACCTCCTGGATGTCCCGACGGTGGGGAATCAAAGCTTTAATGAGGCACAACAAAATAATTGTAAAGCTATGTTTTAAATTTTTATTGTATTTATGAAACATTATTGACTCTTAATTTTTTTATAAATCTGTATATAAAAGAAAAAAAAATCGGCATATTTTAAGTATTTTAATTTACAATTAAATCACATTTAACAAATGTGTTTAGCTGTGAATCAATTAATTTGAACAGGAATGAATTCAGTTAATACTTCTTAGAATTGCTTATGAATACAATGAGTTAAATTGGTTTCTAAGCTTTAGCTTGTGTCTTAGTGTGCTTGCATATGCAGGAAGGAAACCAGTTCATACATACAGCTGATAAGACAGACAGCAGTGACGCCGTAGATAAATGCCAACATCCGAAATGTAGATTTTGTGAAGAGTTAAGAAGCAAGATGGAACATAAACTGACTGCACATAGAAAAAAATGTCTAAAACATACTAAATTATAATTGCAGCTTAAAAAATTAATGTGCACATAATTATTAGTAACTGTGCTCTCCTATTAGTATAGGTATATTGTCATGTTCACAAGGACCATGACACAACAATGTGATTTGGTAGTTTGATCATGGAGGAGAGTGGATGATCTAATGCATGGATCAGAACCATGGTTCTCAAATTGTGCTACGAGTACATCTGGTGGGACTCAGAAGAAATGTTTGATGGTAAATATATGCAAGTTAGATACGAATGAACTGACAGTGATGAAGTTGTTGACGAACCAGAATCAACAGCTGGTGGCAGCTTATGCTGTGTTTCATTTACCCCCAATCAACTTGGATTTAAGAAGGACATCCGATCCAACCTAACGGCATTCCAGTTCCAAATCTGAAATTAAAAGATATCTAATTTCATACAATGAAACACTACAGCATCATATTCACTAAAGGAGATTGTACAATATTGCATAAATGAAAGTTTTGATGAGATATAAATGATCACAAGTGCAAATACACTGCAGCTATCACTAAGTTTAAGATGCAAGGCAGACATATTGAATTTTATGGTCAGGTTGGTAAGAAATGTTGGACATTCCTACTGGGAATTTAAAATTCTAGAGAAATTTCTGTTTATTTTTACAACTTCAGCTTTGAAAAATTCAACTTCTGAGTAACACAAAATACATTTTACATCACATGCTGTAACCAAAGAAACATGCTATTGGATGACGACATTATTTTCTCTTACTAAGTGAGTTGCACTATTATTTTAACATTTCTTTCAGTATGGTTGTGCTTGCAAAACTTAGTATTTACTAAAATGGTACATTTTATAAAAGGTTTGTAGAGTCTATTGTGGTCCTAATACTAAAACGCATTGAAACCCCCTTTTTTCATGGTTTTCAGAAGTAAACGTTTTATAAAACTTCCTGAAGATTGACTCCTCAGATGAAGATTGAGCTACATCTGAGGTGTATAATGAACGTCGTCTAGGAAGGGGGATACTGTGGGTTCTGTCTCAGTAGGCACATGAAAGGACCAACAGAGGCCCTCCCGTACAACATGGTAAACAGTGTAGATGTGCTTTTTAATGTAGGACATGTGTATTGTATAGAGAACAGAGGAAGACTCCTCTGGAGTGGAGGCGTGGTAAGGCGTATTCGTCACTTCCTGTTTTGCACTTGGTGGATTGTTTGGTGTGTGAAGGCTCTCTCGTTTGATCTGATTTCTCTCTACTGTGATATCTCTTACTTGTTATAATACATAAGCGCTTTAAAACACATACTTTCTGTTGCTGTATTTAATGTTTGGCGACTCTCCATGTTTTACACGGTTTTTTCTAGTAGTGGTAAGGGGTCGCTAGCTTAGCGTTAGCTCCACCATGGCTACCTGTTCTGCTGTTTCTCTCTCTGAGTCTCCTCTCTCCTGCTCTCTGTGTCAGATGTTCAGTTACTCCTCTGCCTCCTTTAGTGATAATGGTACGTGTAATAAATGTAGCATTTTTGTAGCTTTGGAGGCGAGGGTGTCGGAATTGGAGGCCCGGCTCCGCGCTGTTGAAAAACGAGCAGATAGCCGAGGCCCCTTAGCTAGCGCGGAGCCACCGAGGGTAGCTCCCCGTAGCAGTCCTCCAGCAGAGCCCGTGCAGCCGCGGCCTCAGGCCGGCTGGGTGACGGTACGTAGGAAGCATAGTCCTAGATCTCAGCCCACAGGTCACCACCAACCCGTCTGCGTTTCTAATAGATTTTCCCCGCTCAGCGACACACCCGCTGAGAAGCTAACTCTGGTAATTGGCAGCTCCATAGTCAGAAACGTGGCATTAGAGACACCAGCGACCATAGTCAAATGTCTGCCAGGGGCCAGAACAGGCGACATCAAATCCTACCTGAAACTGCTGGCTAAGGATAAGCGTAAATACAGTAGGATTGTTATTCACGCTGGCGGTAATGACACCCGGTTACGTCAATCGGAGGTCACTAAAGTTAGTGTTGCTTCGGTGTGTAAGTTTGCCAAAACAATGTCGGACTCCGTAATTTTCTCTGGTCCCCTCCCCGATCTGACCAGTGATGACATGTTTAGCCGCATGCTGTCATTCAACCGCTGGCTGTCTAGGTGGTGTCCAGAAAACAATGTGGGTTACATTGATAACTGGCAAACATTTTAGGGAAAACCTGGTCTGATCCGGAGAGACGGCATCCATCCCACTTTGGATGGAGCAGCTCTTCTTTCTAGGAATCTGGCCGAATTTATTAGTTCTCCAAAACTCTGACAACCCAGGGTTCAGACCAGGAAGCAGGGTCGTAGTTTAACTCTCCTCTCTGCAGCTTCTGTACTGCTACCCACCCATTACCCTATTAAGATAGTGTCTCGCCCACGGCCAAAATTGAATAGATTAAAAAATTATCTAAAAAAAGGAAATCAGGAAAATCTAGTAAAAATAAACACAACTCAGACTAAAAAGAAAAATAAAACAATTAAATGTGGCCTACTGAACATAAGATCTCTCTCTTCAAAGACTTTGCTAGTTAGTGACCTGATTTGTGACAATCAGATTGATTTATTTTGCCTAACAGAAACCTGGCTGCAGCAAGAGGATTATGTTACTATAAATGAGTCAACTCCTACTAATTATTTAAATTTTGACATTCCTCGAAATACTGGGCGAGGAGGAGTAGCAACCATCTTTCAGTCCGATTTATTGATTAGTCCCAGACCAATCAATAGCTACAACTCTTTTGAATATTTAATCCTCAGTTTTCCTCATCCAAATTGCAAAGCACTAAAACCACTTCTGTTTGTTGTTTTGTACCGTCCACCAGGCCCTTACTCTCAATTTGTAGATCAGTTTTCAGACCTTTTATCTGATTTAGTGTTAAGTACAGATAAAGTTAGTATAGTGGGGGATTTTAACATTCATGTTGACACTGAAAGTGATAGCTTAAATATAGCCTTTAATGGTATCTTAGACTCAATTGGCTTTACTCAAAATATTAACAAACCTACCCACGTTTGTCTTCATTCTCTGGACCTTGTGCTGACATATGGCATTGAGTGTAAAGATATAACAATATTTTCTCACAACCCTGTGCTGTCTGACCATTTTTTAATAACCTTTGAGTTTAATTTAACAGAGTACTCCACACCTAAAAGAAAATTTCATTATAGTAGATCATTATCAGACAATGCTGTAACAACCTTTAAAGAATCTGTTCCACTTTTAATTTCCTCATTATCACAGAAAAACAGAGTGGAGGGCAATAATTTTGTTTCTTCCCCTTCACAAATTGATTCTCTTGTTCAGAGTTTTACTTTTCATCATTGTTGGTCATTAGACAATGCAGCCCCTTGAAAAAAAAGGGAAAATTATTCATAGGAGGCAGGCTCCCGGGTTTAATTCAGAGCTGCGTATTTTAAAGCACAATGTTAGAAATTGGAGCGAAAATGGCGCTCTACACACCTAGAGGATTCCTACTTAATCTGGAAAAATAGCCTACTGTTGTATAAAAAGACACTTCACCAAGCTAGAACAGCTTATTTCTCATCCTTAATAGAAGAGAACAAGAATAATCCTAGGTTTTCTCTTTAGTACAGTTGCTAAACTTACAGAGTCATAGCTCTGTTGAGCCATCCATTCCCCTTAGCTCTCAGCAGTCATGATTTTATAGGATTCTTCCAAAAAAAATTTGATTCTATTAAAAATAAAATCTTGACATACCCCCCGAAGATGATTACTCATCCTCAACAAGTGAGACAACATTGGAAGTAACTGTAGAACCTGATCTGTGCTTAGACTGCTTTGATCCTGTGGAGCTTCCTGAGTTATCAGAAATATTAGCTTCATCTAAACTTCAAAATTGTATGTTAGACCCAATCCCAACCGAATTATTTAGGAAGTGTTCCCTCTGATTACCGCCCCATTTTAGATATGATTAATCTATCTTTAGTAAATGGGGTGTGTACCACAAGCTTTTAAGGTAGCTGTAATTAAACCCCTTTGCTTAAGAAACCTTCGCTTGATCGAGATGACTTAATAAAAATTACAGACGATATCCAATCTTCCATTTCTTATCTAAAATTCTTGAGAAAAATAGTTGCTAATCAAATGTGTGAGCATTTACACAGCAATGACCTGTTTTTAAAAAGGTTTAGTCAGGTTTTGAGCTCATCATAGCACTGAAAAAGCTCTGCTGAAAGTCACTAATGATATCTTATTGCCTCAGATAATGGCTTTTGGTCTGTACTGGTCTGTTAGATCTCAGTGCTGCATTTTATACAGTCGATCATAAAATTCTCTTAGAAAGGCTGGAATATGCTGTAGGGATCAGGGGAAACAGCACTAGGCTGGTTTAAATCTTATTTGTCTGACAGATTCCAGTTTGTTCATGTAAATAATAAATCATCTTTAAACTCCAGGGTTAATTGTGGAGTACCACAGGGTTCAGTACTTGGGCCAATTCTCTTTACTATATATATGCTTCCAATAGGTAAAATTATCAGGCAGCATAGAATAAATTTTCACTGTTACGCTGATGACACTCAGCTTTACTTATCCATAAATCCTGATGAGCCCAACCAGTTAGATAGACTACAAGCATGTCTTGAAGACATAAAAACTTGGATGTCTTTAAATTTCTGCTTCTAAATTCAGACAAGACAGAAGTTGTCGTCTTGGACCGGAGTATTTAAAAAGAAACTGCTTAGTCAATCACTTAACCTGGATGGCATTAAATTGACCTCCGATAATAAAGTAAAAAACCTTGGTGTTATTTTTGACCAGGACATGTCATTAAAATCCCATATTAAACAGGTTTCCAGGATTTCCTTCTTTCATCTCCGGAACATTGCCAAAATTAGAAATATCCTGTCCAGGATTGATGCTGAAAAACTAGTCCATGCATTTGTTACTTCAAGGCTGGACTATTGTAATTCTTTACTATCAGGATGTCCACAAAATGCAGTTAAAAGCCTTCAGCTGATTCAAATGCTGCAGCAAGAGTTCTGATGAAAATTAAAAAAGAGATCATATTTCCCCTACTTTAGCTTCCCTTCATTGGCTCCCTGTTAAATCCAGAATAGAATTTAAAATTCTCCTCCTCACATATAAAGCCCTTAATGATTTAGCTCCATCATACATCAGAGAGCTGATTGTTCCATATGTTCCTAACAGAGCACTTCGTTCTCAGACTGCAGGGTTACTGGTGGTTCCTAGAGTCTCTAGAAGTAGAATGGGAGGCAGATCCTTTAGTTATCAGGCTCCTCTCCTGTGGAACCAGCTCCCAGTTTTAATCCGTGAGGCGGACACCCTGTCTACTTTTAAGGCTAGGCTTAAAACTTTCCTTTTGATAAAGCTTATAGTTAGAGTGGCTTAGGTTATCCTGAGCTATCTCTGTAGTTATGCTGCTATAGGCTTAGGCTGCTGGAGGACATAATGACCACTTTCACCCTCTTCGCTACTTTCTCACACTACTCTTCAATTTTGTATTATTTGCTGTTATTTCAGCTTTTAACTTTGTACTCTCTCTTCTCTCTTCCTAGAAGCTACACCTGGCCTGACTCTGTGTCTACCTGTGACAACTGTCTGGAGAGGGGCATCGTCCGAGCTTCTGCTGGCAACAACTTGGTGCTCACCCTCTACCGATGATCCACATGGCCCTGTCTTTCAGTGTTTTAACCCTTTCTCTCTCCTAGACATAGCTACTGGCGGAGCTTTTACTGTAACTAACTCTATGTGCTCTCTTCAGACTCTAACATTGAAAACTGGCTCAGAGTTTATCTGTTCTTTCTTTCTAGGTGAAACGACTAAAGGAGCTACATCCATTAACATTTAACTTTTCCTTCCCATAGAAAGGACTCCTGATCAGTGCTTCTTTGTTCTCTTTGTGTCTCTGCTCTGTTCTCTCTAACCCCCAGTCGGTCGTGGCAGATGGCCGCTCACACTGAGCCTGGTTCTGCTGGAGGTTTCTTCTGTTAAAAGGGAGTTTTTCCTCTCCACTGTCGCTACATGCATGCTCAGTATGAGGGATTGCTGCAAAGTCAACGCCAGTGGACTGTCCACTGTCTCTACATGCTCATCCAAGAGGAGTGAATGCTGCAAGTCACTGACTGGATGCAATCTGCTGGGTTTCCTTAGATAGACAAACTTTTTATCTAATTTGAATAAATAACAGAATCTGACTGCACTGTTCAATGATTTGGATTAATTGTAATGCATGTACCTGACTTTTGTGAAGTGCCTTGAGACGACATGTGTTGTGAATTGGCGCTATATAAATAAACTGAATTGAATTGAATTATGTGCTCTCTTCAGACTCTAAACTTGAAAACTGGCTCAGAGTTTATCTGTTCCTTCTTTCTAGGTGAAACAACTAAAGGAGCTACATCCATTAACATTTACTTTTCCTCCAATTTTTTTATCCAATTTGAATAAATAACAGAATCTGGCTGCACTGTTCAATGATTAAGATTAATTGGAATGTATGTACCTGAGTTTTGTGAAGTGTCTTGAGACGACATGTGTTGTGAATTGGCGCTATATAAATAAACTGAATTGAAATTGAATTGAATTGAATGGAATTGAAATACTTCAGTTGAGTGTAATTATATTAAAAATTGTTCAAATTAATTAAATTTAGCTAAATGAAAAAGTACAAAAAGATGGATAGAGAAGATGGATGGGATGAGGAGTCGTTATAAAAAATGAAATGGGTGATTATTAGAAAGAAAGAAGGCTGAAAGAAGGATGGAACACAATAGGTGGAATGAAAAGGGGCCAAAAAGATGGGAGGATGTTTGGGATGAAAAGAGGGAAGAAGTGAGATACAGAGTTGGGCAGAGGTCATAAAGAGGCATATTTAGAAAGTTGGATGCAGACGGCTGTACTGGTGGGGTTGAGGAGGATGAATGGGTGGAAAAGGTTTTGCAAAAAGGCATAATACAGATGAGTAGTATAAAAATGGGTTAAAAAAGGAGGAAGTGGATAGGTGACGAGAGAAAATGAATAGAAATGAGAAAACAATAAATTAATGACAGGGATGGAGCGTGAGGTTGCAACACAAGGCAAAAGTTGCTGCATGGGTCAGCCAGCCATATAGGTTAACACATTCATTATATTTCTTGCAAATATAGGGCAATCATAAGACATCTCTATAAAGCCCAGTAATAATGTTAATTTCTACTTTTTTATAATGTTATCCACAAAGTCTGTCTTTGCTAATACAGGTCTCTAAGACCCTCTCAAAGGCTGCACCCTAACATTTTCCTTTACATGACCTTCACAGCCAAGGTTAAGCTTTATTAGTCTTGTGTTTCTATTTTCCACACATCATCATCTAGCTTTAACATTTGTATTTTAAATGTTTCAGGTGACTCATTATATTCTTGCTTCTTTCTACAGGTTTAATTTCTTAGCAACCGTGGCTTTGATTAAAGCAGAGAGCAACTATTCTTTTCTCAGATGGCTTCTGCACCCATGAGGAGCTTCTTATTGTTTTTTGAGTCTCTTTGTGAGATGTCCTTGCATTGCAGCATAGAGTATCCTTTCACAAGAGCTATAACTACAGGAATTAACAACATAGCTAATGCAAAATTAAAGTTTCCTGACCATTCTACATTTATTAAACGCAAATAAAGAATTTGGTAAGAGGATAATTCCTAGAATACCTGTATCAAAATGGTCGATAAAAGCACTTAAGGTGCAATTGACTAAGCCGCCCACCATGGCCAGATAAATGCCAACTATTTGAAAACAAGAAAACCACATTCTTTAAAGTGATGCGCAGCAGCTAAAATTTTCCATGATTAAAAATTTTACGAGTAATACATAGATGAGGAACAGCAATCTGATTTGTAAGATTACTTTCTGTGAGTGTTGCATCAAACAGAACTCGACCAGTTCCAGTTTTTGGACAGTAAAAACTGAGATGTATGAATCTGTTAGTCTATGTTATCAAGTGTCTAGATTAGGCTATGCTGAGAATCACTGTCCCTGATTAGTGAAACTAACAACAGATATGACAGTCAAAAGTAATGATATGCTTTAGCAGTATTGCAATGCATTTTAATATAAGCATTACATTTTTAGATTAACACATTTACCTTTGTGTTTTAAAAAGCTCAGTGATGAAAATGGTTAGAAACATTTTTAAAGTGTCTTGGAAAAAGTACTTGAAGTTTTCAGGGTGAGACTGGTGGAAAGTGATGATCTCTGTATTAGAGTAGGAATGTTTATCATTGTGTTTATTTTATTCTAAGCATGTCTGTGGTAAATAGACACTTTTGAGAGGTAAACTCACTATTTCCTCTACCCACTGTGTAACCACAGTGACTATATTCTATGGGGACAGGATATGGTTGAGTCGGGGAGAGAGAGAGGGGCTTGTAGTCATATAAAAGTTGGGCTCAGAGCTCAGCTGGGTTAAAAAGAACCCAATCGAAATTATCTTGCAAAAACACAGTTTGGGGACCGGGTGGGCTGATTTAATGCAGCAAAGGCTGGGTTATGTGTTTGACCATCAAAACATGGACAAGTGACTCTTGTCCAACGTTAAAAGCTATGCAACAGCTGAAAAGAATGATGCAAAACCTGGTTCACAAAACACATAATATTTTGGGTTTTTAATTTTTGGACAAAAAATTTAATGCCAAATAAAAAAAGTATTAACTGCCCGTGTCTATATTGACCTAATAGCCAAACCCTCTACTTGAAGTGTGATTTTTGAACATTGCTAGCACTAGCATGTGCTAACTACTTAGCAGGTGAAAAGGACTGTGTATTTGATTTGGGACCGATTCATTTTCTTGTGTGAAAAAACCAAATGACATCAACATTAAACCCAGGTCAATTCTACCCTTTTAATTCTTTTTTTCATCCCATAGAAGAGTACAGTTGTAGATTTAAAAAAATGGTGGGTTCTGTGAAAAAATGATGAGGGCTTTTTTTCCAGCCCCTTTGATTGTTAATTGTTTCTAGCCCTTCTAGTGTGATTGTGTCTGCAACAAGATGCTGCAGTCTAACATGTGTCTCTAAAACTAATTTTGAAGGTTTCAGTAGTTTCATAAATGATGATGCTACTCAGCAAAAAAATTATCCCTCTAATTAAATAAGATGTGAAATTTTTTTTCAAAAAAAAAGGTGTAATCCCCTTAACAATAGTATCAATGAATGTAAAAAATGAATTCCAATGTCTTTGATTTTTAAAAAAACAATTGCAGGTTTCAGACAGGGCAAGGGAAAGACAATTTTGCAAAGACCCCAACAGCAACGGGCCAAGCATGTCATTCAAAAAGCTGGAGGCAAAAAAAAACATCTTCCCCAGAAAAAAAGACGTCATAGAAAAAGATCCAACCGGGGCAGACCCCACTGCTATCCAAAAAAAACCTGTGTGGGGCTATAAAAAAACCCAAACACAAACCAAAAAAGGAAAAAAAAAATAAAGCGAGGCTAGAAAAAGTCCCCCAAGAGCAAAAACCCCCACAATGTAAAAAAGTGGCTCCTATCAACCCAAAATTTATTCTAATAATCAGACCAATAAATATTTAATGCGGTGCTTCTCAACCTTTTCAAATCATGACACATTTAAATTCAGAGACTCGTACGAGCAAATCTTTGATGCTCAGAAAACATGAAAAACAATGCCAGGTTTAAAATTTAAAAACCGGAAAAAGAATAATTTTAAGTGAAGAAAAAACCCTTTTTTTTAAACCTTAATATCTGCTATCCTGGGAAAAACTGGTGAGGAGCTTCTACTGGGTGCCCCCAGCGACCGGGGGTGAGAGCAAAAAAAGGATGATAGGGGGAAAACATACAAATTTTACGGCAGAGCTCCCAACATATTCTAATAAAGCTTGGTTGGGCTTATGATGTAGCTGTGTATATCTGGTCAAGCATAAATTGTGACATTAAAAAAATTTAAATTCAACATGGAAAATAAATTTTTTTCATCAAATGTGATGCTTTTGTCTGTGTAAAAAGGCATTGCTGCAAGGAGGTATCCTTTGGGGTACCAAAAAAAAAACCCAAAACAGTCTTTAAAAGAGAAAATAGTTTTTCAATGCTAATCAGTTGAAAGTAAAAAAAAAAGGGGTTAAAAAATCAAAATAAACCATTATTAAGGGAAAACCCTTCAACTCTTTCACCATAGAAACGTAAGCAACAAAGCTGTAAAACTACATTGTAATCCAAGTGGATGGGGGGTGTTCGTATGTAGCGAGCTCTGAGAAAAGCTTAGGAACATTGAGAGGTTTTCCCAAAGATTATACCCAAAATTTAAAGGGGATTATATAAAACAGGATACATGTGAACCTGGTGGAATTTTTGGTGACTTACAGGGCCTCTGAAAGTATACACAACCCTTTTGAAATTAAGGGGTTTAAAACCCCGTGGCACAAAAAATTGTTGGTACCCCTTGGTTAATGAAAAAAAAAACGCACAATGATCACAGAAATAACTTGAATCTGAAAAAAGGTAAAAATGAAAAAAAATTTATGAAAATGAACAAATGAAGAAAAAAAGACATTGCTTTTCAAACATGCTTCAACAGAATTCTTCAAAAAAAAAAACTCATAAAACAGCCGGGGAAAAAAATTATGCGCCCAAAGGGACATGTTAAATCAAGGTGGTCCCCAAAATTTCAGCATCACAGGGTTTTACATTCTTGTAATCAGTCAGCGGGGCCTTATATATAGGGCTACGGGGAAAATCAACGTGCTGTTTGGTGACATGGTGTGTACCACACTAAAACAGGGGACCACAGGGAAGCGAAGGAAAGGGGTTGTCTCAAGATTAGAAAAAAAATTTAAAATGAAAAGCATTTTTAAAGTAAAGGTAAAAGACCAATTCCAAGCAGCTTCATTTTCCTGTAACTACAGTTCCCAATATTCGGGAAAATTTAAGATCCATGGGACTGTAGCCAACCCCCCTGGAGGGGGCCCGCAGAGAAAAAAATTGTTGAAAAAAACGAAGAGACGGATAATACAAACGGTAACAAAAGAGCCCAGAAAAACTTCCTAAAGAGATTAAAGGTGAATTTCAAGCTCAAGGAATATCAGTGTCAGATCGCACCATCGAGGTGTGTCCATCAATTAGCATCACAGATGTCTACATTCTTGTAATCAGTTAACCATTTCCCATCACTCAAAAAGGGAGCATTCCCGTGTTGTCAATCACGCATACCAAGCACATAGAGGCCAAAAAACCCAACTGAGTACCGTTTTGAGTTCCTGCAATGACATTTCAGCAAATTTGGGACTAGCTCCCTGCATCTTTTTTTTCATTTTTTAAATTTTTTACTGACTTCGGCTTAAGCCTTTTGGGTTAAAGATTTTCTTTTTCATTAAAGGATGTGGCATTCTTTTTTTCCCTTTAACGTATTACCCCAATCCAAATATAGTGGGGGATATCCAGCAGTTTTTTTCCCATTGAGATCTAATGTGTTTCAAAGTGTTTTTTAATTTTTTTTTAAAAGGGGTTTTATATGTATTGTGGGTTTTTTGGTCTCCTTCAAACTGCAGATTTTGAGAATGCTCCAGGAGAAGACTCTTTGGGACACAAATCTTTTGAACAAAGCAATATTTTTTTTCAATCAGGCTCATATAAAAAACGATCTGTGCACCGATCTGGTGGACATTTAAGCTGCATATCGAAGCATTCCTCCTGATCTTCGAACACAAACTCTTCTTACAGGCCTCTAGACAGCACAATACCCCATTCCCATTTTTGGCATCCCTCAGCATATACTCCAACCCAGGAATGTACTCCAGTCCTACGTGGGGTCCCAGGAGCAACTGTGTTGTAACAAAGAATGATGTCCTCCAGGCAAAGGCCGAGATCTGTTTTTCGTTCCGCCAAAAACTCCCTGCTCATCGATAGGGCTGAACTCACACCAAACCATATGAGAGAACTGAAAAAATGAGTTCTAAACTCTAAACACCACAGTATCTGATATTTAAAGTTTTACTTATTTTGATGGAGCATACATTTCGAACAGTGACTTATTGTGTGCTTCTGGTGTTTCTATGGTTTTGTTTTCTATACGTTGTCATTGTTGAAAAGTCAAAATTTTGACAGCATATTGGTAACCAACTGGGAGTTTGCTGTCTATGAGAAGAGGGTTTAGAAGGGAAGGGAGCATATGTGGGATTAAAAGATGTCTTAAAGATGAAGAAGAGAGTTGGATGGGTGGGATGAAAGTGGCTGTAAAAATCAGTGAGGAGGAATATAGAGAGTT
Organism: Crenichthys baileyi; assembly: GCA_036173005.1. NCBI lineage: Eukaryota > Metazoa > Chordata > Actinopteri > Cyprinodontiformes > Goodeidae > Crenichthys > Crenichthys baileyi. The sequence continues at coordinate 819,846 of JAHHUM010002036.1, forward strand.
CATAAAGACTGATAAAGAGCATGGCTGGGATAAAAAGATGTCTTAAAGAGGGGATGTCAAAAATCTTACTGGTTTTACACATAAATGAAAGCACACCTGGACCTCATTAGCCTGCACAATGACAAAGCAGGTTAAAACAAAAAATGTAATCTAAACAAAACAAAAGGAAAATGATTATTGATCCAACTTACAAACTCAATTTAATGACTTGTAAGAAGTAATATTTCATACAAAGTGGCAAAGTGTTGGACCATCACCTCCTAAACCCCTATCCTGGATGGAGGATTTTGAACAAAGGAATAATAATTAGTATTCACTAAGAAACATAAAAAATGTTTCTATAAAAAATATATTTTTATTTTAAATAAAAGACATTGAAATTAGTGTATGGTTTATAAATCATATGCTTAAGGAGTAAACTGCAACATAATGTTAATACAAACAAATCCAGAATGGTATGTGAAGCTAGTTTAAGTGAAGGAGTTATAACAGGATTATAAAATCCAAAAATGATGTATAAATGTAAAGTAAATTGTAATGAGTTATGAATATCAAGTGGACAAGTGGTGAGTAAATACCATCTCAACCCATTTGGCACAGTCGGGTGGAGGTACAAATGAATAGATGAGGAGGTTTGAGGATGGAGTCGAAACAAAAACAATGTGCTGGCTCTTAGCCAGCTATATATCAACTTGCCAAGTGAATAAAGTCATTAGTCCTACTCCTGCACGTAAGGTAACATATAAACTACATTTCTTGCAGTCATAGGAAAATATTATGAAGCCAATAGCTAGTGTTAGACCTTACTATACAGAGTGCCATTATTGTGAATATTTTTTATTATCGTCGAACTTTTGAGGTACATTATGGCCAAGCTAAGTTTTAGTTTGACTCAGTTTTTCCGTTCTGATTCACACCTCTATTGTTTGTTCATTAACACTTTATTCAGTAGATTTTAAGAGAGCAGTTGAAAATTCTTTGAAGTGTTTCCCCCCCCCCCCCTTACCCCAAAACCCATTTGGGGGGACAAAATTTTCCCCTTTAAAAAATTAATCCAAAAGTTTCACTTTTTTTTCTACATGCTCTCTCTACTGGCCCTGAACTAATTTTTAAACCCCCTTTTCGGGTTCTTTTTGTGTTTTTAAAAAATTTTGATCAAAAAAAGCACCCCAAAAATCTGCAGACTTTTAATTTTTTTTTAAAAAGTAAAATAAAACCATAAAAACTTGATAAAATTTTAGAAAATATTTTATTGGGAAAAAAAATTTTTAAAAAATTACTAAATATAATTCTTTCAATAGATATACAGTCCCACTTAGTTCTGTTCTGATGCAGAACATTTTTTGTACCCCTAAAAACTTTACAACTAAATTTAAAAAACCATTTTGGAATAATATAGGTAAAAACTTCTTTTGGGTGGAAAGTAATGTAAAAAGGTTATCTTTCCTTTTAAGAAAATTTTTTTGGTAAAAAAAACTAAAAAAATATTGACATTAAGTAAAAAAAGATTAAAATTTTTTTGTTTGCATAATGGAACAAAATGTTTCCAAAGAGTGGGGAATTTCACATTAGAGGAAGATCAATTTTTTGTGTGAGTATGGTGGAAATTGATGGTTATTTTTTTACATATGCGTTGGTAGGAAATTTTGGGGAAAATTTTCATGCATTGTGGGTGGACAGTGTTAAGTAGACTGATGAAACCCTTTGACGTCTGAAAGGTCCACTTTTGCTGTTTCCTCTCCCCAAAATTTGCGGCTGGGTTGTGACAATCCACTCTTGTGGTGGGTATGGCTGAGGGGGAGAGAGAGGGGGTTTTTGGAGTATAAGTAGAGCTGAGATAAAAAATCTCAAGTTTCAAAAAAGAGCGAGAAAAAACCTTTGGTTTTAAAGACGTACACCACTGCTGCCTAAACAAGACTGGTTGGATTCTTTGCTCTTGTTAACATTTCAACAAAGGGGAGATCATTTACTCAGAAATAGTGTTCCCCTTGAAAAACTCAACTTAAAAGGGCAAGGTGTTATCCTAAAGATGCAGCCCGCAATTTCCCAGTTTTAAACCTTTTTCCTCTTTTTCTCTTTTTTTCCAACATGGATGAACTTGGCCAAGCAGGGTAAGTACAAAAAAAACTTTAAAAAACTCATTGATTGATTTGGTCTGAACCATAAAGAATACTTAAAATTTATCTGTCTCTATGTGTTGTCTTTTTAGTCAGGGGACCTGTAAATTACTGCCCGTGGGGCCCGGTTTTCCAATAAAAAAGTCCAAGCATTTAAAAAATAAGGAATACACCATTCAGGAGGAAGGGGGTCTGTCCCTTTAAAGGCAATGTTTTGTAAGGGGTTTTTCTATTTTTTACAGGGTCTTTAAAACATATGAATTTATCTAACTCATACTAATATATCTGTTCAATTATGCTTTTTTGTCGTTGTTCAGATTTTAATTTTTTTTTGGTTTTGTGACAGTCTTGGGTTTTTACCTCCACACTTCATTTTTAATCAATACAGTATTTTTTATCTGATCTCCCAATCATTAAAAAAAAACAGCATTTGTCACAGTAAAACAAATATAGCCAAAAGGTAAAATCAGAAATGTCATTAAAAAAGTGAGAAGAAAACCCTTTTTTTAAAAAATCATGAAACCTGCATTTTAAAAAAGAGAAAAAAAATATAAAAAAGGAAAATAGTAATAATTTTTAACAGGTAATCAATTTCAGGTTTCAGACAGGGCTGGGGAAAAACGATTTGCAAAGAAAACCCCAACAGTGAATGGGCCAAAAAATTTGTCATTTGGCAGCTGAAGAAAAGGACAGACTACAACAACATCAAACACCAGGATCACAATTACAGTCAAAACCCAAAAAAACCATCAAAAGCCCAACATCATTACCAGAATCAGAAACAACATCAACACCAACATCATTACCAGAATCAGAACCAACATCAACACCAAAAAAACAGCACCAGGATCTTAAACCATCAACAAGTACCAAACATCAGGACCAGGATCCGAAACTGCCATCAACACCAACATCTGCCCCCATTACCACTAGCACCAGTATCAGAAAAAACTTCAAAACCAAACATTAGGACCAGCATCAGAACAAAAAATCCCCACCCTCGTCAACACCAACATCAGCACGATAAAAAACCAGGATCAAAAAAACCACTTTTAACCCTAACATCATCAACACCAGCAATAGCACCATCAAGCCGAACATCATTACCCAGATCAGAACCAACATCAACACCAACATTAGCAGCATCAACCACAACCTCCACTTCCTCAGTAACACCTGCCTCAGCACCATCAACAACAACAACTTCAACCCTCTATTTCTCTTCTTCAACATTTGCAAAATCAACTACAAATCCAACATCAGTATCAACATCAGCTCCCAACTACATTGCTGGTGCTTCTGGTACCAGGTCAGCAAGTCACCGTATACCACCAATGTCGAAAAGAAGAAGAAAAGCATCCACACAAAGGCGTTCAACAACAAGGAAACAAAATAGGAGGAAAATGAGAGAATGGCAGAGAAGAAGTACAAAGAAATTAGGATCATTGTTCGCAAAGTTTGTTCTGAGAATTATGACATGCAATACTTAAATACAGTGGCTTTCAATGCTTTGCGGCCTTGGTTTAAGATAAAACTAAGGATGAATTGTTGCAATATTTTGCCTATTTGATAATTACCCTTCTTTGGTCAATTTTTTATTTGGCACGTTTTTTCCTCAACAAACTATCGTAACACCTAGAAAATTGTCTTGTGACACCCCCGGATGTCCCGACGGTGGGGAACCAAAAGCTTTAATGAGGCACAACAAAAAAAATTGTAAAAACATGTTTAAATTTGTATTTTATTTAAACAAAAAATTGACTCTCAATTTTTTTATAAAATCTGTATATAAAAGAAAAAAAAAACAAAATTTTTTTTTAAGAAAAAAAATTTTTAAAAATTTAATTTGAACAGGAATGAATTCAGTTAATACTTCTTAGAATTGCTTATGAATACAATGAGTTAAATGGTTTTCTAAGCTTTAGCTTGTGTCCTTTGGTGCCCCTTGCATATGCAGGAAGGAAACCCAGTTCATACATACAGCTGATAAGACAGACCAGCTGACGCCGTAGATAAATGCCAAATCCGAAAAAATGTAGATTTTTGGAAGAGTTTTAAGAAGCAAGATGGGAAATAAAAATGACCACACATGAAAAAAAATGTCTAAAACCATACTAAATTTATAATTGTAGCTTAAAAAAATTTTTTTTTCCAAAATAATTTTTTAGTAAACTGTGCTCTCCTATTAGTATAGGTATATTGTCATGTTTTCCCATAGAAAGTACTCCTGGATCAGTGCTTTTTTGTTCTCTTTGTGTCTCTGCTCTGTTCTCTCTAACCCCCCAGTGGGTCGTGGCAGATGGCCGCTCACAATGAAGCCTGGTTTTGTTTGGGGGTTTCCTTTTTAAAAGGGAGGTTTTTCCTCTCCACTGTCGCTACATGCATGCTCAGTATGAGGGATTGCTGCAAGTTCAACGCCAGTGACTGTCCACTGTCTAATACATGCTCATCCAGGAGGAGGGAAGTGCCAAGTCACTGACTGGTTGCAATCTGCTGGGTTTTTCCTTAGATAGAAAAAACTTTTTATCCAAATTTTAAAAAAATAACAGAATCTGGCTGCACTGTTCAAGGGTTTAAGATTAATTGGAATGTATGTAACCTGAGTTTGTGAAGTGTTTTTGAGACGACATGTGTTTGTGAATTTGGCGCTATATAAATAAAACTGAATTTAAATTGAATTGAAATTTTTTTTTTTTTAAAAATTGAAAAACTTCAGGTTGAGTGTAATTATATTAAAAAATTGTTCAAATTAAATTTAAATTTAGCTAAATGAAAAAGTACAAAAAAATGGATGGAGAAGATGGATGGGATGAGGAGTCGTTTTAAAAAATGAAAGGGTGATTATTTGAAAAAAAAGAAGGCTGAAAGAAGGATGGAACACAATAGGTGGAATGAAAAAAGGGGCCAAAAAAGATGGAGGATGTTTGGAATGAAAAGAGGGGAAGAAGTGAGATACAGAGTTGGGCAGAGGTCAAAAGGGGGCATATTTAGAAAGTTGGATGCAGACGGTTGTACTGGTGGGGTTGAGGAGGATGAATGGGTGGAAAAGGTTTTGCAAAAAGGCATAATACAGATGAGTAGTATAAAAATGGGTTAAAAAAGGAGGAAGTGGATAGGTGACGAGAGAAAATGAATAGAAATGAGAAAACAATAAATTAATGACAGGGATGGAGAGTGAGGTTGCAACACAAGGCAAAAGTTGCTGCATGGGTCAGCCAGCCATATAGGTTAACACATTCATTATATTTCTTGCAAATATAGGGCAATCATAAGACATCTCTATAAAGCCCAGTATTAATGTTAATTTCTACTTTTTTATAATGTTATCCACAAAGTCTGTCTTTGCTAATACAGGTCTCTAAGACCCTCTCAAAGGCTGCACCCTAACATTTTCCTTTACATGACCTTCACAGCCAAGGTTAAGCTTTATTAGTCTTGTGTTTCTGTTTTCCACACATCATCATCCAGCTTTCACATTTGTATTTTAAATGTTTCAGGTGACTCATTATATTCTTGCTTCTTTCTACAGGTTTTATTTCTTAGCAACCGTGGCTTTGATTAAAGCAGAGAGCAACTATTCTTTTCTCAGATGGCTTCTGCACCCATGAGGGGCTTCTTATTGTTTTTTGAGTCTCTTTATGAGAAGTCCTTGCATTGCAGCATAGAGTATCCTTTCACAAGAGCTATAACTACAGGAATTAACAACATAGCTAATGCAAAATTAAAGTTTCCTGACCATTCTACATTTATTAAACGCAAATAAAGAATTTGGTAAGAGGATAATTCCTAGAATACCTGTATCAAAATGGTCGATAAAAGCACTTAAGGTGCAATTGACTAAGCCGCCCACCATGGCCAGATAAATGCCCACTATTTGAAAACAAGAAAACCACATTCTTTAAAGTGATGCGCAGCAGCTAAAATTTTCCATGATTAAAAATTTTACGAGTAATACATAGATGAGGAACAGCGATCTGATTTGTAAGATTACTTTCTGTGAGTGTTGCATCAAACAGAACTCGACCAGTTCCAGTTTTTGGACAGTAAAAACTGAGATGTATGAATCTGTTAGTCTATGTTATCAAGTGTCTAGATTAGGCTATGCTGAGAATCACTGTCCCTGATTAATGAAACTAACAGCAGATATGACAGTCAAAAGTAATGATATGCTTTAGCAGTATTGCAATGCATTTTAATATAAGCATTACATTTTTAGATTAACACATTTAACTTTGTGTTTTAAAAAGCTCAGTGATGAAAATGGTTAGAAACATTTTTAAAGTGTCTTGGAAAAAGTACTTGAAGTTTTCAGGGTGAGACTGGTGGAAAGTGATGATCTCTGTATTAGAGTAGGAATGTTTATCATTGTGTTTATTTTATTCTAAGCATGTCTGTGGTAAATAGACACTTTTGAGAGGTAAACTCACTATTTCCTCTACCTACTGTGTAACCACAGTGACTATATTCTATGGGGACAGGATATGGTTGAGTCGGGGAGAGAGAGAGGGGCTTGTAGTTACATAAAAGTTAGGCTCAGAGTTAAATTAATGTGATTCTTCCATCTCTGAGTGTTCGCCAAAACACTTGATACTTGCCAATTGAAGGAGAAGGCTTGGATCTGAAGATGCAGTTCAGATTGATTTTAACTGCTCTTCTCTGCTTCACTGCATGGATGAACTTGGTCCAAGCAGGTAAGTAATAAAAAAGAAACAAACATGATTGATCGTGCGGATTCAACATGTTGGAGCAAAAATAATATTCCTTAATTTTACCTTTCTCTATGTGTTATTTTCTTTTAGCTGCTGTGTTTGTAAATAACTGTCGCTGTGTGCATTGGTCCAAGACTCAAGTTCCTTATACTCAAATTAAGGAATACACCATTCAGAAGGAAGGCCAATGTCCCAACAATGCAGTAGTGTAAGTATTTTTTTTATTTCACCGTATCTTCCACCTTAGGCCATGTCTGAGCCTTTTTATTGTTATTGGTTTTTATTATCATGTATTATGTGTTGTCTGAATCCTCTAAATTCAGCTGGGTTAAAAAGAACCCAATCGAAATTATCTTGCTAACACAGTCCTGTGACCAGTGCTGGGCTGATTTAATGCAGCAAGGCTGGGTTATGTGTTTGACCCATCAAACATGGACAAGTGACTCTTGTCCAACGTTAAAGCTATGCAACAGCTGAAAAGAATGATGCATAACCTGGTTCACTAAACACATAATATTTGGGTTATAATTTGGACAAAAAAGTTAATGCCAAATATATAAAAGTATTAACTGCCCTGTCTATATTGACCTAATAGCCAATCCTCTACTTGAAGTGTGACTTTTGAACATTGCTAGCACTAGCATGTGCTAACTACTTAGCAGGTGAAAGGACTGTGTTATGTTGAGTGGACCGATTCATTTTCTAGTGTGAATAACCAAATGACATCAACATTAAAATCCAGGTCAATTCTACCCTCTTAATTTCTTATTTCATCCCATAGAAGAGTACAGTTGTAGAGTTAAAAATGGTGGTCTGTGAAGAATGATGAGGCTCTTTCCAGCCCCTTTGATTGTTAATTGTTTCTAGCCTCTAGTGTGATTGTGTCTGCAACAAGATGCTGCAGTCTAACATGTGTCTCTGAACTGAGTTTGAAGGTGTCAGTAGTTTCATAAATGATGATGCTACTCAGCAAAATAATTATCCCTCTAATTAAATATGATGTGATTTTTTTTCAAAAATAATGTAATCACTAACAATAGTATCAATGAATGTTATAAATGAATTCCAATGTCTTTGATTTAAAAACAATTGCAGGTTTCAGACAGTGCAAGGAAAGACAATTTGCAAAGACCCCAACAGCAACTGGGCCAAGCATGTCATTCAGAAGCTGGAGGCAAAGACAACATCTTCACCAGAGAAAAGACGTCATAGCAAAAGATCAACCCTGGGCAGTACACCATTGCTATCCACAAAACTGTGTGGGGCTATCACAAAATCACGCAAATCCAAAAAGGAAAGAAAATAAAGCGAGGCTAGATAAGTCATCCAAGAGCAAAACCAAAATATAATCTAAGTGACCTATCAGCCAATTATATTCTAATAATTCAGACAGATAATATTTTAATGTGGTGCTTCTCAACCTCTTCAAATCATGACACATTTAATTCAGAGACTCGTACGAGCAAATCTTTGATGCTCAGAAGACATGAAAAACAATGCCAGTTCAAATTAAACCCGGAAAGAATAAGTAATGTGAAGCACAAAACATTTTTAACTTCAATATCTGCTATCCTGGAAAACTGGTTAAGGAACTTCTACTGGGTGTCCCAGCGACTGGGTGGAGCGCCAGCAAGATGATATGGGAAACATACGATATACGGCAGAGCTGGAACATATTCTAATAAAGCTTGGTTGGGCTTATGATGTAGAGTGTTTATCTGTCAAGCATAAATTGTAACATTAAAAAACTTAATTCAACATGAAAATAAATTATTTTTCATCAAATGTGATGCTTTTTTCTGTGTATATAAGGCATTGCTGCAAGGAGGTATCCATCTGGGTACCAAAAAACCAACCAACAAAGTCTTTAAAGATGAGAATAGTTTCAATGCTAATCAGTTGAAAGTTAAACAAAAAGGTTAAAAAATCTAAATAAACCATTATTAAATGACTAACTTCAACTCTTTCACCATAGAAACGTAAGCAACAAACTGCTGTACAACTACATTGTAATCCAAGTGGATGGTGGTGTTTGTATGTAGCGAGCTCTGAGACAAGCTTAGGAACATTGAGAGGGTTTCCCAAGATTATACCAAAATTTCAATTGGGATTATATGAACAGGATACATGTGAACCTGGTGGAATTTTGGTGACTTACAGGGCCTCTAAAAGTATACACAACCCTGTTGAAATTCAAGGTTTACACACGTGGACAATATTGTTGGTACCCCTCAGTTAATGAAAGAAAAACCCTGTCAGGGCTTGCGAGAAATAGGACCCCAGAATGCAGACTAGAAAGCAGCATGTCGGTAAGTAAAAAGGTTTAATAAACAAAAACTCACTCACAGCAGGAGGCAGGAACAAAAAACCATCGGGCAGGCAAGACAGGCAAGGCATGAGCAGAAAACAAGACTTGGTTTCTGAAATGTTTCCGCAATGAGAAAAACAAAAACAGGGTGTATAAAATGGAGTGTGAACCAGGTGAAGCAAGACAGATTAATGGGTGCAGGTGTGATCCGAATTAACAAGACAAAATGTAGTGGAGCAAAAACAGAGACTCTAGAACACAAACTAACAGAATTAGCAAAACATGAAGCAAAAAAGCATAACCAGATCCCTAAACCAAAACTTGACAAAACATGAACAAAAACGACAAAACTAAAGCATGACCAGAAGAACAGAAACATGATTCAACAACTTTTAACAAGGAATAATAATAATAATAATAAAAAATAATAATAATAATAATAATAAGAATAAGAATAAGAAGAAGAAGAAGAAGAAGAAGAACTATTCAAACCTAAAACTGTGAAAAAACAAAGAAAAAACAGAAACCAAAAACCAAACAACCCTAAATCATAACAGAAACCCCCCCCCTTAAGGGCGGATACCAGACGCCCACAAGAGTCCAAACAAAAAACAACCCGAACAGGGCGGGCGGTGGGGGCCATGGCAGGAGGGCCAAAAACAAAAAACAAGAACAGAGTTCTGGTGGGGGCCATGGCAGGAGGGCCAAAAACAAAAAACAAGAACAGAGTTCCGGCGGGCGACCGGGACCTGCAACATAGAGTCCTGGGTGGTCGACGGCGAAGGCGTGGAGACCTGCGACATAGACGTGGAGGCCGACAGAAGCATAGAGACCGTGGCGGCCTGCGACGGGAACCTGCAGGTTGGTCAAGAGGCCGACCGAGCAGAGTAGAGGACCCCCCAGAAACTCTGGGGAGCTCCGGAGGCGGAGAGCCAGGCGAACCCTCAGAGGCTGAAGCGGAGCCTGGCGAACCCTCAGAGGCTGAAGCGGAGCCTGGCGAACCCTCAGTGACCAGAGCGAGGAAAAGCTGCTCCTTGAACTCTCCAGCGAAAGGATCCGGCGGAGCTTCTTCCTCGAAACCCTCGTCTATGGATTCTGGGGCCAGAATGAGGACAAGCTGCTCCTTGAAGTCCTCAACGGCGTAAACAGGGTCCAGGGTTGGTTCGTCCTCGAACATTTCGTCAGTTGAATCAGGAACCAAGACCAGGACCAGACTCTCAGCGACCCCCTGCTGACTAGGAGCTGAAGCGTCGGCCGGACCCTCAGTGGCGTGAGCTGAGGCGTCGCCAAGACCCTCGGTGGCGTGAGCAGGAGCCGAGGCGTCGCAGAGACCCTCGGTGACGTGAGCAGGGGCCGAGGCGTCGCAGAGACCCTCGGTGGCGAGAGCAGGAGCCGAGGCGTTGCAGAGACCCCCGGTGGCGTGAACAGAGGCGTCCCTCTTACGACGTCCTCTGCGGCGTATGGAGGAGGTTGAGGCAGACTTCGGGTCAGGCCCTGAGTCTGGCTGTGGTGTGTCAGGCCCGGCAGAGACAGGCTGTGGTGTGTCAGGCTCGGCAGAGACAGGCTGTGGTGTGTCAGGCCCGGCAGAGACAGGCTGTGGAGTGTCAGGCCCGGCAGAGACAGGCTGTGGAGTGTCAGGCCCGGCAGAGACAGGCTGTGGAGTGTCAGGCCCGGCAGAGACAGGCTGTGGTGTGTCAGGCTGTGGAGTGTCAGGCCTGGCAGAGACAGGCTGTGGTGCTGGTGTGGGCTGCTCAGTAGCAGCAGCGCTCTGGAGACATGACGTGGACTGAGCTGCAGCAGCAGCGCTCTGGAGACATGACGTGGACTGAGCTGCAGCAGCAGCGCTCTGGAGACATGACGTGGAAGGAGGTGGGTGCCAGTAAAACTGCCTTACTGCAGTCTCATAGTCCCTCTCCATCTGCCTGATCCTCTCCATCAGCTCAGGAGAGGAATACAGGAGACTGGTCTTTCTGAAGGTCTTTATCTGTCCGGCAAAAAACCTTAATCGCTCCTCCAGCTCGTCAGGTGGTGCCTCAGAACACCTGGCTGGAGCGAGCGAAGACGGCATGGGCGGAGCTGCAGCGATCCTGGGAGATGGTGCTGTGGCAGGCAAAGATGCGGAATTACTCGCTGAAACCCTCCCGCCAGCTGGCAGAGAAACCGCTTGGCTCCGGACGTCACAGCAGCGGCCAAGGGATACTCCTCGGCGGCTGAAACGCAGGAAGGCGCGCCGCGCCGACGTTTCTTGCGGCGGAAGGAGGACGTCGGCTTTGCTGCCGGACCTTGGTGAGCCACCAGGGAAGCAGGTGGAGAATGGAGTTGAACCGCTTCGCGCTCCATCTGCTCCAGCAGCAGTGGAGAGGGCAGCACCTCCAAATCCTTGGGCAGGTTCCTCATTGCCTCCTCCTTCTGCCGCTGAACCCAGCGATCCAAGTCATCTGCCTTTTGCTTTTCTGCAGGGTCCGTAGTTGGCGGAAACATTCTGTCAGGGCTTGCGAGAAATAGGACCCCAGAATGCAGACTAGAAAGCAGCATGTCGGTAAGTAAAAAGGTTTAATAAACAAAAACTCACTCACAGCAGGAGGCAGGAACAAAAAACCATCGGGCAGGTGAAACAGGCAAGGCATGAGCAGAAAACAAGACTTGGTTTCTGAAATGTTTCCGCGATGAGTAAACAGAAACAGGTGTGTATAAATGGAGTGTGAACCCGGGAAGCAAAGACAGATTAATGGGTTGCAGGTGATCCGAATTAACAGGACAAAATGTAGCTGGAGCAAAACAGAGACTCTAGAACACAAACTTACAGAAATTAGAAAAACATGAAGCAAAAAGCATAACCAGATCCTAAAACCAAACTTGACAAAAACATGAACAAGACGACAAAACTAAAGCATGACCAGAAGAACAGAAACATGATTCAACAACTTTTTAACAAGGAATAATAATAATAATAATAATAATAAGAAGAAGAAGAACTATTCAAAACCTAAACTGTGAAAAAAACAAAGAAAAACCAGAAACCAAAAACCAAACAACCCTAAATCATAAGAAACCCACAATGATCACAGAAATAACTTGAATCTGACAAAGGTAATAATGAATAAAAATTCAATGAAAATGAACAAATGACAGTCAGACATTGCTTTTCAAACATGCTTCAACAGAATTATTTTAAAAAATAAACTCATGAAACAGGCCTGGACAAAAATGATGTGACCAAAGGGACATGTTAAATCAAGGTATGTCCGTTAATTAGCATCACAGGTCTCTCTATTCCTATAATCAGTCAGCGGGCCTATATATAGGGCTACAGGTGGTCACTGTGCTGTTTGGTGACATGGTGAGTACCACACTCAACATGGACCACAGGAAGCGAAGGAAAGAGTTGTCTCAATTTTTTTAGAAAAATTATAGACAACCATGTTAAAAGGAAAGGGTTATAAGACCATCTCCAAGCAGCTTCTTTTCCCTGTGACTACAGTTGCACATATATTCAAAAATTTAAGATTCATGGGACTGTAGCCAAACCCTCCGGGGGGACGCAGGAGGGAAAATTGTTGACAACAAAAAGAGCGATAATACAAACCGGAAACAAAAGAGGCCCAGAAAAACTTCTAAAGATTAAAGGTGAACTTCAAGCCAAAAGGAAACATCAGTGTCAGATCGCACCATCCGACGTTTTTTGGGGGCAAAGGGGGGACTTAATGAGAGACGACCAAAAGGAGAACACCACGGTGAAGACAAATCAAAAAAAAGCCAGACTGGAATTTGCCAAACTACATGTTGACGACCCCACAAAGTTTGGGAGAATGTCCTATGGACAGATGAGAAAAAATTGAACATTTTGGCAAGGCAAATCAGCTCTATGTTCACAGATGGAAAAATGAAGCATATGAAGAAAATAAGTCTGTCCCTACTGTGAAACATGGAGGAGGCTCTGTTATGTTCTGGGACTGCTTGCTGCATCTGGCACAGGGTGTCTTGAATCTGTGCAGGGTATAATGAAATCTCAAGACTATCAAGGGATTCTAGAGAGAAATGTGCTGCCCAGTGTCAGAAAGCTTGGTCTCAGTCGCAAGTCATGGGTCTTGCAGCAGGAGAATAATCCAAAACACACAAGTAAAAACACCCAAGAATGGCTAAGAGAAAAACATTGGACTATTCTGAAGTAGTCTTCTATGAGCCCTGACCTATATCCTATTGAGCATCTTTGGAAGAAGCTGAAACATGCCGCCTGGAAAAGGCACCCTTCAAACCTGAGAAAACTGGAGCAGTTTGCTCATGAGGCGTGAGCCAAAATACCTGCTGAGAGGGGCAGACGCCTCATTGACAGTTACAGGAATCGCTTGATTGCAGTGATTGCCTCAAAAGGTTGTGCAACAAAATATTAAGTTAAGGGTACCATCATTTTTGTCCAGGCCTGTTTCATGAGTTTATTTTTTAAAATAATTCTGTTGAAGCATGTTTGAAAAACAATGTCTGACTTTCATTTGTTTATTTTCGTAGAATTATTTTTCATTATTACCTTTGTCAGATTCAAATTATTTCTGTGAAATTATTTTCTTTCGTTAACCGAGGAGTACCAACAATTTTTTCCACGTGTGTATTTCATGTAAGAAAAAAAAAATAAAATCTGATCCAAGAAATTTATAAGTTGAAATGGTTGCCATAATCCAATTACATTAATGTGCACACTCTTAAACTGACAATTTGTTGAGGCACCATTTATTATTTATTTCAACACTCAGTCTTCAGTTTGAGTCAGTTATCATCTCACATCTTGACTTGACATTATTTCCTCGCTCACAAAATTACTCCAACTTTGTCAGATTATGGGAAAGTTTCTTCTCCACAACCCTCTTCAGGTGATCCCAAATATTAATTGTTGAACATGAAACCAGGCTCTAGTTAATTCATATATTTAATTTTCCCCTCATGAACTCATTGTTTAATAGATTTAATATGTACTTGGATTCACTGTGAGGCTGAAAAATAAAATCCCTCTTCATCTTCAAACCTTAAAATTTTGGGTCAGAACTGACTGCCACTTGGAACTGTCATTATCTTAATCTAATTTGACAAAAGATCTCAGTTCAAACTGAAGAACAGTGACCCCAGATCATTGTGTTGTCATTATCATATTTCAAGGTGGGAACGGTGTTTTTTTTTTTTAATCATGTGCAGTGTTGTTTTAGTGACAAAACTTTTAGAACCCTATGCTTAAACATTGGTTTCATCAGACCGTAACACATTCTCTCACAAGATTTTAGCCAAGCCTGCATACATTAAGGGAAAGGATTTCCATAGCCTCTCTAGTTGAATCATTTGACTGGAAGCTCCAAAATAGATGCTTACCTAAGTATTGTTAGCTGCTAAATCTATGTCGGTTTCCTTTTTTAGCTCATTCCCAAAAATGCTGACACAAATTAAAAATGGTCAAGGCCTCTCATATGCTTTTGTGACTTTTATTTATCACCAACTTTTACACAACAGGGCAAATCAAGAACTACTTCCTTTCTTGCTTCATCCATCCATCCATTTTCTATTCCTGCTTTTTCTGTACAGTGTCGCGGGGGAGCTGGTGCCTATCTCCAGCGGTCTACGGGCGAGAGGTGGAGTGCACTCTGGACAGGTTGCCAGTCCATCGCAGGGCAACCCAGAGACACACAGGACAAACAACCATGCACACACCCATTCACACCTAAGGGCAATTAAGAAAAATTTTGTGAGAGCAAATAATCTAACAGTCATGTTTTTGGATTGTGGAGGAAGCCAAAGTACCCGGCGAGAACCGCATGCACAGCAAGAACATTCAAAGTCCATGCTGTAAGACACCTGGTCGTGAGTCAAAGCCAGGATCTTCTGGCAATGCTACCAACTGCACCACCGTGCAGCCCCATAAGAGTCTCAAACATAGATAAAACTGGATTTCAAACTTAAAGCACACAACTGAATATATAAGGTACAGTAGATTATAATTACATGACCACACAAACACTTATCAACTGGATTCAAGAGATAGACCTGATTTTGCCCAGAAATATTGTGGTAGTTACATTTTTTGGAATCTTGAGCCTTTAACCCCACCAGTGACCAAATTGTACTTTGTTGTTTTAGGATTGATCCAGCAGTTAAACCTTGGAAGTAAAGTACAAGGTTATGCAGAGAGTAAGGTTGTATCACTGTTCTCCAGCCCCATACATGAAGTACACTAATGCATTTTGCAATCTAGATAATCAAAGAACAATCTTCTATGACCATGTTGCTGCTGTTGTGTCCAAAACCACACAAAGCGAGAGAATATATATTTTTTTCTGGTACCAGCTAATAGCCTGATAAGTGCTTGAAAAACCTAGAATAATACAGTCTCTGTACAAGTCCGCCTATCATACAGTATCATGGAGCCTAATCGAAACCTACTATTGAAGCTCATAGTATTTTCATGAGTTTGCTTCAGTCACGCATTTATTTTGCCGTTCAAACAGCAAGAAAAAATTCATAGTGGGTTGACTGAAGACACAAAAGACAATTTCAATTCAATTCAATTCGATTCAGTTTTATTTATATAGCACCAATTCACAACACATGTTGTCTCAAGGCACTTCACAAAAGTCAGGTACACACATTCCAATTAGTCCTAACCATTGAAAAGTGCAAAACGTTTTTTCTGTCTAAGGAAACCCAGCAGATTGCATCCAGTCAGTGACTTGCAGCATTCCCTCCTCCCGGATGAGCATGTAGAGACAGTGGACAGTCACTGGCGTTGACTTTGCAGCAATCCCTCATACTGAGCATGCATGTAGCAACAGTGGAGAGGAAAAACTCCCTTTTAACAGGAAGAAACCTCCAGCAGAACCAGGCTCAGTGTGAGCGGCCATCTGCCACGACCCACTGGGGGTTAGAGTGAACAGAGCAGAGACCCAAAGAGAACAAAAAAGCACTGATCCAGGAGTACTTTCTATGGGAAGGAAAAGTAAATGTTAATGGATGTAGCTCCTTTAGTCGCTTCACCTAGAAAGAAAGAACATATAAACTCTGAGCCAGTTTTCAAGGTTAAAGTCTAAAAGAGAGAACATATAATTAGTTACAGTAAAAGCTCAGTCAATCGCCATGTCTAGGAGAGAGAAAGGGCTAAACACAGGCCAGGTGTAGCTTCTAGGAAGAGAAAAGAGAGAGAACAAAGTTAAAAGCTGAAATAACAGCAAATAATGCAAAATTGGAGAGTAGTGTGAGAATGTAGCGAAGAGGGTGAAAGTGGTCATTATGTCCTCCAACAGCCTATGCCTATAGCAGCATAACTACACAGTAAGTTTCAGTTCAGATTATTTAGTTAAACAGCGCTTATTTTCAACAAAGTCATTTCAAGGCACCCCACAAAGGGTCCCACTGATGGCCATTGTTATACTAAAAAACCACAAGGATTGGGATTGGGATTGGGACAACTCTACAGAGTTAACTTTTTAGGCTCACCATCTAATATCAGCAGTTGATATCAGCAGCCAGAAAACAACAGGCCATGTCAACAAGCATGATGTACTCAGGAAGACTGTTTAACCCACAAACCCACGAGCTCTGACACGCAGAATATTGCACAAAATCCACTCCAGCTACCTCACAGCTCATACATCACATCTAAAACTACTGCAACAAGTATTCATGTCAGTTATGCCAATCATAAAAAATGATGTATCTTTAAATTTTACACACACATAGTACAATCTATGGCTGTGTTATGCCTAATTTGGCATGCAGTGGCCTTTTATACTACGAGGAAGGAATCAGATGTATGTCATTACATAGATTTGCTGAATCTTTTCATTTCTACGCATTGGTCGAAGGGCAAAGCTATTTGGGTTTCAACTACCCTTTCTCTTGTTGATACCTCCCTACCAGTCGTATGGCAAAATCAGTTTTTCCTGTTTACTGTGATGCAAGCAAAGTACAACAAAATCAAACCTAAAGGTTGCTGTGGAATTTGAGGTTGGCTCAAATTCTACCACTAAAAACTAGGTTTAACTCGAGTATTCTAATATTGTATTGCCACTAAACTCTATGTTTCATATTTTTCTTTATAATTTGTGTAAGGTCTGTTCTTTTTCCTTTCAGTGTTGCATTTGTTTATATTTGACTCGGTGGGCCTGCTGCATCACACCGATTACCACATCCTGAATACAGAGTTGAGCAAATGTGTAAACTGTGTGCTTCAGTGGATCTGATATAGAAGAATACAATTAGGCTGTTTCCTCTCTTCTAAGAAAAATAGAAAGCATTTCACAAAACCTGTCAAGCTGTTAGAGAATGCTCAACATGTAGAGCAGAAGTGTATGTGCAACCGAACATAATGCAATCGAGTTTCAAGGAAAAAATTTGCAAGTTGTATTATTATAGAAATGTATTTTTGTCAAACAATGTTGGTTAATTTTCACCCAGATAATCCCAAAATAAAATAATGCATTTTCCAAAAAAGGTGCTACTTATATGGTAGTATTATTTCTCGTATGAATCTTTCAGAATATTCTGGTTTATTCATTAAAGTTTCAGTTCAGAATATTCCTGACAAAGCCCATCATGCAAAATATTTTTTTTATTTTTAACATAATTAATACAGTAAAACAGATAGATATAAATGGATAGATTTAAAAGATTTAAGATATGGACCCAGAGAATGTCAAATGTAGTCCAGACTGCAAAGAAATAATAAAAATTACCAAAATATCCAGAACCATGAGCTCCAAGCCAGACAAAAACCACCACTAGTGGCATTGTTGCTCTAAGTTGAAAGACCTGAGAATAGTGCCAGTGAAGAAAGGTGGAGTCCAGAAGAATACTGAATCTTGGTAATTGAAACAAGGAACAGAAACAAAGCTCTGAGTATATCTCTAAGGCACAGAGTGACATAGAACTGAGCTACAGGACATTACTAGGGACATAACAAGGTTTGGTGGTACCTGATTTTTCAGCAATGCTTCCTTCTTGGTGGCACCCTATAACTCCATGGTGATGCTAAACTTGCTTCCCTCTGGACTGCGACACTGGCATGATTGTTTTTTCCAGCTTATGATAGACTTGGTTTATGGGTTGTTCTTTAAAACATGTTTTCTCTTTTATCTTAGGGTGACAGTTTGGGTTAGATTGGTAAAACTTGGATGCAGTTGGGTGTTACGACAGAATAATGATCGTAAACCAACATCAAGAGTTATTTTGGAATGAATGAATCAGACTCAAAATATCTGACATCTGTCATTAAAATTAAGAAGTATTTTTACTTATGAGCCATATGTATGTTTTATTTATTGAAGACTGTAAAATGCAGATGCTCGATGTGCAACTCACAAAAGCTCATTTATCTAAATTAGAAGGGATGTATGTATATATTTTGGTATGTATAATTGTATGTATAATTTTGACCTGTTTTGATTAGAGGAAATCCACCAAAATACTAAACTGTAAACTTAGTTCTTATTTTAGGTAAAATATTATCATGCTACCCTGGAAAGAGAATGGTTCATAAGCATCCTTACAAGCCCCAAATTAACCTTACATTCTAATCGGTGATGACTGTATGTATGTCGTATTATTTTACTAGGGCTTTAAAACAAGTGGTACATAAATCATTAATAATTTATATTATATTATATTATATTATATTATATTATATTATATTATATTATATTATATTATATTATATTATATTATATTATATTATAAACCTTACATTATCTATGCAGGCAGAAAGGAGGGGTTTGTAATTGTTACAGCTGCAGCTGAGATCGAAACACGAGCCCCCACAAAGACTTATTTCAGTAGTAAAAAGCGAACTGTAGCTGTGGTTTAAAAGAATTATATATCTTTATATATTCATATATATTCAGACTTTGAAGTTATTTTTCTAGGTGAAATTTAATGCTGAAGGTTCCTTAACTGGACTTAAGAGTGAAGATGGAAATCAGCATTGGTTTTAGCACTTTCAACTGTTTCACAACATGGATGGACAAAGAAAACAGTATACGGGAGTGCTGTGCCAACATACACTATATTGCCAAAAGTATTCGCTCACATGCTTCACTCACATATGAACTTAGGACATCCCATTCTTAATCCATAGGGTCAATATGACAGTGGTCCACCCTTTGCAGGTATACCAGCTTCAAGTCTTCTGGGAAGGCTGTCCATGAGGTTTAGGAGCGTGTTCATGGGAGCCTGGAATTGTCCAAAATCTTTTGGTATGCTGAGGCATTCAGAGTTCCTTTCACTGGAACCATGGGGCCAAACTCAGCTCCTGAAAAACAACCCAGAGCATAATTCCCCCTTCACCAACCTTTACACTTGGTACAATACAGTGAGATAAGTACCGTTTTCCTGGCAACTGCAAAACCAAGACCCTTCAATCAGATTGCCAGATGGAGAAGCACAATTTCTCACTCCAGAAAATGTTCCTCCACTGCTCTAGAGTCCGGTGGCGGCGTGCTTTACACAGCTGCTTGGCCATGGAAACCCATTCCATGAAGCTCTCTATGCACTGTTCTTGAGCTAATCTAAAGGCCACATGAAATTTAAAGGTTTGTTGCGATTGACCATGCAGAAAGTTGGCGACCTCTGTGCACTATGCGAGTCAGCATCTAGTCTCCCTGCTCAATCAGTTTACATGGCGAACCACTTTGTGGCTGAGTTCCTGTCATTCCTGTCATCAAAAAATTAACTTTCTTCTGTCGTCTGGCGAAAAAATACAAAGCCACCTCATACACCAACCTCATAGTTAGTGTATGAGGTGGTCCCAAACTTAAGTCAGTTTAATTCGAATGGCATTACACCATTCAGATGAAGGGTGCCTTTCCCATTGTGGCAATTTTTAAGTATTCATCTAAGTTATATTCAGATATATAATTATTGTATACATCGGAATGAAACACATCTAATTTTAAATTTGTGTTAAGAAATATTTTTATGCATTTTAAAACAGTTTTGTTCATCATTACTTTTGTTAAAATAAGTTCCTTTCCTATGTTTGTTAAATAATTTTTTTTATTTTAAACTTAGTAGTTGTCTTTGGAACCATATTTAACATTAAAAAAGAAGAAACTTCATCTTAACAGGGAACCTTTGTGGAAGAGGAAGCTGCTATAGGAACCTTCCGACTATGATACTTCAACGTATATTATTAGGTGTCAAAAGGTAGAGGATAGGAGAAATGCCCTAATGCCCCATTCCAGTGCAGAAAGAACTTCCGAAGGACAATACATGTTTTTAATAGCTCACAACCTAATTACAGGTTTCCCACAGTGCAAGGAAAGATGATTTGCTCCAACTCCAACAACAGCTGGGCAAAACATGTCATATAGAAGCTGAACTCAGCTGGACTGAGCAATAAATGTTGCTCGGTTTATTTGGATTCCTTTTGGGGATTGCTGAGGTTGTTGCTTAGACATTTACCATTCACTTCAGCATTTAGTGGACCGATTGCACCACCACACCACAACTGAACTCTATTGAAGATTTGCCTTAGTTAGGTATCAAAGAGACTGCTACAATAACTTAAGAATTAACCAAGCAACTTAAGAAGCAGTATGATGTGTTGACTGAGTCTCTTAAATTGAGGGCATCATAAGTACCCTATTTCAAAACCACGATTTGCAGGATGTATAACTAGCATTTCACGAGCAGAGATCTCGGGAGTTTTGGTGACATTACCCATACTTATCAGATTGCATTGACCTTTGACCTATTCAATGGCACTTAAATTTAAAAAACATAAAACATAAAAGATAAAAATGTATATCTGCTGTATACGAAGGTTAATCAGAACCTGAATTTATGCTGACAATTACAATTGATTTAATACATGTCTTTAGAAAATAGGCTTCTATGTTTCTATTAGTTTTGTTTATTAAAATACGTGTACTAAGTGTATTAACATAATGTGGGTTACATTGATAACTGTCGAACATTTTGGGGAAAACCTAGTCTAATCCGGAGAGACAGCATCCATCCCACTTTGGATAGAGCAGCTGTTCTTACTAGGAATCTGGCCGAATTTATTAGTTCTCCAAAACTCTGACAACCCAGGGTTTAGACCAGGAAGCAGGGTCGTAGTTTAACACTCCTCTCTGCAGCTTCTGTACTGCTACCCACCCATTACCCTATTAAGACAGTGTCTCGCCCACGGCCAAAATTGAATAGATTAAAAAATAATCTAAAAGGAGGAAATCAGGAAAATCTCATAAAAATAAACACAACTCAGACTAAAAAGAAAAAAAAAACAATTAAATGTGGCCTACTGAACATAAGATCTCTCTCTTCAAAGACATTGCTAGTTAGTGACATGATTTCTGAAAATCAGATTGATTTATTGTGCCTAACAGAAACCTGGCTGCAGCAAGGGGATTATGTTACTATAAATGAGTCAACTCCTACTAATTATTAAAATTTTCACATTCCTCGAAATACTGGGCGAGGAGGAGGAGTAGCAACCATCTTTTAGTCCGATTTATTGATTAGTCCCAGACCAATCAATAGCTACAACTCTTTTCAATATTTAATCCTTAGTTTTCCTCATCCAAATTGCGTGAGGCGGACACCCTGTCTACTTTTAAGGCTAGGCTTAAAACTTTCCTTTTTGATAAAGCTTATAGTTAGAGTGGCTTAGGTTATCCTGAGCTATCTTCCCTATTTTAGCTCCGTCGTCTTCTCCCCTTGTTGGACGGAGTAAGGGGGAGTCAGGTTTAGCCTAAACGGTTGAGGTGCAAACACACCCTCCATTTCTGCTACCTGTATGACCCCCTCTCTTTTCCAATGGTTATGGTCAATCAGACCATATGACAGAGAGAGGTATCCCAATCATTGTGGTTTTTAGTATAACAATGGCCATCAGTGGGCTCTAGATGGACAAACTGTCTACTTTTAAGGCTAGGTTTAAAACTTTCCTTTTTGATAAAGCTTATAGTTAGAGTGGCTTAGGTTATCCTGAGCTATCTCTGTAGTTATGCTGCTATAGGCTTAGGCTGCTGGAGGACATAATGACCACTTTCACCCTCTTCGCTACTTTCTCACACTACTCTCCAATTTAGCATTATTTGCTGTTATTTCAGCTTTTAACTTTGTTCTCTCTCTTTTCTCTTCCTAGAAGCTACACCTGGCCTGACTCTGTGTCTACCTGTAACACCTTTCTGGAGAGGGGAATCCTCCAAGCTTCTGCTGGCAACAACTTAAAGCTCACCCTCTACCGATGATCCACATGGCCCTGTCTTTCAGTGTTTAACCCTTTCTCTCTCCTAGACATAGCTACTGACTGAGCTTTTACTGTAACTAACTCTATGTGCTCTCTTCAGACTCTAAACTTGAAAACTGGCTCAGAGTTTATCTGTTCCTTCTTTCTAGGTGAAACGACTAAAGGAGCTACATCCATTAACATTTACCTTTTCCTTCCCATAGAAAGTACCTTTGGATCAGCGCTTCTTTGTTCTCTTTGTGTCTCTGCTCTGTTCTCTCTTACCCCCAGTCGGTCGTGGCAGATGGCCGCTCACACTGAGCCTGGTTCTGCTGGAGGTTTCTTCCTGTTAAAAGGGAGTTTTTCCTCTCCACTGTCGCTACATGCATGCTCAGTATGAGGGATTGCTGCAAAGTCAACGCCAGTGACTGTCCACTGTCTCTACATGTTCATCCGGGAGGAGTGAATGCTGCAAGTCACTGACTGAATGCAATCTGCTGGGTTTCCTTTCCTTAGATAGAAAAACTTTTTATCCAATTTGAATAAATAACAGAATCTGGCTGCACTGTTCAATGATTAAGATTAATTGGAATGTATGTACCTGACTTTTGTGAAGTGCCTTGAGACGACATGTGTTGTGAATTGGCGCTATATAAATAAACTGAATTGAATTGAAAACTGAATTGAAAGCACTAAAACCACTTCTATTTGTTGTTTTGTACCGTCCACCATGCCCTTACTCTCAATTTTTAGATCAGTTTTCAGACCTTTTATCTGATTTAGTGTTAAAAACAGATAAAGTTATTAAAGTGGGGGATTTTAACATTCATGTTGACACTGAAAGTGATAGCGAAAATATAGCCTTTAATGCTATCTTAGACTCAATTGGCTTTGCTCAAAATATTAACAAACCTACCCACCTTTGTCTTCATTCTCTGGACCTTGTGCTAACATATGGCATTGGGTGTAAAGACATAACAATATTTTCTCATAACCCTGTCCTGTCTGACCATTTCTTAATAACCTTTAAGTTTAATTTAACCGTATACTCCACACCTGAAAGAAAATTTCATTATAGTAGATCATTATCAGACCATGCTGTAACAACCTTTAAAGAATCTGTTCCACTTTTAATCTCCTCATTATCACTGAAAAGCACAGTGGAGGGCAATAATTCTGTTTCTTCCCCTTCACAAATTGATTCTCTTGTTCATAGTGTTACTTCATCATTGTGTGGTGCTTTAGACCAATCAGCCCCCTTGAAAAAGAAGGTAATTATTCATAGGAGGCAGGCTCCTTGGTTTAATTTAGATCTGCGTACTTTAAAGCACAATGTTAGAAAATTGGAGAGAAAATGGTGCTCTACACAACTACAGGATTCCTACTTAATCTGGAAAAATAGCCTACTGTTTTATAAAAAGACACTTTGCCAAGCCAGAACAGCTTATTTCTCATCATTAATAGAAGAGAACAAGAATAATCCTAGGTTTCTCTTTAGTACAGTTGCTTAACTTACACAGAGTCATAGCTCTGTTGAGCCATCCATTCCCTTAGCTCTTAGCAGTCATGACTTTATGGGATTCTTCTTAAATAAAATTGATTCTATTAAAAATAAAATCTTTGACATACTCCAGAAGATGATTACTTCATCCTCAGCAAGTGAAACAACATTGGAAATAACTGTAGAACCTGATCTTGTATGTTAGACCCAAACCCAACCAAATTATTTAAGGAAGTGTTCCCTCTGATTACCAGCCCCATTTTAGATATGATTAATCTATCTTTAGTAAATGGATATGTACCACAGGCTTTTAAGGTAGCTGTAATTAAACCTTTACTTAAGAAACCTTAGCTTGATCGAGATGACTTGAAAAATTACAGACCTACAGTATATCCAATCTTCCATTCTTATCTAAAATTCTTGAGAAAATAGTTGCTAATCAAATGTGTGAGCATTTACACAGCAATGACCTGTGTGAAGAGTTTCAGTCAGGTTTCAGAGCTCATCATAGCACTGAAACAGCTCTGCTGAAAGTCACTAATGATATTCTTATGGCCTCAGATAATGGACTTGTGTCTGTACTGGTTCTGTTAGATCTCAGTGCTGCATTTGAGACAGTCGACCATAATATTCTCTTAAAAAAGGCTGGAATATGCTGTAGGGATCAGGGAACAGCGCTAGGCTGGTTTTAAATCTTATCTGTCTGACAGATTCCAGTTTGTTCATGTAAATGATAAATCATCTTTAAACTCCAGGGTTAATTGTGGAGTACCACAGGGTTCAGTACTTGGGCCAATTCTCTTTACTATATATATGCTTCCAATAGGTCAAACTATCAGGCAGCATAGGATAAATTTTCGCTGTTACGCTGATGATACTCAGCTTTACTTATCCATAAATCCTGATGAGCCCAACCAGTTAGATAGACTAAAAGCATGTCTTGAAGATAAAAACTTGGATGACTTGACATTTTTTGCCTCTAAATTCAGACAAGACAGAAGTTGTCGTCTTTGGACCGGAGTCTTTAAAAAAGAAACTGTTTAGTCAATCACTTAACCTGGATGTCATTAAATTGACCTCCGGTAATAAAGTAAAAAACCTTGGTGTTACTTTTTACCAACACATGTCATTAAAATCCCATATTAAACAGGTTTCTAGGATTTCCTTCTTTTACCTCCGGAACATTGCAAAAATTAGAAATATCCTTTCCAGGAGTGATGCTGAAAAACTAGTCCATGCATTTGTTACTTCAAGGCTGGACTATTGTAATTCTTTACTATCAGGGTGTCCACAAAATGCAGTTAAACCAGCCTTCAGCCGATTCAAAATGCTGCAGCAAGAGTTCTGATGAAAATTAAAAAGAGAGATCATATTTCTCCTATTTTAGCTTCCCTTCATTGGCTCCCTGTTAAATCCAGAATAGAATTTAAAATTCTTCTTCTCACATGTCAAGCCCTTAATGATCTAGCTCCATCATACAACAGAGATCTGATTGTTCCATACATTCCTAACAGGGCACTTCGTTCTCAGACTGCAGGTTTACTGGTGGTTCCTAGAGTCTCTAGAAGTAGAATGGGAGGCAGATCCTTTAGTTATCAGGCTCCTCTCCTGTGGAACCAGCTCCCGGTTTTGGTCCTTGAGGCGAACACCCTCTCTACTTTTAAGGCTAGGCTTAAAACTTTTCTATTTGATAAAGCATATTGTTAGAGTGGCTTAGTTTATCATGGAGGTAGCCTTCCTCCCTCCCTGTTGGATGGAGTAAGGGGGAGTCAGGTTTAGCCTAAACCGGCTCAGTTATGGTTGAGGTGCAAACACACCCTCCATTTCTGCTACCTGTATGACCCCTTCTCTTTTCCAATGGTTATAATCAGTCTGACAGAGAGAGGTATCCCAATCCTTGTGGTTTTTAGTATAACAATGACCATCAGTGGGACCCTTTGTGGGTGCCTTGAAACGACATTGTTGAAAATAAGCGCTGTTTAACTAAATAATCTGAACTGAAACTTTCTGTGTGGTTATGCTGCTATAGGCTTAGGCTGCTGGAAGACATAATAACCACTTTCACCCTCTTCGCTACATTCTCACACTACTCTCCAATTTTGCATTATTTGCGGTTATTTCAGCTTTTAACTTTGTTCTCTCTCTTTTCTTTTCCTAGAAGCTCGACCTGGCCTGACTCTGTGTCTACCTGGGACACCCTTCTGGAGAGGGGCATCGCCCGAGCTTCTGCTGGCAACAACTTAATGCTCACCCTCTACCGATGATCCACATGGCCCTGTCTTTTAGTGTTTAACCCTTTCTCTCTCCTAGACATGGCGATTGACTGAGCTTTTACTACAACTAATTATATGTGCTCTCTTTCAGACTCTAACCTTGAAAACTGGCTCAGAGTTTATCTGTTCTTTCTTTCTAGGTGAAACGACTAAAGGAGCTACATCCATTAACATTTACTTTTCCTTCTCATAGAAAGTACTCCTGGATCAGTGCTTCTTTGTTCTCTTTGTTTCTCTGCTCTGTTCTCTCTAACCCCCAGTGGGTCGTGGCAGATGGCCGCTCACACTGAGCCTGGTTCTGCTGGAGGTTTCTTCCTGTTAAAAGGGAGTTTTTCCTCCCTACTGTTGCTACATGCATGCTCAGTATGAGGGATTGCTGCAAAGTCAACGCCAGTGACTTGTCCACTGTCTCTACATGCTCATCCGGGAGGAGTGAATGCTGCAAGTCACTGACTGGATGCAATCTGCTGGGTTTCCTTAGACAGAAAAACTTTTTATCCAATTTGAATAAATAACTAAATCTGACTGCACTGTTCAGTGGTTAGGACTAATTGGAATGTATGTGCCTGACTTTTGTGAAGTGCCTTGAGACATGTGTTGTGAATTGGCGCTATATAAATAAAATTGAATTGAATTGAATTGAATTAAACCACAATTTAAATGTAGGCTGAACTAAACAGCTGGCTGTAGGTTGTTAGTTGGGCAGGGTTATTTTTACACTTTTACACGTTTATTATCTACTCAAGGTGTCATTGAGTCTTAGCTACCCCAGTCTAGCAATAAGAAGCAAATCCTGTAAAAATGTCATTGTTTAACCCATGAACACTGCAGAAGACAATAAAGACACTCCTGTTATGTTGCTTGCTCTGATTTGTCCTGATCATAATGTCATGTACAATATCAATGTATGCTTTCAAGTAGCATCCAAGTGTTGAGTGAAGGTGGGTTGTCAGCATCATTGCTGTGGAAAGCAGTATTAACCAGCATTCAGGTTGTTTGTAACAGTTTATGTGAAGGCTCTCTTCCATAGGATGAATATGTTTGACAAAATAACTATAACAATGAAATTAAGACACTCTGCACAACTTCCAGTTAACAGTGGGTGAATCAGGTGCTGTACAGTAGAAGGACATCAGGATCGCAAATAAAAATAAGAATGGGGCCTGAGCACACTCTTCACTTTTCAGCTTTAATTCTGGAAATTTCATAGAGACTGAACTATAACAATGGTTTGAATGTGACATGTAAAAAGTCCTGCAACTTGTTATTTAATGTTTCAAATGTCACAGAACAGACTTTTCCTTTACAGCTATAAAACATTCTGCTTACAGATCTTTGTATTTTATTAACATAATAGCTAGTGAAAAAATGGAGAGGTGGGGTACACCCTGAACAAGTTGCCAGTCTCCCAGACAAACTTTTACATTCATACCCTACGGCAATTTAGAGTGAACCTAAGATGCATGTTTTTGGACTGTGGGTGGAAACCTTAGTACCCAGAGATCATCGATCTGTTGTCTCTGTCGACCTAAAAAGCAATCTTACAGTAAGTATCCATTTATATTGTTTCTCATATCCTTCGGTTCAAACAAATGTCATATTTTTTGTTCATTTCACATCAGCTAAAAATAATATATCATAGATTAAATAAAATAGTGGTATTATGATGCAAACTAATGACAAATTTTACTCTTTAGTATAGTAGTAACCTTTTAACTTAAAAGATAGATAGATAGATAGATAGATAGATAGATAGATAGATAGATAGATAGATAGATAGATAGATAGATAGATAGATAGATAGATAGATAGATAGATAGATAGATAGATAGATAGATAGATAGATAGATAGATAGATAGATAGATAGATAGATAGATGATTTGATTTTTTTACGCTTTCATGTCATACCAATTGTTAACTGTATAAAGGGCATCAATACTTTATTATGTTTGATTCTCCTCATTTAAAATGTTATCTTCAGATGAGCTCCAAGCCAAAGAGCCATAAAGGAGGATGGCAAGGCTTAGGGCATTTGCCAGCGATGGGGTTTAGCCTTCAAATGCCAGAAATAGACCAGCCCCAAGGCAGAGGAAATGGCATGATCTCTATAAGAAGGTAAAGTAAAGCCACTATAAATGGTGGTGAATGGTGGCTTTTATACTCAGAATATGTAAGCTTTTGTTGCCTGCGCTGCAGCATCCTCCTCCTCCTGTCACCCAACACTCTATGGCCTCACTATTTACTTCTGCTGATACAGCTCCACGGTCCTTCTTGAGATCCCCTCCATTTTTGTCAGACTATTGTTCCTCAGCTTTGGCGCAGATTCAAAATCAAGAGTCTTGCTTGTATACAGTACTGTGCAAAAGTTTTAGGCCGGTGTGAAAAAAGTCTGTTAAAGAATGCTTTCAAAAATGGAACTGTTAATCATTTATTTTCATCAATCAACAAACTGCAGTGAATGAACAAATCAATATTTGGTGTGACCACCCTTTGCTTCAAAACAGCATCAATTTTTCTAGGCACACTTGCACTCAGTTTTTGAAGGAACTCGGCTGGTAGGTTGTTCCAAACATGTTGGAGAACTAACCACAGATCTTCTGTGGATGTGAGAAAGTCACAAGAGGAAGCTGTCTTCTATCTCTTCATGTAATCCCAGACACACTCGATGATGTTGAGATCAGGGCTCTTTGGGGGCCATACCATCACTTCCAGTAAGTCTTGTTCTTTTTAACGCTGAAGATAGTTCCTAATAAATTTGGCTGTATGTTTGGGTTCGGTCACTTAGCATTATGCAAACTGATAAAAACAAACATTCATCATTTCTATTTCTGAAAACAGTCCTTGTTTACAGCATTTTTTACACCTGCCTAAAACTTTTTCACAGTACTGTATATTGGTAGCCAGTCTTCATTGATTGCACATTGCACCAGTAAGAGCAGAGTGTGAAGGTTCAATTAGCAGGGTAAGAGCACAGTTTTGCTCAAAATATTGAAATGCACACAACATTATGGGTGACATACCAGAGTTCAAAAGAGGAGAAATTGTTGTTGCACGTCTTGCTGGCCCATCTGTGACCAAGACAGCAAGTCTTTGTGATGTATCATGAGCCACGGTATCCAGGGTAATGTCAGCATACCACCAAGAAGGACGAACCACATCCAACAGGAATAACTGTGGACGCAAGAGGAAGCTGTCTGAAAGGGATGTTGGGGTGCTAACCCGGATTGTATCCAAAAAACATAAAACCACGGCTGCCCAAATCACGGCAGAATTAAATGTGCACCTCAACTCTCCTGTTTCCACCAGAACTGTCCGTCGGGAGCTCCACAGGGTCAATATACACGGCCGGGCTGCTATAGCCAAACCTTTGGTCACTCATGCCAATGCCAAACGTTGCATTTCAATGTTGCAAGGAGCGCAAATCTTGGGCTGTGGACAATGTGAAACATGTATTGTTCTCTGATGAGTCCACCTTTACTGTTTTCCCCACATCCGGGAGAGTTACGGTGTGGAGAAGCCGGAAAGAAGCGTACCACCCAGACTGTTGCATGCCCAGAGTGAAGCATGGGGGTGGATCAGTGATGGTTTGGGTTGCCATATCATGGCATTCCCTTGGCCCAATACTTGTGCTAGATGGGCACGTCACTGCCAAGGACTACTGAACCATTCTTTAGGACCATGTGCATCCAATGGTTCAAACATTGTATCCTGAAGGCGGTGCCATGTATCAGGATGACAATGCACCAATACACACAGCAAGACTGGTGAAAGATTGGTTTGATGAACATGAAAGTGAAGTTGAACATCTCCCATGGCCTACACAGTCACCAGATCTAAATATTATTGAGCCACTTTGGGGTGTTTTGGAGGAGCGAGTCAGGAAACGTTTTCCTCCACCAGTATCACGTAGTGACCTGGCCACTATCCTGCAAGAAGAATGACTTAAAATCCCTCTGACCACTGTGCAGGACTTGTATATGTCCTTCCCAAGACGAATTGACGCTGTACTGGCCGCAAAACGAGGCCCTACACCATACTGATAAATTATTGTGGTAACACCACAAATAGGATCATGACAAGGGGCAACGCTGGGAGAATCTACACCCAATTGGAATAGGCTCAACTTTGTGCTGTTTAGCTCGTTGCTTTAATGTGAAGTAAAAATAAATACTGTATATCTGCAATATATTCATTCAAGAATTAAGAACTCTTTATTTTCATACATGATTTTGTCCAACACAAATTGTGTAATCTATTCTTAGAAACTAACTTACAATAAAATCACTTTTAAGCAAATATTGTGTTTTTACTGTCAATGAAATCTGTGCTTTCTGTGCCTTTGATTGTGTCTCAGTGTGTTGCATGTGCAGGAAGGAAACCAGCTTAGACAAACTGCTGGTAAAAGTGACAGTAATAACTTTTGAGATGAAATCTACATAAAGGAAAATTAGTAACTGTGGGCTAGACGGTTTCATTTTTAGATATAATTTTTCCTAACCGTCCATTACAGTACAGAGCAGTGTCCCAACTGCATTAAAAGGTCATTACTAGCTTACATTCAACTGCAGGTTCCAAACTGTGCATGGAAAGAAATATTTTTGACTCATACAACAGCTGGGCAAACATGTCATTCAAAAAGGTATCCAAACCCACCTGGCCCTATGTGAAAACATAACTGCCCCCCATTTTAAAATTTAAATTAACTTTGTATAGTCAGATGTTTTTGGAAGGCTAACTACAATTTTACCAGCCACACTCAGGTCTGATTACTACTGGACCTGTAGATTCAAGAAATCATTAGTTATAACCTGTCTGACAACATGAAGTAGGCTAAAGGATCTCAAATAGTAACACATCATATCCGAGTGTCAAATTAAGAACAGGCAAGAAAAAATGTAGTATGTACTTGTATGTATAATTAGTAGGTCAGTGTCATGTAAATACAGGTTCAGTACAACTAGGGAACAACTTAATGTAAACCATAATGGACGATTTCATGTTAAATAATGTTTTTCCATCAGGTCTTTTTATTAAAACACAGCGTTATGATTGAAAGTCTACTGGGCACTCTGATTAACGATGATAAGACTCTTGCTTTGACATAACTTTTACTTCTGCTTTCACAGAAGCACCAAGCCACAGTTTACTAATTCAAGTTCAAAACACTAATCTAGATTAACCTACACAGCTAGGTGTACCAAGATGTTATCTGAGCCAGCCTGTGTTACGTGACTTGTTATCTAATCAAGCTGTCACTTAATCTAAGCTGCCCTGGTCTTGCAAAGAAATGCACACCACATCCTTTGTATCATTTTCTTGTTTAACTCAACAAATGCTCTGCAAGGCCTGCATATATTTTATGAAAGGAGAATTATTGTAATATATAGAGTATAGGAGTGGAATAATAAAAACTGTGCTATTTAAAATATTGTAACACTTTTGTCTTTTGCATTTGCTCAAGCATTTTAACCAAACAATAATAGCTGCCAGTGTCGAGGGAATAAGAGAAATGACAACATCATGAATATGTAAAGCACCATCTACAACTATGCAGGCTGTCCCTAAAAATCTCTTTGATGGATCCCTTCTGCAGGACGAACAATGTTCAACAAACTAAATGTAAAGACTCAGAAAGTATTTTAATTTCCTATACAAATGTACAAAGCTCTAAATGCCAATATATGTATATAGATATATATGTATATACACACGTGGACAAAATTGTTGGTACCCCTCTGTTAATGAAAGAAAAACCCACAATGGTCACAGAAATAACTTGAATGTGACAAAGGTAATAATGAATAAAAATTCTATGAAAATGAACAAATGAAAGTCAGACATGCTTTTCAAACATGTTTCAACAGAATTATTTAAAAAAATAAACTCATGAAACAGGCCTGGACAAAAATGATGGTACCCTTATTTTAATATTTTGTTGCACAACCTTTTGAGGCAATCACTGATCAAATGATTCCTATAACTGTCAATGAGACGTCTCCCCTCTCAGCAGGTATTTTGGCACACTCCTCATGAGCAAACTGCTCCAGTTTTCTCAGATTTGAAGGGGCCTTTTCCAGGCGGCATTTTTTTCAGCTCCTTCCAAAGATCTCAATGGGATTTGGGTCAGGGTCATAGAAGGGCCCACTTCAAAATAGTCCAATGTTTTTTCTAGCCATTCTGGGGTTTTTAGCTGTGGGTTTGGATCATTTCCCGGGCTAAAAGACCCGACTTGCGACTGAGACCAAACCCTTTTGACACGGGCAGCACATTTCTCTCTAGAACCCCCTTGATAGTCTTGAGATTTCATTATACCCTGCACAGATTCAAGAACACCCTGGCCAGATGCAGAAAAAGCACCCCCCAGAACATAACAGAGCCTCCCCCTTGTTTCACAGTAGGGACAGCCCCTTTTTTCTTCATATGCTTCATTTTTCCATCTGTGAACATAGAGCTGATGTGCCTTCCCAAATAGTAATTTTTGTCTCATCTGTCCATAGAATTCTCCCAGAACCCCTTTGGGCCTTGGAAACTGTTTTTTTGGGAAAATTCCAGTCTGGCCTTTTTTTAAATGTTTTGTCTTCAACGATGGTGTTCCCTTTGGCCCGTCTCTCATTAAGTCCACTTTGCCCTAAAACCCAACGTCGGTTTGGTGCGATCTGACACTGATGTTCCTTGAGCTTGAAGTTCCCTTCAATCTTTAGAAGTTTTTCGGGCTCTTTGTTACCGTTTGTATATCGGGTTCCCCTTTGTGTTGTCAAAAAATTTTTCCCTCCTGCGTCCACGTCCAGGGAGGTTGGCTAAAAGCCCCATGGATCTTAAATTTCTGAAAATATTTTAAACTGTTTTTCCAGGAAACATAAAAGGCTTTTTGGAGAGGGTCTTAAAAACCTTTCCCTTTTAAACATGGTTGCCCCATAATTTTTTTTTTCTATCTTAAAGACAATTTTTTCCCCCGCTTTCTCTGGTCCCATGTTGAGTTTTGGTAAAACACCATGTCCCAAAACAGCACAGGGGAACCCCTGTGCCCTTGTATAGGCCGCTGACTGATTATGGGAATAGAGAGCCCCTTTAAAAAGCTAATTAAGGGGACACCCCTTAAATTTAACTTTTCCCTTTGGGGTCAATAATTTTTGTCCAAAACCCTTTTTTCAGGGTTTTTTTTTTTTAAAAAGGAATTCGTTAAAGCAATTTAAAAAAGCAATGTTGACTGTCTTTTTTCAATTCATTGAATTTTTATTCGTTACTCCCTTTTGGGCAATTCAAGTTTTTTCCCCGTGACCATTGGGGTTTTTTTTTAAATTAACCAAGGGGGAAACCCAAAAAATTTTTTTTCCACGTATGTCCCCTTTATACCCTATACAAAACCCCACAACCCCAAAACACACACACACACACACAACATATATATATAAAATTATAATTTTATATATATATAAAATATTAAATAAAATATATATATAAACATAAAACCAGTAAGGGCCTTTTCCAACCCTTTACTTTTTGCACCCAGTAACTAACTCTAAAATTTTGGGAAGTTTCCTTTCTTTTTTTTTTTTGCAGGTAAAATTTCAATCCCCCCAAAAAAGTAAATAAATTACAAATAGTTGTTTTTGTCCCTTTCCCCCTGGGTGCCCCTTACCGGGGGGGAGGGTTTTTTTTAGTGTTCCCTAATCCTAAGAGCTAGTTGGGGGCTTTTTTTCCCCCGGGGGTAGGGGTCACCCCAAAGGCCCAAACGGGCCCCTTTTGGGGTTCAGCCAAAGCCCCAGCCCCCCAGCCCCCCTTAAGACGAAAAAAATAAATGGAAAAATTTCCCCCTGGGCCCAGACGCAGGTCCACCCGGTGGCCCCACTTGGGGGCCAGCCTGGGGGTTGGGGAATGCTGGCGTTGGCCCGGTGGGGGTTTTTCCCACGGGGCCTCGGCCGGCACAGCCCAAAGAGGAAAGTGGGTACCCCTTCCCGTTTGGGCCCCCCCAACCCTGGGGGGGCCCCGGGGGTTGGGTGCAATGAGTATGGGGGAGGGGGGAAAGGTGGAGACCTTGGCGGTCTGTTTCCTCAGCTGGGGAAGCGGGGTTTTGGGGACGTGGAATGCCCTCCTCTCTGGGGGGGAAGGAGCCTAAAGGGTAAAAGGGGTTTAAGGGAGGGGTAGAGAGGTTTCCCCCCAAAGAAGATGGGTTTACCCCCCGATGAAACCGGTTTTTTGGAACCAGTCTCCTTTAAAGGGGGTTTGGGGACACTTTTTCCCAGCCCTGGTTTTCCCCTTTGGAGGGGACTTGGAGGGGGCTGGGGTGGGCATACTTGTTGGTTATGGATGATGTGGTCCTATTGGCTTCAGACAATGGATGGATGGATGTTTATGTACCTTTAATTTAAACTGCAGATTTTGTCAAATCTCAAAGTCCAGAAACTGATGATGATTCTATAAAGATCTTGAGAGTTTGTACATGTTTGTCTCATTTGTGTCTGTGTTGAGCTTGTTTCAGACTGACAACGAGGGGTACTCCACCTTTTCACCATTTACTACTAGGGATAGACTTGGCTTTTTTTCAAAAACGAGGGGATGAGCAAAAAAAACAACTAAAATGATGGAAGGTGAAGATGCCCCTATCTGTTTCAGGGGAAGGGTTGTGTTTCTTGAGTTGCGGTAGAAAATACAGTCTCTGTTGGGCCTTCTTCTGATCATGTCTGGGGGTTGAGGAACCCCTTCAGGTCTGAAAAAAGGCTGGTTTCCTGGGAAAATGGAAAGTGATCCGAAGTAGACCCCGGTTTTTAAAGGATAGTGAGGGAAGGCAATTTAGAGGGTGTTCTCCGGAAGTCCTCCTTCATTTTAGTTGGTTTAGCTACAGGTGTTTCTGAGTGCAGCAGTGAACTAGCTGATCCTGACACTCGTCTATCTCCAACCTTAGGAGTTTCAAAAGGAGGTTCGTTTAGGTGGGATTCCCTTTTTTACAAGACAGAAGAGTGGGGGGGAAAAAATACACCCCTGGGGGGCACTGAAGGTTTTTGAGAGGGGAATATGCTTCCCAAACCTCACAAAAATGCTGTCGGGTTTGTTAGGAAGTTTGGGGATCCAAATTTACAAAGGGAAGGGTGTCACTGTGGTTTGGGGGGGAGCTTCTTGGGTGGAGGGATGGTTGGGTTGAATTTTTTGGTTTTTTTTTTTTTTTTGAAGGTCAAACTGAAATTTACAAACAAAATCTCAAAGGGGATCGAAAAGGGGGTGCAGATGAAAGTGTAGAATCAGATTGCGCATCGTCCCGACCTGGGGTTTTCCCACAAGCAAAAGCAGGGGGACAGCAGGAGACCTGTATGTCCCTTTTAGGTGGGTTCCCCAACCCGGGTTTTTTCCCAAAAGGGTTTTTATGACCCACAGACATCAGAACAACAGACATTTAATCCTGTGATAGTGCGTTTCTTGGAGATGATGGTGAAGTGTTTAAAGCAGGAGGGAATCTCACACAGCTACAGGGACTTGTTAAAGATGTGATTTTAAAGGGGGTTAGTTGGTTAGTGCAGGTTTTCAAGCAGAGAAGGGGAGACACCATCAGGACCCAGAGTTTTTTTTCCATTCAGACGCTGGAAGACACTATTGACATCTGTTTCTTTAGTGCAGGCACGGGAAGAGAGGCAGGAGTTTTAGAGTTATTGGTGGGAGATGTAGCTCGATATGCGCTGCCAAAAAACTTTATAAATTGATACGGAAAACTGCTTGGTCTTGTTAGTCAAGCACTCAACCGGTTTACATCTAGCGTGCTGATAAATGAATCAGTTGCCTACGCAAAGGAAAACTTGGCCGTTATTAACCATCAAGATAAGGATTTTCCTATTTCCATTTAACTATTGGCAAGTGCTATCAGCCACAAGCTTTTAACTGGAACACCTACAATTTATTTGTAAGCTACACTGTAGAAAGCCTGAATTCAACATATACCCAGGCAAGATAAAATTATGAAATTGACAGTTTTCTGTTGTGTAGGTTTTCATTTGCAAATGTATAGGCTAAGATATTATTTCCAAGCAGTTTGTGTTTTAAAAATGGATGCCCAGCTCGTATGTGTATAATGTATAATTAGTAAGCTTAGACCTAGATCTAGCCCAAGCACTGGTCTGGTGGTGTCCAAACAAACAATGCAACTCCATTTTTTCAGATAACATGACAGCAACAGTAACAAAAACTAACCAACCAAATTGGTTTAGTCTTAATGATTCCTTTGTTGACTCATCCAAATTTGTGATGATCAAATCCTTCATCTCATCTCTTTGTCTCTGGTTGCCACAGATAGCAACATCTAAGGAACTTTATTTTGCATCACAGAAAAAAAAATCTTGGTAGTTTTGCTCTAGCCACACTGACTGATAATCTCCCACAGTAGCAGACAGGAAATTAGCTGACATACTATTGCAAACAACCATAGAAAATCACTTTAAAGAAAATAAGCAGAAGGTAAAACTGTTTCTTAGACAGACAAGGTATCCATGTATCCTAAGTGAAAAACCTATTCTCATTCGTTGTGTCATGATTGCCCACTTAATATTAAGCAGGCCCTTGTTTCAACCACCAGTCAATTGTTTTGGTGAGTTTGAAGCCAGCTGATGGTCAGAATTTTTGTGGTTCCTTGAACCATTTTCTTAGCTCATTTTCCCACAAGTGTCCTTCTGAGGTAGGAGTGGGAAGACTGCTCTGATAGGGAGGTTCTATGAATGAATAAGGAGTGTAACTAACCACTAAAATGACTTAAGTGAATGTCATTTGTATCTTATGTTATTTGTCATAATATTTCCACCATAATCAAGTCCTACAGTACAGAAACATGACTAGAGTCAAAGGAAACTTAATAACCTGGTAAACTGTTTCGGTTGACTAATCTTTTATGTTAAGAACACACACCCTTTCTGTACGCACCAAGTTTTGTAGAGTACTGCAAAGGCTCTACACAACAGACACTACACAGTTAAAATATTTTTTTATAGCTCATGATGTAATTCACCTTTTGTATTCAGATGCTCCATCATACACATACTAATAGAGGTGGGCCAGTAACTTATACAGGGGGTGGGAAAAACCCATTACACTTTGGTTTTAGCAAACGTTGCAGCAACCTCAAATGCTCTCCATTTTCAGCCCCTCAAACATCCCCCAGCTGTTGCACACACTGACACACAGTGGTACTTTCTCTCTCAGCCCACAGAGAGCAAACGTTTTTCACGGTTTTTTTGGAACTTCACAGATAGTGTTAGAGCACCAACTACTGGAAATGCACTGAATTCTCTGAAGTCTCCACCTGGTTAGCATGTAGTGCAAAGTGCCAAACCATCCTGTGAGTGGAAAGTGATGGTCATTTCTGTGGGCCAAAAATAATTTGAATTACCGGGCCACTAATGGGTCAGATTTTAATTTTTGTTAAAAAAAAAACATTGTGCAGGACCCTTCACCTCACCAGATCTTCGTGCCTGTCCCTGCATCATGGAAGTGAGTAAGGTTGTGCCAGAAACTTTTTCGTCTAATAACATATTGTGTTCAGGTTTTGGGTAATAAAGAATAATTTGTGCAGATTTACTCTGTTTATTATTACCTTATGCCTTTCCTCTAATAATATTTTTTTTCTTTCAGTTCTACCTCTGCAATACTAGACATACTGCACTAATACTAATATTTCATGCACCACGCTGAGCTCTTTGTCTTATCAGGCATAAATCTTGTCTTCTACTCAGGAATCTCAACTATTGCTGCT
Organism: Crenichthys baileyi; assembly: GCA_036173005.1. Taxonomy (NCBI): domain Eukaryota; kingdom Metazoa; phylum Chordata; class Actinopteri; order Cyprinodontiformes; family Goodeidae; genus Crenichthys; species Crenichthys baileyi. The sequence goes on from JAHHUM010002036.1 coordinate 857,687, forward strand.
CTTATTTCTCATCGGTATTTGTGGTATTTCAGAGATGAAGCACATGAGCGACGGTGCATCTATAAATCCACCTCATTTAAAACACATGGTTACTGAATTGCAGCAGTGACATTTTTACTATCTTTTTTCTGGTTGAATCCATGATCATTTCACAATGAAGGAAACAGTATTTAAAAATTTTTTATTTATCATAAAAAATTAATGAAAGTCAAAGCAACAGATGACCAAAGTGTGGTACACAGCAAAGCTGAAAGTTAGTGAAACCGAAACAGCAGAGCAGAAAATGGGGCAACATTTTTGTTTCAACACTTGGATCAGTTTGACCAATCTTCCTGCTGCTGCTTTGAAGTAGTTTGAGTTTGCTTACAGTTCTTTCCATCCAGATAGGCCATGCTGGTCTTTGTCCTCACTTTGCTGGGGTCAGCACAGATTCTTTTGCCTCTGAATGTGGTAAATCTTGTAAAAGTGAAAGAAAAACACATATTTAATATATTTTTGTTGCATTTCTTTAAAAAAATTATGTTTAAATAAACAATACCGACAGACTATGGTCACTAGCCTAAGTCTTTTTTCTAACTTACACCACTGCAGGTACATCACATTGTGATGAATCTTGGAAGTAGTAACTCTTCAGCAAAGATCGATGAACCTTAGTGCTAGGGTACTTCAGACAGCATTTTGAGATACCTTTAAATAAAAATGCATTAATTTTATATTTCTAACCATGGAAAGAAAATAACATGCTAAGTTATTTTATTTAAAAAGCAAACGTTCATCTTACCTTGAGCTGAAAAGGTGGGTAGCACTAAGGTTACTAGTAAAAACAGGATGAAACTCATAATTGAAGCAAAGATGTACATGCACAGTCTTTTCCTTGAGGCTTGTTTAAGGTTACCAAATCAGTTGAAACTCATTAATAAGGTATGTAATTTAAGTTTTCTGCACCACAAATATACAGTTAGAAAGAAGAAGTGTAATGCCACCTCCCACTAAAACCTTACAGCCTCCCACCACTTTTCATTTCCCAAAAACACAAAAGAGATGTTTAGAGTACCGTAGTGTTCATTACATTTTTGTCTATCTACCTAATTTTGTTATGTTTTAACCAAAGACTTTAAAGTATTTTGTTTAGTTTTTTTGCTAGACCAACAGAAGGTAGCAAATAATTGGGAAGTGGAAAGGAAAAGATACATGGTAGTATTCATATTCATCCCCCTGATAACCCATAACAAAATCTAATGCATCAATGTTCATTGATCACCTAACAGTCCTCACGTATGTGATTTCATCTCAGTGTAGATACAGATGTTCAAAACTCAGAGATGAAGGCCTCAGAGGTTTGTTAGGCAATAATAAATGTTGACGGGACAACCATAGCTCTACACTCCATGAATGTGGCCTTTATAGAAGAGCAATAACAAAAAAACTATCATTGAAAGAAATACATGAAGAGTTTGCAGAAAACATGTGGGTGTGATCATGTGTTCAGATGAAACTATAATATAACTTAGCTGCAAATTTCTATGTGTGAAAGAAAACCAACACTGCCCATCATCTCTAAAACAGCATCTTCACAGTGAAACATGGTGGTGGCAGCATCATGCCATGGCGATGCTTTTCTTTTGGGGGGGTATGGTTACAGTGAATAGGAAGACTGATGGAGGTAAATACAGAGTATTGGAAGAAATCCTGATATAAGCTGCCAAAGACTCAAAACTAGGGCAGAGCTTCACCTTCAAGCAGGACAGCCATCCTAAAAATAAAGCCAGGGATAGAATAGATTTATTTAAATAAAAGCAAAATTATGTGTTGCAGAATTGCAGTCAAAGTCTAGACCAAAATCCAATTAGGAATCTGTGGTTATACACACTGTCAAATCTGAGACTGACCTATTTTACAAAAGAATAGGTAAAAATGTCAGTCTATAGATACTTTAGATTTTTTATTAGTAAAAAATGTGTATGTTTTTTCTTCCACTTAGTAATTTTGCTCTTATTTGTGGTGATCTATCGCAGGGAACCCCAATCAATCATAAAAGTTTGCGGACAAAATGTGAAAACGTCCAAAGGTTATGAATATTTTTGTAAGACGCTGCATTGTCGGTAATAAAACCATGCCTCAAGTTAATCATAAATCCTTCACTCATTCAATACACCATGTCAGCCTTCATGATCTATCCACATTTCTGCCTATATGATTCGATAACAAAGAAAGAAGCAACAATAATATTAAGGCTTTGAACATAGCAGTTTATACCAAACATGACAATTAGCTCGCTTGCTCTGCATCTCCTAACGTACTAGTTGTTGTGGACATTCTCCAAGTCAGTTGGTTGCCTCCTCCACAGTTTTACTTTCAGTTCCTCCTCATAGCTCCTCTTCCATAACCAAAAGTCCTTGATCCTCCAAATAAAGTTCAACATTGATCTTGTCCACTAGCAACAACTTCTTGTTGCATCCTTGTTGTGTTGGTGTTAGTGATAGAACAAGGAGCAAAACGCACATTTTGTACAAAAAAAATCACACAGCAGGGATCTGGAACATGAGACCGTATAAACATAAAAAAAATGTTGAGTTTCTCTTTGGGATTAATAAAGTATTTTTGAATTGTATTGAATTGAATTCAACTGATAAGCTTTTGGATTTTAAGGTGTTTGCGTTGCAACATATGCTTCTGTTTCCTTTTACAGTAACAGAACTTCACAAAGAGAGGTAAAACATATACGTCACATAGGTTAGTCACATGGCATGCACAAGGAGATAGGTTTATGCACACACACTCCCACACACACACACACACACACAATGTTCTGTTCCACTGAATTTCACATGGTTTGTTGTCATGTACATTTATGCAAGTGAAAAAGTGTTAGAACTGCTCTCAGTGTTCAAAGTGTTTATAGCTTTGTTTCCTTAAAAAAGTTGTGTTTAAACCTGATGCAAGACCCTATTTATATATTTCTTTAAATTGCTTGCAACATTTTGATAAAAAACAGATAGATGAAAAAAATAGGTCAGTGAAAACAACCTCAAAGGTTGCAGGAAAACAAAAATGGGGCTTAATGATACATCTTAAAATATCATTGGCTGGACAGCTGCAGTTTTGTCACATGACAACCACAAACTTCAGTCTATTAATGGAATTGTATCTGATGGAGTGGGAGGATTCATAATTGGGCAGGATGCAAAAAAAATAGGAATCCGATTCACAGCTTTCAATTGTGAGCTAAATTGAAGTTCTACTCTGGTATTGTTAATTGAATTTAGATAGCAGTTGATCATCCTCATCTAAGATACTTGGACTGATCAACCTGAGATGGATTGTTCTACACTGCGCAGAGACTCTTCAAAACACAGTTTGACAGTTTGGGTATGGGAGATTGGGGACTTGCCCAGGACGTCATTCAACCAAGAAATATTGATAAAAACAGAAAATTAGAATAGTTTATAGACTAATTCAAGATTAGAACAATAACACTTTTTTTATTAAGATTGGAAAAGACTGCAAATACAGAATCCAAACAAGACATGAAAATAAAGCATTGATATAAAAAACTGTACAAAGCAGTGTGTTTATCATAAAACAAATCAAGTAAATGTGTTATGTATTTTCTGGCCCTAGGGAACACCCACACTTCTAACCACCTGACTGGCCTACTTACATATAGCTTGCTCATTTGACTCTTGACCCTGCCCTCCAATTTCCTCATCCATTCTTTCTTACATCATTTGTATTCATGTTTTCTCCCTGCTCATCCTTCTTTTCCTCATTTCTCTTTATGATCTCTTTATATGATTCAGTATCCCCCTGGAGTACAATATTTACAACCACCAGTCTCATCATATTCTTGTTTTTGACAGCGTTCTTGCCCTATATAGGAACCTTGCAGCACTCTGTGCCTCAGAGCAACAAAGGGCATGTAACATCAACCGCTGAAAACCAGCTGTGACTCAAAATCTAACTTTGGCATCATTGGCCACTCAGAGTACATTGCTTTTTTTTGCAGTGCCTAGACTGGACACAATACAGGTACCTTTTTGTATTTTAATTACTTTTGCCATCCCCATGTCTCCCTGTAAGGTGAGTCGTATTACGCCTGCCAGTGATAATTGTTGAAATGTAAAAAAAGAAAAAAAATCACAAATTGCGAGTGTGTGGGGATTTATTTTTAGTTCAACTTATTGCCGTCTTATGCATTTCAAGAGAAATATGTCTAATAGCCTCACTTTCTCTACACTAAATAGATGATAGTCTCAGTAATTAGTAGTTACTATGACATCCCTGCTAATTTAGTTAGATTCATTGGAGTTTGACCTATATAAACTTTCTAAATATATAGACAACTTGTTAGACTTTATCCTTTGAACAGTTTAAACTGGTGAAATAGATTTAAAGTCTTAAATTAACTGGTATCTAGTGAACAGTGTTCTCTTCCTTATATAGGACTAATGACCTTAAAAAAATCAACAATTCCAACTTAAGTAAACCTTTTGCGGCAAACTTAGTAGTTATGATGAACACTTATTGTTTTTCAGAATTGCTAACTTTTGAATCTCTATCAATTTAAATCTATATCTTCTGCAGCTCTGGCTTCAAGCATTACTGTTTTTACTTTAGTAAAAACAATTCATCCACCACCACTGAGATCTACTACTCATCATAAAATATCTTTTCTGACTCAAATATCTCAGCTACTGCTACTGATCTAATCTTTCATTAGTGTCATTCCCTGTGGTATAAAAGACATGAGCAATAAAGACAAGAAAAGATGAACAATGGGTGCTAAGAAGGAGAAGGCAACAGTTTTAATCAGATTTGAATATTAAAATCGAGAAGTTATATTCTTGATACTCTGACAAGCTTGAGTGTGAAGTCACAATAAAATGTATTTACATATTTACATTAGTTAGAAAAAGATTAAATAATCTCAAACAAAAGTCAAATACAATACATTTTTTTAATTTTACAAAACTGAGGTACATTCTAAAGTTTTAATTCAGTTAAACTCAAACAACTTAAGATGAGAGATTATAGATGGATCCCTTGTGTTTCAATAGAGGGATCGGTGTTAGGTGTGTTCCTGTCATTGGTGCTGCTGTTTTAAGATTGTATGTCTTCGCTGCCAGTTCTTTCCATCCAGATACGCCATGCTTGTCTTTGTCCACACATTGGTCTGGCTGGCACAGATTCTTCTCCCCATGATTGTTGTGAATCTTTTGAAGAAAATAAAAAGGAGAGAGACCGAATAAGAAATAACATGGTTGATAAGTTGCTGCAGATTTTCTTAAGAAAAGATAATCGATGTAGCTGTATAAATTTTAATGAATCTCACTGAAAAATAACATATTTTAAATAATCCATCTAGATAGTGACTTACACCACTGCATTTTGAGTGCATGATGATGGATCCTCCACATAGTAGCTCTTCAGTAAGTCTCGATGAACTTTTGTGGCGGTGATTTTCAGGCAGCAGTTTGAGATGCCACCTTTAAATAAAACACAGGGAAGAGTCAATTACGATTGCCATACCTCGTTAAAAATACACAAAAAAAACAGGTTGAAACTTGCTTGTAATCTATATATTTCACTTACCTTGTGCCAAGGCAGTCGGCACCATCATGGTTACCAATAAAAGCAAGATGGAGATGCTTGTCATGGTGTTCTCTGCAGCAGAGGCTGATGTGATGTGAAGCCTGTGCTTTGAGCCGTTTTAAAGACCACCAACTCATTTTGCATTCATTTAAATCACTTGCAGTGCAAGGTTTCCGCACCCACAGATACACACACGGATGGAAAGTACAAGTAATGCTTCCTCCCACAAAAGCTCACCGGCGTGGTCCGTGCCCCTCCACTCTCCTTACTGGTGGTCTGGGGGTGTTGAGACGTTTTCCACTTTCATACATCTTTGCCTATACTACTTTTGATTTATATTTCAAGTTAGTTTATAGAAATTGCAACAGATATATATACCAGAGGTTTATATAAATTATCTTATCTTATCACTCACCAAATATTTACAATAACTGGTTAACCAAGCAAGTGAGGTAGCATTTTACAATACCAGCTTGTTTCCTTTTAGTATCATTTCAGTTTTTCACAAAACCTCCAAACCTACTAAAGCACATTGCGGTGTTGTTATTTTAGTCAATCTCAAAGAAAACACTCTGGAAATCCTGTTAAAAAGCTAGAGTCTGGAAAAGCTCATAGCTTAAAAATAGTCACAAATGTAAATGCCTCAAAGGAAATGAAAATGTTTCATTGACTTTCTACAGCATAGCACTACTCTACTGAGTTTTTCACTTTCTAACATGGAAGCTTCCTGTTCGGTTTTGAGGTAACTGTTCCCGTGAGCTACTGCTGCTGCTGCTGCTGTACTTAGTTCTGCAACCACACAGCATGCTGACAGATCAGACGTACCTTTCTCTTTTGTTCTCGTGGGATTTAAAAGCCCATGGGATGGTTTAAGAATGCACAAACAGTTGTTCTGTTCCACTGAAACCTACATGGTTTGTGGTCACAAATCTTAAAGTTAAAGAGTTAGACAGTATGAACTATTGAACCTATGAACTATTTGTATTTGACTTTGTTAGATACACCCACTGAAGTGCTGGTTGAAACAAATAGCAAATCAGCCTGTCAGGTGCAACATTTCAATGTATATAGGTATCAAGATGCAGTGTAGATGCAGAGTGTAGATGGCTTACTGAAGTTCAAACTGAGCACCAGAAAGAGGAAGAAAGGGGATTTAAGTGACCTTGAATGTGATAGTGTTGCCAAGGTGTCAGGGGTTGGGACTCAAACCTGGGACAACTGTGTTGACGACTGAGTGCCTTACCACTACGAAAGACTCCCAGAAATGCCTTGTTGATGTCAGAGGAGAATGGGCATACTGGTTCGAACTTGGGCTACAGTGCCATAAGCCCACACCAGGTACTCCTTTCAGCTAAGAGCTGGAAACTGGGGCTACAATTTACACAGGCTTACCAACTTTGTACGATTTGCAAAACCTTACTTGGTCTAATGTTGCGGGCTGGGATACTCAGATGGTCGCTCATAATTCAATGTTGTAAAAAACATAAAACACATGATCCACATGATTCATCCAGCCCATTATCAACAGTTCAGGCTTGTGGTGGTAGTGTGATGTTCTATGGTGGTAGGGAATGTTCTATTGGCACACTTGGGGCCCCTTATGACCAACTGAGCATTATTTAAATGCCATATCCTGCCTAATTATAGTTGTTGAACTTCGGTTTTATACCAATCTTTAGATGGCTAATTCCAGTTGGGTAATGCAAATCCAAAAGGTAGAAAGCTATAAAACTTCTCAAACTGGACACAATAATGAGTCACTGTACAGCAATGGCTTCCACAGTCACCAGTTAACAATCATACAGAGCACCTTTGGGATGTGGTGTAATGGGAGATTCACATTGTGAATGTGCAGCCAAAATATCGAAGGCAACTGTGATGATAAACTATTCTTTGAGCATTGTTTCTGACACATTTCTCACTCTGTGCCATGATGAATTAAGGCAGATTTAAATAGAAAATGTCCAACACAATACTAGCAAGTTATATTTTGTAAAAGAGTATATTTATTTAACCGGTCGTAGTTCAAAAAGTGAAACAGAAATTATACAGATTCATTACAGAGTGATATACTTTAAGTTTAAATTTATTTCTTTTAATATTGATGATCATGACGGAAACTTAAAATTCAGTATCTTACAAAATTAGTTAACTAAGGCCAATATAAAAAAATAATACAGAAATGTTTTTTAATGATCACTTTATGACCTACACAATCATAGGCAGGGCTATGGACTTGACGGTTGTCCAACAGACAGTCAATGACACCCTCCACAAGTAACAAAATCCTTAAAAAAACATATATATTTATATATGGCACTTCCCACAGAGAGGAGTAAAAATTATTTACAAGGTAAAACACATACAGTGTATACGTACTATAAAGGGCCACACGGTGGTGCTGTAGGTCGCACTGTCAAGGTCAAGGGTTCAGATTTTGGTCTGGGGTCTTTTTGCATGCAAACAATGCCAAAAGGCTGTGATTTTTAAAAGCTACAAAATGTGCCACAAATCTTGTTAGGTATGGAAGGCCAAAGTACTCAAAATTAAATAAATAAATAAAACATTTTGAAATAAGTATCTACGTGAATAAATAATAGATACGTATATGATGTGTAAGAACTGAATTCATATAAAATTCTCAGAGCATATTATGTAGTGCATATTATGAAATATATTTCATTCTTCTTTAAAAATGTGGGTAATAATATAAAAAATTGTTTTGCATACATTTGTTTTCTTAATAAAAGGAATTATTGTTGAGGCATTTTTATTTAATTCCAGCAGTTTTTATTCCAAATTGTAATTTTCCCAAAGTCAGCTTTTATTTATTTAATAATGGTGTTTTCCCAAAGGCCTTTTTTTATTATTATACTTTTCAGCATAATGACTTCATATGTCAATTAGCGTCAGTGGGTTGGGCCTGCACGCCCAATGGCTTATCCTGAGTAATTTATTTTCTTGGATATCTGCTTACTTGACAGCTTGTACAACTAGCAACAACTTGCTAGGTTAAGGGTCATGAAGAATGGTGGAGTGGCATAAACATTAGCACATCATTGAGCAAAATACTGTCAGAACATTATATTTTAAGTCATTAGGATGATGTTTTTGGTAAGATCAGGAAGATAATTACTTTTCACGATATTAGCGTCGATGACGGCGACCACGTCCTTAAATCCTGGGCACAGCACTCAAGACTTCAGTGCCGTCTGTCATAACCATTGGGGTTATTGCTAATATGTTTTCAGTATTACCCAGCACAATTTGAAGGACAATCGCCGAAGAATGGCTAAGGTAATTTTATTCTGTGAGATTTTGTGTATGTCTTTATTCAGATGATCATAATATTAGCACAAAAATGTATTGTGGATGTCTGAGTCCTAGCCGATGCAACGTGTAAAGCTACCCAGGGCACCGTGTCCTTGTTAATACACCCTGGAGTTTACTTGTTACTTCTTGTTACAGATTCTACATCGATTAAAGGCTATAGGGCGATTCCACCTATAATCTTGTCTAGTTTGAAAACTCCAATAATTTTGTTTCAAAGCTGGAATGTATTATTCTGTACTACAAAAACAATCATTCAGACATAGTCTGGGATTTGTAAAACCTTTATTCAATTTCAAGTTTAATAAAGGGCCATACTAGTGCTTTTTTTGCATGTAGCTTTCATAAATTTCCCAAAATTAAGCCTCAAAATTGTTAGAATGCTCAAATCTAACAAGGTGTATTGTAGATAAGCTGTAGGTTCATTTAAAACATTTTTTGGGATTGTTGTGAAAGTACATAAAAGTACATAAAAAGACAATTTCAGTTGTTTTGTTTGTTTTTTTTTGCATTCTCATCACTGTAGATTATGTCCTGTATTACAATAAAAATAGGTGAACTGTTCAAATCCGGCCTTAAATGTTTTACGTAGAATTTTTGCATCACCCTTGATTTGTGAAAATTTTATTTTATCAGCAAAATTGAAAAAGAACTCAGGCAAGGTACCTTTTTGCCTACCTGTTGTTGCACTTCAGCATACAAAACTTGAACTAGTATCAAAAATGCCCAACATAGGCTGATAAAATGTAGTCTAGGTGCAAGTAGAAAAGAACGACAGTAAACTTGCACTTTTTAAAACTTTCACTAATCAAATTAAGGTTTTAGAAATCACAGTCCATGTTTAAATAATTTAGTCTAGAATCTTTTAGTGTAGAATAGCGACATAGAGCTTAGCCATCGACATAGAGCTTAGCCATAATGTCAATGAGTATCATGGAAATGCCCACACACACTGTGTGAATGTGTATGTATGTTAATGCTGCACCATACCCCTTTTGGTTCTGCCATCCCAGCTTCATGTTTTGAAAATACAAACAGCCCACAGCCTACAGGGCTGTTTGTACTCCTGTTTGGCTGTATTGACTTGTATGATATGAATAACAAAATGGTCCATAAAAAGGAGTTTATGGTTTTTGGATTATCCTGGAACTATGATAGGCCTGAAAGGGCCTTCAGTTTATTACCATTGGGTGAATGTAAGGGTTCTTGGAGCAGTTATAATCCCCTTTTTTCCTTGAAAATCAGGGCATAGACAAGGACTGCAATCCCAGCTCAGAGCCTGCAAGTAAATGTAACCCATTACGCAGCAGTCCTTATATACAGATTACTTGGAAAATAGACCAAAAAGCAGCTGTATTGCATTCTAAGATTGTCTCGATGCGGAGATGATGGTTGGCTTCAATGCACATAATTGTATGGGGCAATTTTATTTTCTATTTCTGCACAGGAAGAAATGAAAAAAAAAAAATTCTGCTTAAAATCTAAGATGACATTAAGTCTGCAAAGTCTTGGCTGAAGTTGTCTCTTCGTCTGTGAAAATGTCTGCAGCTGTCATTTTTATTGGCTTTTAAATAACATTGAAAGTGGAAATCTTTGAATGGGTCTATTACATTTAATTGATTATGTCCTTTCCCTCCTCAATGACAGTTTGTTATTAATGCATGACTTAGTAATAACAACGGGGCTGCCACAATCTACTGAGGTCTGCAGTGTGATCGTTCACTTTAAGACTGCCTCATACTGAGGTACATTTTTATCCCATTTGGCAGCAAGCTGGGATCCACCTTGCTGCCAAATGGGATACAAATGTATAATAAGGATAATAATAAGTATAATAAGGAAGAAGTCATTACATACTTTATGGCAATCTGCCTCCTTTAATTTTAGCAAAACGTCATGGAGTCTTGTCTTCGTGCTTTCTTTTTGTTAGACTTGATTTTTAGAGTTTAAAAAACAACTTTATTTTATATCTATATGTCTTTTTTTGTCTTTGGTAAATTTTTTTATGTCGTTTATGACCTCAGGGGGAGGTAAAAAAAAAGAATCCTAAAAGATTAGGTTTAGATAAATGGGTAATTTCCCTCAAGGTGCATTTTGTCAAGTAGTACTTGACAAAGTGTTGTCAAAATGATCGAACACAAAATGTGTTATTAAAAATAATAACACATTTTATTTAAAAGGCACTTTTCAGGGCACACAAGGTCACCTTACAAAAATAAAAAAATTAATTAAAAGAGAAAATAAAAATAGAAAATTAGAGAGTAAAATAATTATGGTGATCAATCAGGATAAAAATGCTTGGCCTATGGTCTTCAGTCTGGGTTTAGGGATTTCAAGCAGAAGTTTAGGGATTTCAACCTGAAAAGACTCACAATAAGAAACACAAAGATGTTTATTGGCAAATGATTATTTCTTTGGCGCTCGGACCCCAGAGGAAGACATGAATGCTGAGAATATCATGAGCTTGAATGGACATTTTAGGCTAAGGATTAGAGATGTCTTCCCCCCTGGGATCCGAATGGTGGTGTGGTGAAGCCCAGAAGAGGTGAAGAGACTGGGAGGTGGAGGTGGGGTGGAGGAGGGTTGAGCTCAGCTGAAGAGCAGGAGGGATCTATGACTGGCAGTCCGAAAAAGCGAAGCGTCAGAGGGTGATTGGCTGAAGGGACGTGCGGACTTGACCCTGATTGGATGGAAGAGAGACGCATTGAGGAGTCATTGGATGGAGCAGGTGGTGAAGGTGAGCCTTTTAGTTTGAATTTTCGTTAAAACTTCATTTCAAGCAGAAGCCAACCTACGCATCTTGGCTGGGATATGAAAGTGCAACATGTCAGTAAGATATTGAAGTGCCAGCACAGTACTACATTTAAATACATATTTCAAATCTCTATTGAAGATCAGATCGAGGTTTTTGATGGGTAAGCAGAGAAATGTGGAACAGGGGAAGAACAGAAAGACAGCCCAGGTTCTTATACCCAAACAAAATTATTTCAGTTTTTTATGACAATGACCCAGTTTCCTCTGAGAGTCCTGCCCCAGGATTTCTTTTTCCAGGTAAAAGAAATACTGGGGATTTTAGGGGCCTGTTGTTCCCAGTGCTCAGAAAGGCAATGGACCATTTATTTAAATCAGCCTAATGACGTATGGGGAAGTTATGAAGAACTCTACACCTTTAGTCCAGCAGTTGGCATTTCTCTTTTACTCTCTTTAAAAGACTCTTAGCTAAATCTTTTATTTTGTTTCAACAGCTACAGAGTTATACAGTTGAATAATTCCTTCCGTTATTCATTAGGTCACAGTGAATCCATAAGCTTAAATCGAAAGTTTAAATCATTACCTTACATTTATTTTTATCAACCGGCATGAGGACAGAGTTTTTGCTTCACGATGGCGTGATTCATTTACAATAGCTACCAACACTGATTAACACACTTATTTCTTTCTTACTATTATAATAATCAGGTAAACTCATATCAGATATCTACAGCACAAACAGAAAAAATTATTTAGTAAAGATAGGGAATAGATACCTTGACTGTCTAATCATAAGCAAACATTTCTACAAAGTAGAAGATGCATAGACAGCGAAATAGATGATGGCAGGACATGAGGGTAAAGAGCATCACTGGGAGCTTTTAGAAAGCTGCATCCAAACATGCAACTGTGGTCTCCTCTCCTTTACAGCTGTCTGCGTAAAACATGAAAAATAGAAAATAGTAGAGTTCATGCTCCACTAAGTTATGTTTAAATGGAAAGACAATCTTAGGGAAATGTATATTGTGTGTGTACATGGAAAAGTGAAAGTGTTCTGTTTGGTTACTATATTAAAATATTTTCTTACAGAAATGTGGTCAAACAGTTTATAATTAATGTCTACATTACCCTAAAATGCCAAAATTTTCTGGCAAAAATATTACATTTCATATTCTGGTACTCAATTTATTCAACACAGGCCTACTAAACATTGTATATTCACTGTCAGCTGCCACAAACACAGAACAGGTAGCGGGAAATCCCAGAACGCCCGTCAACATCAGGCTGAGTTTACAGGGGAATTCCACTCTAACCGCCTGGTTAGCTTAGCATGGCTTAGCAGCCAAATCGGTAATGACCAGACCAGAAATATACAGTGGTTCCTGTAAGGGTTCTGCAGTAAAAATGTTCAGTTTATGACTGCCCCCCCAGGTGTCAAAACTTTATTAGGTGAATAATCAGAAAGGGTCTGAGTATTTTCCTTTTCAGCTGCAAGAGTTTTGCATGCCAAGGTAGGCAACATTTTTCATTAGCGCAGACAGGATATTTTGCATATCTTTGCATGAGATTGTTACTTAAACCTTGTTCTTCTTTGGTAAGCATTTAAATTGTTGAAAAAAAATCTGGACTGGGGATTTTCCTGCCAAAGGTACAGGGGTTGGACAATGAAACTGAAACACCTGTCATTTTAGTGTGGGAGGTTTCATGGCTAAATTGGACCAGCCTGGTAGCCAGTGTTCATTGACTGCATATTGCACCAGTAAGAGCAGAGTGTGAAGGTTCAATTAGCAGGGTAAGAGCACAGTTTTGCTCAAAATATTGAAATGCACACAACATTATGGGTGACAAACCAGAGTTCAAAAGAGGACAAATTGTTGGTGCACGTCTTGCTGGCGAATCTGTGACCAAGACAGCAAGTCTTTGTGATGTATCAAGAGCCACGGTATCCAGGGTAGTGTCAGCATACCACCAAGAAGGACGAACCACATCCAACAGGATTAACTGTGACTCAAGAGGAAGCTGTCTGAAAGGGATGTTCGGGTGCTAACCCGGATTGTATCCAAAAAACATAAAACCACAGCTGCCCAAATCACGGCAGAATTAAATGTGCAGCTCAACTCTCCTGTTTCCATCAGAACTGTCCATCAGGAGCTCCACAGGGTCAATATATACGGCCGGGCTGCTATAGCCAAACCTTTGGTCACTCATGCCAATGCCAAACGTCGGTTTCAATGGTGCAAGGAGCGCAAATCTTGGGCTGTGGACAATGTGAAACATGTATTGTTCTCTGATGAGTCCACCTTTACTGTTTTCCCCACATCCGGGAGAGTTACGTGTGGGAGAAGCCCCAAAGAAGCGTACCACCCAGACTGTTGCATGCCCAGAGTGAAGCATGGGGTGGATCAGTTAATGGTTTGGGCTGCCATATCATGGCATTCCCTTGGCCCAATACTTGTGCTAGATGGGCGCGTCACTGCCAAGGACTACCGAACCATTCTTGAAGACCACGTGCATCCAATGGTTCAAACATTGTATCCTGAAGGCGGTGCCATGTATCAGGATGACAATGCACCAATACATACAGCAAGACTGGTGAAAGATTGGTTTGATGAACATGAAAGTGAGTTGAACATCTCCCATGGCCTGCCACAGTCACCAGATCTAAATATTATTGAGCCACTTTGGGGTGTTTTGGAGGAGCGAGTCAGGAAACGTTTTCCTCCACCAGTATCACGTAGTGACCTGGCCACTATCCTGCAAGAAGAATGGCTTAAAATCCCTCTGACCACTGTGCAGGACTTGTATATGTCCTTCCCAAGACGAATTGACGCTGTATTGGAGGCCCTACACCATACTAATAAATTATTGTGGTCTAAAACCAGGTGTTTCAGTTTCATTGTCCAAGCCCTGTAGGTATTAATTGATAAACTGACTGCACAGATGAGGTTTAAGGTCTACTATTTCACTTAAAAAACATCCTAAAGCTACTTTTTGTGACAAATAGTATCAAAACGACAAAGTTGTACACTCACCTCCTCTATTATTACTGCTGGTGGCGCAATGCCTTGCTGCACACAACCCCGCCACTTTAACAATCTGGCGACAATCTGGAGGGCTTTCCATAAGCAATGGAAAAAGGCATAATGAAGTTTATTAAATTAATGGTCTTCCTGGATTTGTTTTATTCCAGCAGTCAAATAAACAGTGAATGTAGCCATTATTATTCGGTTTTAGGGATAGGTAAATCTGGACATTTCGGTGTAGTAGTGAAAAGCCATATTTTGTTTTTGTTTTGTTTTGTTAATTAACTCAGTGTGTAATGATTAGAAAAACAGTAAATAGCCCTATGGAACTTTGAGGAACAGCAGAGATGAGGGGAGTTTTGCTGACAACGAATCACCTAAGAGGAAGAACAATCCGATTCAGGATACATTTATGTTAAAACTATAGAATGCAGTTACTTAAGACCCCAGAGTAAGTTTGTCTCAAAGCCTGTGTATTTGGTTGAACAATTGGAGTTTTATAAAATAATGAATCTTTCTGGGCAAAAAGCTAAACAAAACGTTTGAGGATTATTTCTTCAAATATGGTGAAAACAATATAATATAATAATAATCAATATAATAATTGTAAAATCTCGATTTCTGAGACTTGAAAAACCATTTCAAATCTGATACTCAACTGAATCCCCCTGATTGTAATTCTTACAGGTAGGCTTTAAATAAACATTTATCTGAGCACAGTCTGTGTCTGGGCACAGGAAATATTGTAAAATACTCCAATAAGTCACTACTCCATTAAGAAACTCAAAAAAACAGAACTGTGTTATTCTAAAGAAAACATTTTCTATGAAAAATCCAGGAACCACACTACCGTCTCTGCAACTGAGCTAAATAAAGGCTGACTGACTGGAAGTGGAAGTGGGAAAACTTTCTGGTTCTGCTAAATAAAATAAAAAATGCAAAACTTCAATGAATCTCCTTTTATTACATTAAATCTCCACAGTAAAATAGTTCAAGTGTGTTCCTAGTTTAGATCGTATAAATAAATAAAAAAGAGTCAGCAGACAAATTATCAGTAAATACCTAGAATTTTACATTAACTTACTTGCAAAGCTACACCTTGTAGTTTCACCTGTTCCCAAAACTTAGAAAGTGTTGTGTAAACTTAAAATGATGCTGCTCTGGTACATAGTCTCCTATCACAGTCTTTATGTGACTCATGAATATATTTCTAAATGACCCAATCAGAAAATGACAAAAGGCAAGACAAAACAAAAAAAGCAAAAGTCATTTCTCATATTAAGAAGTGATATTGTGTGTTCCACTGTAAATACATAATTTTTAAACAAAGATTTATAAAAACATTTGGAATTAAAAATATGGATGGATGGATGGATGGATGGATGGATGGATGCCTTGAAACTACACTCTTGCTTTATCCTATTTCATACAGACCTGAAAAAGCTGACTAGTGGATCATGGAGGAACAAATGACCAAATATGGATGGACGATCGTCGGAAATCTGTGGTTTGTGGTGGAAAGTCTTCCTTCCCCCTTTTTTTTCCATTTATGATGACCATGACTTACAGTAACAGAAAAAAAAGGGAAATACAATCACCAACATGTGAAGTTTCCTATGAAATATTGCTGAAAACAGAAATGATGAAAAATTGATATAGCATGATATAGAAAGAAAGCCTTATGGGCACTAGACCTGTGGTCCAGACAAAATTGTTAAATAAAATCCTTACAACTTTAGTGCTTATTATTATGAATATATTATTTAATATTTGTCATTCTTATTTTAATATTCAATTAAATAATAATTCAGCCTAAGTGTTGTCCTGTGAATACCATCCCAATAAGGTGGTGGTATTAGGACAACAATGAAAGGGGTGAGCCAAGCTCTGACATTACTAAACAGCGAAACTCTGCTGTAAATTCACACAATTTCTTAATATACAAGAATTTCTTAACAAAAATAAGTCAACTCAAAGTCAAATATATTTCAATCAACAAACTCTTTACTACATTAGATAAAGCCAACTAAACTACCAAGCAAAATGAAAGAATAAGGAAGACCAACTATATACAATATGAACAAGTGAATCAAAGATGGTTGAAAATCATGGCCAATAAAGTGATGCAACATTACCATTCAATGTTATTTATGTTTGAAAACCACGGATTACCTTGAGGAATCTGGAAATGAAGTTAAGTACTAAGACAATAATTGGTATACCTTCAAACAACCATTCACAATGCAAGATCAGTTAAAACATTATTTTGATAAAATAATATTGTAAAGAATGATTTGCTAAATAAAGCCAACCTTCTCGATGACTAATTCTCAATGGTGTTTATTTAGCTGACTTCATTTAGGACAATAATATTTAAGGATATTATTAAGGAAATATTACAAATAATATTTAAGGAAATATATTTGTAATAAGATCCAAACCTTTTTGGATAAAGGAGTCTTAATGGTGTTTATTTAGCTATCACATTTAGTAAAATAATATATAGGGAAATATTATTTTGCTGATTAGAAACTAACAACCTTGCTGGATAAATGATTCTTAATAGACTCATAAGATGGCGGTCATAAGTTACGTGTTACTTTAGCTGTTAGTGGTTGAAGTTAAGAAAAGAAGACGCTACGAAAAGAAGGAATAGTAACATGCAGCCTGTTACTATTCTTTAAAATCAAACGTGTACCTTAAAAATACCATTAGTAAACGGATCAAAATGCATACACGTTGACAGCGTGTTATGGCCGATCTGTGTTTAAAAACCACCCATTAAATAAAGTTGTCTTAACTTAAAAACACAACACAGAACACATCATTAGCTGAGCAGCTAGTCTGCTAGCACTTAGCTAAGTTTTCTCAACACAAACAAAAACCAAACGTCATGGAATAAACATTGTTTAGATGATTTCACTCTAAACTAATCTTCTCTGCTCAAACACTACCTCTTACATGAACCGTGCTGAAGAAAAGGTGTCCTGGGCGACGAGTTGAGGGAAACCAAGCTGTCCCGGTAAACCATATGTGGGCATTGAAGGGACTAGTGTTGGAGCTAATCTCAGGAACTGTGAGGGGGTTGGCTGTTTAGCTGCCCTGGACGAACTGTACCACAAAGGCACATTATGGCAACCTCAGTGACATGCACGCAGGAAGGCGTGCATTGCTGTGGTCCCAATGCCTTTTTCTCTGGCCGTGGGGGACAAACCACTTTAATTAGTGTTGCTTTTAGAGGCCTCAGAAGAAAAGTCAAGCCACACTTGTCTTATTACACCATTTTGATTAATGAATTCTGGATCCAAGGATTCTTCAAAGTATAGAAGCCTTACTTGCCTGCAAGTTTCAAGGCCTTCAGCTGACGCGTGGTCTGGTCCCTCCATTAGACGCTTTCCGCTGCCGGAATGAAACTGAGCAGAGGGGGAAATGTGCCCTTGGATTAGAGATTCCAGCTCTGACGCACCCTCTTCCTGGGCTGTGTTAGGAATAGGTTAGTGTGATTTTGAAAGGTGTGGAAAAGTTCATACTGGCCTTTTTTATGTACAGTGCAGAGTCCAAATTCATCCATGTTCACTTCATGGCGGGGGTCCCAACACAACCAATAATGCAGCAGTGGACTCACACTGGTTTCAATAAGGAAAAAGCTCAACTAAATCTAAGTCTAAATTAATTTATAAAATATATATTTATGCATTTTATCTATGGTATTCCTGTATTCATATAGTTAAGAGCAAAGCCATTTTTGTCTTCGGACCAGCTAAATAAAATTTATTTAGAGCCACAAAATAAACACGACTCTTCTTAATAAATGTTGTTTTTATTATACCTACTATAGGAAATTTTAGCAATGGGATATTTGATTTTTAAAGAAAATGATATCAAAAAAGCATGTAGTTTGCAGTCTACTGACATAAAAAAATATTCCTTACACGGTCAGTGTCAGTCTTTTAATATTATGCATATAAAGTTTAGGGCATTAAAACGCATAGGAAAAACTGCTAAATGTTTACTACCTTTACATTTTAAAACATAATTTAATTCTTTAGCATTTTGACCAAAGTTATTAGGACGAAGAGCAGAAGGGTCTAAAGAGATACTTGTGGCTCCAGAGCCTCAGGTTGCAGACCCCGGGTTTAGACCAAAGGATATTCATATGTTAGAATGGCCCAGTCAAAGTCCACACCTAAATCTAATGAAAAATATGTGGCAACACTTAAAAACTGGCATTTACACAGATGCTCTCCAGTCAATCTGACTAACCTTGAGCAATTCTGTAAAGAAGAAAGGGCAAAACTAGATTTTAATATAGAAAGCTGATAACCACATTTTAATTGCACCAAAATGTGGTTCTACAAAGTATTGACTCAGAGATTAAATACAGATGCCTGCCATACTTTTCTGATTTTTATTGCTAAATATATGATAATTGTCCTCCCATTTCACAAATATGCTCTACTTTGAGTTGGTCTATCACATAAAATGCAAATAAAATGAATTGGGTTGTTTGGCTGTAATATGAAGAAATGTGGAAATATTTAAGAGGTATTAAACGTTTTGCTGGGAACTGCAGAGGTTAAAAACAAATATATATCATGAGGATACATTTAAGCCAAAGATTATTCATACCCCTGGCAGATTTAGATTGAATGTAATCTTTTAGTTTTAGCAACATTCTTTGGAGAGGCCCAGCCACAGTCCTAACTTGAATCTGAAACGTGCAAATGTCGGGTCATCACTTATAAGAAGAGTTGGATTGGAATAATGCCAATAAAAGGTTGTCCATTGATAATTAAACAGGGCAGAAAATATTTTTGATATTCCATTTTTTATAAAAAGTTTGATATAACTGTGATGTAGTTTTCTTTTTTCAAAACTGATAGTCATTTCTCAGTGTTTCATTATCTTTTCAGAAATGTTTGTCTCATTTCTGAGGAAAACCCTGCTTCTTATTTGAATGTAAATAATTTTAAACTAAATCTGCCAGGAGTATGAATAATTTTGGTCCTAACTCTATACAAGTTACCTTTAAATTATGTAACACTGAGGTAGATATATCAATTTACTTTATATACTTATAATTGTTTTAAGTTAAACAAGTTAAAACGTGAAAAGGGGAAATAGATGTCTTCAGGATGATCTAGTGCATCACTTCCTCCATTCGGATACACCCTCATGATACTCTTACTGTTCATCCGTCCGGGTTGGTTCCATTTCCTCTTTTTGTACAATAAAACCTGGAGGTTGGTTCTTTGGCATCAACAACGACCCCTGGACCCACATATCAGTGTCTGCTAAGAATCTCAGGAGCCTCTCACACAGCAACCATGCAGATGTGCATCAGAAGACTGACTTGCCTCGCCTTTCTGTTTGGAGTTATAATGGAAGCATCTGCCTCTGGTAAGTCTGCTGTCAGAGATCCAGTAATGCTCTTTCTTGTGTTGCAGATGTAATTTGTGCAAAAGTCTCTAAAAGATTGTAAAATGCAATTGCTTTACACTTTAAAAGTAAATGCAAATGTTCATTTATGATGTATATTTCTTTTTTTCTCATGTAAAACAGAAATAAAGATTATAAAGTGCTGTGTTGAGGTCAGTGATCAGAGCATCACTGCTCCCATCATTGGCTACAGGATCCAGAGAAAGAACCTGCCCTGCGTTCGTGCAGTCATGTAAGAAATATTTTCTATTTCTATTTTCCATAGTTCCTGTTCAGTTAAGTTTAGTTAGGTGCCAATTTACAACAAATGTCTTCTCAGGGCACTTTACATAACCATCCAATTTAAACACATAAATATATCGTCATTCTTAATTCAATCATATAGACAGATTTAAAGTCAAGCAATGTTCACACATTCCAATTTAATCCTAGTTATAAAACAATGCAGTCAAGTTCAGTTCACTGTCAAAATTGGCAATTGCATGTTTCTAGGAAGACTATATGGTTGAAACATGTATCTGGTTCAATATGTTGTAAAAATGCAGAGCAGATTTTATTTTATTTTTATTTAATTCTATTTCTGTGGCAGATTTAAGACCGCAGAGCGAGAAATCTGCAGCCACTGGAAACAGGACTGGGTGTTTGAGAAGATCAAGGAGCTAGAGTGAGTAGTCTCTCATTCCTTTAGGCGGTTCTTCATAAACAGCAAACTGCTTTATTGAGAGGCAGTTTGCTGTGCAAGCTGCTATTTTAACAATGGCCTGTTGATTGTGTGTTTTACAGGCAGCTTCGCAGAGCACAAAAGACAACTCCTGCCACTACCACCACCAGCTCCTTGAGCACCACCACATCCTAGAAGCCTATAGTTGAATATTCTTAATTAAAATAATTTAATTTCCAGGTCATATTTTTAATATTTAATATTTATTACAAGCTGTATTTATTCATCAGTTTTATCTTTGTTGCCTATAGTTACTAAATGCATCCATGATGTGTAGTACAGAGTAAAACGTACTATATGTAGGTGCTGTTTAGTTTACAAAAAGGAATAAAAGAAACACTTTTCATCCACCAATGTGTTTTCATGTGAAAGGAAGTATGTAGAGTCTTTTAGGTTTAGTTGATTTTCTGCATTATTCTCAAACAGATGTGAGTCATGAGTAAAGATTGAAGTATAAAAAGTAAAAACTTGGTTAACATTCAAGGTTCATCATTTTACTTGAGGAATTAACTTGTGAAAAAGGGGGAAATGACATGTGAATACAATAGCTTTCACAATCATCCATCAAAGTGAAGATGTGCAAAAAGCATTAAAATAAATGAATTGTATATCACAGTGTCACAATGTCACAATGAATATGAAAAAAATAAACTTTTATATGAATAAATCAGAGAAATCAACAAAATCACTGGTATCACATTTCTAAGACTTTCTAAGACAATAGAGCATGTTAATCAAGTAAGATGGATGTGTGTTGACTTCTTCAAAAGTCATGAAATTGCTATAGTTGCTAACATTTACAGTCACAGCAATAAGTGAAAAATTTACAGCAATTGGAATTGTGACAAACAAGGCTGGGTGAGGACCAAAGTTTATCTGTCCATCATGCACAGTGAAGAGGATGGTAAGGGGATAATAAAAAATATTGATTGTTCACTGAACTGCAGCAAAGAGTGGCAGCTAGGGTTAATGAAGTCTCCATGAAACCCATGAGATGCTATCTACATACAAACCAGTTGTTTGGGAGATATGCCAGAAAAAAAGCCTTTTCTGTACATCAAGAACAGGTTACTAGGGCTACTGGCTTCCACGCCAAGTCAAACCCACACTAAAGTCAGATGAAGGATGTGCAATGCAGTGGGCCTGTTTCTGTTTAATAGGCCATGAGAACCTAACAGGTTATGCTACAATAAAAAGATACATTTATTCAAATACTTTTTACACAGCTTTATTGTAGATGAAAACAACTGTACCGACTCTGCCTCTGATCCTATTGTTTGACCCGTATTAGTTGGTCAATGTGCATTATATAGGATAAAATTTAGTTAGCTCACATCCATCTTTACTCCATAATACTATGATAATCTATTTAGCTTTAACTTGGGTAGACTTTAAGAGTTTGTGTATTTTACCTGCCTGTGTCCTTCCTGTGTCCAGTAAAAACAAACAGGTTTTTAATAAGCTTTATTCTCCCACATTAGGTCTTTCAGGGTATAGTGATGTAGGATAACTCTGTACACTTTCCAGGTTATGCAGATTAGCAGCCCCGTGTCATTTGAGATATTGTAATTCTATGCATGGATCTCATGCTTCTGTGGTAAACTGAATCAAAACAGTTCAAATATCCAGTCTGCATTATTTTCTTTCTGTTAATCCGCTTCTCACTCTTTTTGTTGTGGGGGGAGGTTTTCCAAATTAAATTCTTGATGTGTTTAAATGTCCTCAATGTTAGGCTTTGTGGTTGTGGAGCCAGACACAGACAGGAGCATTAGATGAACAAAAATATTCATTAAATGGTGACAGGAAACTTACACAAGTACAAGGAGAAAACAGTACAGGAAGTATAGCTGAGTCACAGGCAGAACACTGGGGAGTGAAACAGGGTGAGCGGGCGTAAATATAAGATGTGAAACGAGAGGATCCGGCAGAGAACAATGTCAGTAAAGGGGTAGAGGTAGATGTGAAGAATGACATTGGATGCAGGCGTTTGGCAATCAGCAGACATGTGGAGCAGTTGAGACAGAGTGAAAACAGAAAGATGAGGAAGTGAGACTAATAAACCTGACAAGTTGAACAGAGATGAGTCTAATCTTTATAAAACAACACAATAATGAGCTAGAAAACTAATACACAAAAGAATAACTAATAAGGCTGGAACTTACTAAAAAGCACAGAGAAATGAACAGAATGTGGCAGGGATAAGGAGCAGAATGAACAACAGGGGATAGATGAGAACAAACACAAATAAGAACCAAAACTTAAAAGCCAAGGACAATCACATACAGACAAAAAAAAAATACAACAAGGAGTGTATTTTGAGTTAATATTTTTTTCCTAATTCCCAGACCTTTTTTGCTACTAAAGCTGTTAAACAATATCAAAATCTCATAGCGGATGCTTTGGCAGCATGTTTTTTTTTTAGTATTTTTTTTTAAAGAATTAGTCTGCCATCTAGTGGCTACTCAAGAAAGATCAGCAGCACAGCTTTAATGTGTCACCTTGTCAGTCTGGGACACCAACCCCTTTGGGTGCTGAGCTGAAATAGAAACTGCCATCTTCTAAATCCTGTCATGCATTTGCAGCAACTCAGAGGTCAGAAAGCATCAATGAGAAGTTTACAGACACCTTCAGGAGACATGCTGGCAGCATTCCTTTATTTTTAGGTAACCCAGGCATGATGCCTTTAAAATATTCACCATCTGGAGTAGCAGTTTCTGCATTTCATTTAAGACAGCAGCAAACTCTTATATATTTGTTTATTATTTAAAAAAATAGTAAAATAGCTTCTACACAACCATTATAGAAACATTTTAGCTTAAAAGTTGAATTACATTATTTTACCTTTATATTGATTATACATGAAGCAGAGAAAATAAGCGTTGAACATGATGTAAACATAATGGGGATATTGATATTATAAATATTGATATAATTCTAATAAACACATACAAAGACATCAAAACAATTAAGTCCATTATTGTATTGTGTGTAATAAAGTGAAATGATGCAGGAAATAAATAAGTAATAACGCATGAAGAAAAGGGGGTGCAAAAAGCTATAGAAATGCAAAAAAACTCCTTAAAATCTGATTGAAAAGATTCACTTTCTCTCATTACAAGGGTATTGCACAAAAGGAATCTTATAAGGGGTGCAGACACATTTTTAAACTTCTCAATGTTACAGTGAACCCCACTGAGTTCATTGTCTGGAAGTGAAAAGTACATAATTTTATCTTCAACCAGCCACTACCAGGTGCTTCACGCAAGATTTCAATTCAGAGCAGAAAAAAACATAATTAGAAAAGTTTTCAAAGAGCCAAGGAGCATTCACAGAAAGCTTAGGAAAGACCTGGAATTAACAGATATAATTTTGCCAAGATTAAATCATGCAGGTAACCACAATGTCACTGCACAAGACTCCACTACAGAAGAAAAAACATGTTGAAACCGGCTTAAAGTTGGCTGTAGACAATTTGAACCAGTCAATGAAATACTGACAGGATATAGTATGGCCACATGAGACCTAAACTGAACTATTTGGATGTCACTGCAAGCAACATGTTTAGAGAAGGGATGTGTCTGGATATCACCTCAAAAACAGGATATCAAACTAGAAGTTTGAAGGTGGGAATATCATGGTGCGGAGTTGTTATTCAGCATGTGTGGTATTGGAAAACTTCAATAAAGGATAAGATGAGAAATTAACATGTTCTTGACAGACATTTTATGATGAATTTTCAGAAATCAAACCCGAGTAATGCATATGATTTTCCATCGATTTCTTTCCAATTTTTCTTCATACAGGAGACATCATGAATTTCACTATGACTTTTTTTTTTAAGTTAAAGATGAAGATTAGGACTCAAACAGTGTTTAACATAATAAATATAACAAATATATTTCACCTGTTGAAAAAACCAATTGTGCAAAAGCAAAATAGCTTGAATCAGTAAAACTTGAAAAAGAATGAAAAATAATGAAGAATAAAATAGAAGAATTTAAGCAAAATGTCAAAATAAAAACTCACAACATAAAAACCTTTTATGCATTTTTTATTTGTGTAAAATGATTTGCATGTTTAAGTACTTAATGACTTATTGGTAGACATGTAATAATATTTTCTAAGTTGTGAAAAATGTGAATATTTGAAAGCTATTTTCAGTTTTCACTCTCTCACTTTTACTCTTAAATCTGTCAATAAATCAACTTGACTAAGCCATTAGGATTAAAAGCAAGTACAGTCTAAATTAGAAGATGTGTTCTGATGAGGCTCATTTGTGAAATTAAAAGTACCTTTTGAAAATAACAACCTTTAAGCAGGTTTGTTTTGTTTAAGAAATGTGTTCTGACAGGTAGAGCGGCACTCAGTGTTGTTGTCTAAGTGCCATGAAGTTCACAAGTGGAGCATTATGGCTTTCACTATAATGCTCCGCTTGTTATATATATATTTATAAAAACGTTATTGGAAATTGCTTTAGGATTATTTTGAATGCAATGGACACAGGGACAGAAATGAAAGGGTAAAAAAGAACAAAGAAAGGGAGAGAGGTGGGGCAAGAAGTTAAAAGGGAGGGGAGAAAAGAGTAAAGGAAAGAAAGAAGGATAAAGAGAATACAAGATGACACCCTAGAAGTCTGCTTCTATATAAGTCTGTGTGGTATTAATCTACATGTTTTGCTTAGTGAATTGAGTTGCTAAAAAAATGAACTTTTTCATAATATTCTAATTTATTGAATGTGACTAAATTAAAGGTAATAGCAGTTATTAACAGGTTACATTCTCGTAAATATTTGATTACAGAAGATTAAAATCTCCAAACTCTCTTGCTACAAATTATCATTTCAAAAACATTTTCTTTCTTTGTAAATCAGTACTTCATCACTTCGGAAGGTTTCTGATTAACTGTTGAACGATCCACTTCCATCACGGATGGGAAGGTTTTCAGGTTTTCTCTTTACAGTTTTTTGACCTCCGGTGTTGTTTGACTTAAACAAATTTAAATCAAAATATTCCTACAATTTAATCTTCTTCTGCCTCAGTGATTTGAGAGTTTTCTTCACCCACTCATCCTCCGGACTCGCACAGACTCTTTGGTTAGTGGTGGTGTAGAAACTATGAGAGAAACATTATAAGATACACATTAGAAACATCTGACTTTATTGTGCATGACTAACCCATTGGATTAACAATATAAAGCTATTTTCTGAACAAAACTAAACATGTTATTTGTAATTTAATCTGATAAAATACAGTGACAGGAACACATTTTGCAGAATTCAAAAACGTGTTTCTTGGAAAACACTGGAAATATGATTTATTTATTCAGTATAGCTTTTACTCTGTAAAACAACTGCCTCTTGCAATAAAAATATGAATGCTTTTCATCCCAATTATGTTAGATCCCGGCTAAACTTTTACTTCAGTGGCATAAAATGTATTTGGAGGTCAAAATAAAATTCTGTTAGTTTTTAACCAAAAGTTTGTGTTTTTAGATCTGCTCACGTTTTAGAGAATTTTAAAATCACATTGTGTTGTGTTTATAAACATTGCCATTTGTTAAAAACATTATTTATAAATAATGTTAAAACCTGATCTTGCAACAACAGAAAATTAGTACCGTTATTTACCAGCAATCGTACAAATGCAGACAGGGAGCCTTACATGATGGCGTTGATGCGGCAGAATTCCAGAGTGATTTGCTCCTGATAGCCTTTGATATGCTCCAAGACGACTACTTTATTGCTGTATCTTGTACAGCAGTTTCTGATGCGAAAACCTACAGATCAAAAAGTCACACAAAAAGAAATCAACATAATGGCTGATTCACAGCATGTAGAGTGCAATTCAGTCTTAATTGATCAGTTAAATTTCATTAAATAAACTTACCAACAGCCTGGGCTGGGCTCAGTATTCCGACTATGAAGAAGAGGGGGATGGCGATAATCATGATGCTTCTGGGAGTCATGATGAGAACCCAGGAGAGAACAAAGTAAACATACAACAGCGCTGTGTATTTATAGGTCCAAGGCTGAGGACAGGAAAGCCAGCATTGCATCATGGAAGTCAAAACTCAAGATCTTGTGTTGTGATTAGAAAACTGAATACCACAACAGCAACACATGACATCTTAAGCATGCATGTTTCACCATCATTATATAAGCTTTCCATAGAAAAATGGCACATAGAAGCTTCATGGGTTCTCATCTCTAATAAAATTTTCTAGGCTCACTGTGTTCCTTTTTTAGTAGCATTAATTTAACATTCTCATATCTTTTAGATTAAAGCTGGATAGAATTATTCATGTGTCTATTTTGCACCTTACGCAATTGCCTGTAGGGTTTTTATCCTAATCTGGTTCTGAGAAATTTGGTGAGAGCAACTACCACATCCTGACTCTCACAGCTTCAGTAGAAATAAATTATTCTTTTTTTTATAGAAAGAATAATCTTGAGATTGTATTGTGATAGACAGGATATGTCTTGTGAAATTAAGGTCTACCTTCAGCCTGTCCTATTTGGTCTACAAGAAGCTTTGCCTGCAGGAAGCTTTACCTCAGCTGACCTAAAAAAAAAAAACATCCTTAAGATGTCAGTGCATCCTGTACTCATCAAATACATGCCCTAATACAAGATGGCAAAATGTCTGTTGTTTGTTATGTGTCTGTTCTTCTTTTGCCTTTTATTTTTAAAATAAGGTTTAATGTTTTTTTTTCTTCCATGCTCTCCGCATTCTGTTAAAAATAAGGCAAAACAAAAAGGTGGGAAAAACTGAGGAAGGGCTCACCTTCATTCTGGGGCTGTCTGTTGTGAAACATCATTTTAAAGCCTGTGCTGTTCTGCTGAGGCCTGAAGTGCTTGCTGAAGCTGTTGGACCACACTGGGCCCAGGATATTTGATGATGTTTTCTCCATTATATGAGTTTGGATAATAGTTTGTTTGTTTTTTTGTCATTTTAATCTATTTACTGGCTGTGTGGGACTTTGGAGACAAGTGTTTGTTCCAGAGTCAGTACATCTGATAATGACCTCAACCTACAGGACATCACTCATGGAAGGATCACCATTTCAGCATGCATATGATGTAGGTCTATCACCCAGCCTGCCCAGAGACCTATCTAAACTTCAGAACCTGTCACCCCTGCACAGTTTCATCACATTTCAAGTGAGATTCTGCTTGGTGTCATCTTACCACATCTCACCTTTACCATGTAACGCTACTAAGCAGAGAATGTTGATTGTTTTATTATTACTTCTGTCTGGTCATGTTCAACCTAATCCAGGCCCAGAGTTGCAATGTCCAGTTACAATCTGATTTTAAGTCCTTATTTGTTCTTAAAGTTGTTTATCTCAGTTTGCGCAGTTTGTTATCCAAGATGGACACGGTCAGAATACATCTGGTTACATTGTTCCTCTAACAGACAGACCCAAAAAAGGAGTTGTGGAGTTGTGATTTTTGTTAAATCAACATTTTCTCCCAGTCGGTTCTGTCTGTATCCACCAGCAAGAAGGTGGAATATTTTGCAATAAATGTGGAGATTGCTAAGAGCTTTTGTATAACTGTGGTTTGTTGCTAGAGGCCTCCATCTGCCACCAAGGAATTGTTAAATTTTTTTTAAGTGTTTTTCATCGCAGTTAAATTATATTGAACCTTTTTTGCTGGTGACTTAAATTGGGATTGGCTCAAACCAGTTTCTGATGATTCTGATTAAAGTCTTTTTGTGAACCAATCAATCTTACAGCTCATCAAATCACCTACTCAGCCAAATATTAAAAACCTTGACTCATTTAATTTTGACAAATGTTCCTCATAGGTTTACAACTGGGGTATATTTTGATTTGACTTGAGTGACCATTGTGTTATTGCAGCAATGATAAATACCAAGGTTCCCAAATCAAAGCATGATTTTGTTTATACGTAAAATCTTAAGCATTTTCTTAAACAAGCTTTTTGTCGTGATTCGTCTAATTATGATTGGGAAAAAATAGACCTGATCCCTGATGTGGAGGTAGCTTGTTGTTGTTTCAAGGGTAGCTTTATGTAAATAAATATGCGCCACTAAAGAGACATAGGGTAAAAGGGCAATAAAACCTATGGTTCTCCCCAGAGTTGGCAGATTTAATTAATCAACGAAATCTGGCTTGGGCCAAGGCAAGCAAAACAGGTTTCACCAATGACTAGCTTGTTTTTAGATAACTAGGAAATAAATGTACTTCTCATATCAAGAAAGCCAAATTAGATTATTTTTTATCTGTTTCCACTGAAAATCTTAACAACCCACACAAGGTTTGGAAAAGTATTAAATCCCTATCGGTCAGTTAAAGCTTATTCTGTTCCTGTTTCTGATAGGATGGGGGTTTTAAAGTGTTTTAAAAGGCATTTTATATCTTTGTTTGACTATTTGGATTCTGTTTCTGTTTAGATCATATAAATTCTTCAGATCCTGGTTTAATTGATCCTTAGTAAATTGACTTAGTTGATTGTTTTAGCTGAATCTCTTGCATACATTTTTAACCACACAGTGGAAAATAATTAAATTCCTTCTGTATGGAAGTCAGCTTTTATTCTGCCTTTATTAAAGAGTGATAATCCAACAATTTAAACTAATTATAGATCAATATCCAATCTATCAGCATTGGCTAAAATGTATAAAGCTCTTGTTAGTGAGTGAATAAACGAGTTTTTAAATTCTAAAACAGTTTTAGCAGAATTTCTGTCAGGCTTTAGAAAAAAAAATCATAGCACAATTGCAGCTGCAATGAAGGTGGTAAATTACATTCTTGTTGCTCTTGATCAGCAACAATATTAAGCATCCCTTTTTATAAATTTGTCTAAAGCCCTTGATACTATTGACCATGATATTTTAAAACCTAGACATCTGCATTTAGGGCTTATAGAAAAAGCTTGGTTATAAACTTACCTCAGTAATAGAACTCAGTGCATTAAATGTGATAGTCTGTGTTCTTAGTCTTTGAAGCTGTCCAGAAGTCATTGTTATAGTCGCAGCTTGTTCTTAATGCAGATGACCACAATGAATTAGAGGTGATTCATGATTATAAATACATCAATGTCTTGATTACTCTCTCACTTTTAACCACCCAAGTGGAGAATCGTTTGAAGAAGCTGGGGCTAATGATTTTATTTTCCTAATAACTTTTGTTTTCTTTCAATGTAAAAATGCGCCGTATAGCTGCAACATTTTTAACTATATTGAATTCAATTCAACTCAGTGTTACTTATGTAGCGCCAATTCACAACACGTATTCTCAAGGCACTTTACAAAGTTGATTCAATCAAATCATACAGATTCCATGTCAGGTACATACACTCCAATTAATTCTAGCTATCAAACAGTGCAGTCAGATTCAGGTTATTATTCAAATTGGTGAAAAAGTTTTTCCATCTAAAGAAACCCAGCAGATTGCATCGAGTCAGTCACTTGCAGCATTCACTCCTCGATGAACATTTAGCAACAGTGGGCAGTCGCTTGCTTTGACTTTGCAGCAATCCCTCATACTGAGTATGCATGTAGCAACAGTGGAGAGAAAAACTCCCTTTTACCAGGAAGAAGCCCTCAGCAGAAACAGGCCCAGTGTGAGCAGCCATCAGCCACGACCAACTGGGGCACAGAAGCACTGGTCCAGGAGTACTTTGGTCGGATGGACGACTGGGCTGCACTGCAGCTCAACATGCTTAGCTCGACATGCGCCGCAGCTTGTCATGCGCTGCAGCGATGGGCATCGGAGCTCTGATGTCATCAGAACTTCTAAAAACCTGAGGAAAAAAACTTTAAACAACTTTAAAAACCATTTTCCAGTTGTAGTTACTACAGAAGGGGGTAATCTCTAGGGAAATTTAAACTCGCGGGCGGATTTAATTTTTCGCCACACTGGCCGTTCCCGGAAAAGCTTGAAAGCTGGAAATCTGTCTGATACAAGAAGATCAGAAGATTCATATCCCGATCGAAGACCGTTCGACGCAGGCGCAGGTGAAACCTAAAGAGGGTTTGTTTCCAAGGAGAAAACTTTCCCATTGTTTCAGATGACTGCAACGTTTTCTAATATTTTCCCCGTTTTGGACGGATGAGAAGTTTACCGTTTTTGAGTTGATCACTCTGGTTTCCCCCCCGTTTTTCTTCAGACCCACGACCCAGCCTCAAGCCGGTGAACGTAGAATAGTGCATGCTTAGTTAGGTGAAAGTTGTTGGACCAGAATAGTTTGATTTTAAGAGGGACTACTGGTTTAATGAAGTTACACATAGATAAAGAGACAGCGTTTGTGTTTATTTTGTGTAAGAGTGATTATCTGTCAAGATAAGGTTAGAATTCCACCATTCGGTAAAACAGTTGATAACACAGTGACATTTGGCGTGGTTTTGGTTAATAAATAATAATTATTAATGAGAATTTACTAACTGTAATTTTTAAGTGCTGTGAGCCCCATAATCACACCACTAGAGTGTATCTCTGATCTTTATTTGTAAGAAATGATTTTTGGTTAGAATTTATTTAATCTGATTATGATTTTTAATTATAATTTTTGATAAATATTAATAATCAATTATCATACCCTTACATTTCTATGGGAAAGTAAAACGTTAGTGGTTATAGCTCCTTTAGTGGCTTCATCTACGAGAGAAAGACAGCTAAGCAGATGAACTCTAAGCCAGTTTTCAAGAGAGCACATATAATTAGTCACAGTAGAAGCTCAGCCAGTAGCTATGTCTAGGAGAGAGAAAGGGTTAAACACTGAAAGACAGGGCCATGTGGATCATTGGTAGAGGGTGAGCATTAAGTTGTTGTCAACAGTAGCTCAGTCGATGCCCCCCTCCAAGAAGGTGTCACAGCTAAACATAGAGCCAGATGTAGCTTCTATGAAGACAAAAAACAGAGAACATAAAGTTAAAAGTTGAAATAACAACAAATAATGCCAAATTGTAGCGTAGTATGAGAATGTAGTTCAGTGAGGGAAAGTGGACATTATGTCCTCCAGCAGCCTAAGTCTATAGCAGCATAACTACAGAGATAGCTCAGGATAACTTAAGCCACTCTAACTATAAACTTTATCAAAAAGGAAAGTTTTAAGCCTAGCCTTAAAAGTAGACAGGGTGTCTGCCTCACGGACTAAAACCGGGAGCTGGTTCCACAGGAGAGGAGCCTGATAACTAAAGGATCTGCCTCCCATTCTATTTCTAGAGACTCTAGGAACCACCAGTAAACCTGCAGTCTAAGAACGAAGTGCTCTGTTAGGAACATGTGGAACAATCAGATCTCTGATGTATGATGGAGCTAGATCATTAAGGGCTTTATATGTGAGGAGGAGAATTTTAAATTCTATTCTGGATTTAACAGGGAGCCAGTGGAGGGCAGCTAAAATAGGAGAAATATAATCTCTCTTTTTAATTTTCATCAGAACTCTTGCTGCAGCATTTTGGATCACCTGAAGTCTTAACTGCATTTTGTAGACATCATGATAGCAGTCTAATACAGTTTTGTCCTAACAGTATTTAGGCTGTACTATGAAATGTGGCCCCCTTCCAGATTACTTGGGTTTTTGCTTTTTTGTCACACATAATGTTTCAGATCATGAAATCAATTTTAACGTCAGACAAAGATAACCTAAGTAAATACAAAAAGGTTATTTTAATTTCTGTTTTCTATTATTAGAGAAAAAAAACCATCTGGCCCCTCTTACTCTTACTTTGTTGAATGTTGCTCACTCAACTACTGTTGTCCTTTCCTTCGCAAACAAAGATGTTTGCAGTATAAAAAAAGTTGGAGATTAAACTGACAGGTGATTAAGTCTCACCGCTCAGTGTTCAGATTTTTGCAGCAGATTGTGTGAACTGAGGCAGCACGATGGTGCCACAGTTTTTGCTGCTGCCTTGCAATAAGAAGACAGGTTCTTACAAATATGTGTTTCATTAGGTACTCCAATTTCTTCTCACAGTCCAAAAACCTGCAATTGAAGTTATTTAGAATATCATAGTTAACACTGGGCATCACCGTTTGTGGGATTAGTTGTAATTTATATGTCTCCATGTTGGCCTTGTAAAGGGCTGATGACCTGGGCCTGGACCCTGCCTTTTACCCACTGATGCTAGAGAAATGTAATCAAAAATGAATGAATATGCAAACTTGGGCTTTAGACAACAGAGTCCAACATAATTTTCTCCTCATTTTGTCCATATGGGGGCAGTATTGCCACAGACAAACAAGCAGTAGTTATTTACAAAAAGTGAATATGGACGCACCAGCTTCCCCGCAATGGAAGAAGCGGTAGAAAATGACTGACTGAATATGGATGCTTTATAGACTTTCTGGGTGCCTGGCACAAAAAAAGCAAGTAACATAGTAGGATGTATGTTTAAAAGTTTGGATTCGCCAAAATACAAACTTAAACAGCTCATATCAGCAATGTACAAAACATGTAAGACCATAAGACCAATTTTCCTCTCCACCAATCTGAGTCATTTAAGAAAGAGGCATTTTTCATTGCCGAATACCGGTTTGATCTCTCAAACAGCATGTTTTTCATTCTTCATTCAATAGACAATAAAAGTATGTACATGCTTGTAAACTCGGTTGCTATAAGATGCAGTGAAATAACACAACATTTCATCAGTATTACAACTCCCTTACCACTAATGTTTAGCAGGCTGTAGTCTATTTGATTTTGTTGCACGGCAACAGAAATTTTGATCAGCAGTTTCTGCAGGTCTTTCCTCATCTGCTGCTCCAACCTAAATTAACTTGTTTAAGAAAGTTAACATTAAATTATAATGTTCTGGCAACTCTTTACCAAAGATGACTGAGTCAACATGTACAGCTCCAGTATTAAACTCACACCTTGCTTCTGCTAACAATATTTTTCATGCAGAGCACTTTGTTTAGTGCTAAGCTAATGTTTGCATGTGTAGGCTCTGTTTTCATATGACTCTTTAATATTTCAGCTCACAACATATCAGTGCTAAATGTACTTTTCTATGAATATTGCAGACTTTATTGAGTAGTGTTTATGGGCACTATATTTTCCGTCCTACACCAAAAGCTGTCTGTGGGTTTCTGAGGGCAATGCACAAAGCAGGTGACATCAGTCAGGCAGGGAGCTGCAGCAACCAATATACTCAATAAAAACAGATTGTGATTTTTTTAAATTTCTTGGGCAAAACATGGCCACATGGTTTACTGTGGATGTGGCACATCATATTCCAGACAGCAGAGCAACAACTGCTGTGAAGTTTCAGAAGGAACTCCCAATTAGGTTTTCTACCCTAAATGTCAGTAAATAGATTACCTGAAATGCTATTTTTTTACCACCAGATGGCACTTGTACATATTTCAGAAGAGTTTTGTAAATAGTAATATAAGAATATATGTCCTGTCACCTCCTAACAAGTTTTTCTTCTTTTTCATTCTAAAAAAACTAAAACATACACTCTATGTCTTTACATAGTGTAGGACAGATACTGTCTATTGCAGAGGTCTGCAACCTCTACAATCCAAAGAGCTATTTTTGCCTTCAGTCCAGCTAAATAAAACGCGTTGAGAGCCAACAGTGTTACATGACCTTTTGAAAAAAGATAATTTATAATTTTTGATAAATATTTCATAAATTCTTTCTATGTTTAGGTTTTAAAATAAAGAATCATAAATCCTTTGCAAAAGGAGGATAGATACATTTTCTTCTGTTGGATGTTGATAACTGTGAACAATAATGTAAAAATAGCACAGAGTTTCCAACCTAATGAAAATAAAAATAGACCAGAAAAATATTACTGGTACTTTTAGTGTCATTATGTTGTTTTGAAAACGTTGTCAGTTCTTTATCATTTATAGCCAAGGTTATTAAGAGCCATTATCAAAGGTTCAAAGAGCCATTTGCAGCAGGAGCCACAGGTTGCAGAACACTGGTCTAGTGTGCTTCTGTGGGGTGCTTGAGGCATGACACAGTGTGTCCCTTACTTAACAGTAAGAAAGTCACCAACCCTATTTCTCATACCAATTATTTAAAATTGCAGTGATTGGGAATTTGATTGGGTCCCTGATTTTTATTAGTTTAAAATGACATCCTGGACTATAGAAAATTGTGCTGCACATTTGGTCAATATTTTCATTTTTTCAGATTTTTTTAAAATTAAAAAGTTAGCATGGACAAATTATTTACTATTTACAAATGAGGAATAATTTTCTATATAAAAAAATTGTATATGCAATATACTATCGAAATTAATCGGTTAGTGTAGAAATCTGGAGACTCGGTCAACAATCCCCGCTCTCTTTGCAGTTCTTTCCTTTTCGTATTTCCTTACATTTCCATCCTTACCTGCTGAATTCTTTGTCAAATATTGCCCCTGCAACAAAAGCACTGCAGAGTATGTAGGTCTGTAAAAAATTCCCTGGTTAAAAAAATAAAAAGAGTTTCCTTTCTTTAAGTGGAAACAATGTTGCTGTGAGCCGTGAGAGTGCACTGAAATAGTAGTGCTACAGGCGGTAAAACCACCATGACGCGAAAAAGACACTTAAGAAGCTTGGCACAGCCGAGGGGAATCGCTTGTTTGTGGGTTTATCGCCAAGAGTAACAGCTTTCATTACACATATTTTCTTTTCTGCCTTAGTATAAAGCAGAATGATCGGGTTACTTTAACAAAATTTCCTTTATTAAAATAATCAATAACTGACTCTAGGTATCTTCCAATAAAGTTGCCTCATTAGAAAATATACATGCACTTTTATACCAGTTTCAGCATTAAATGTTCTTTTAGGGATTATTTGCTTGGGGAAAAGGGTGAGGAAGACTTTGGCCCCTCTTCTCATTTTCAAGCTCACGCTGCTGGATGCAGGACAAGAAAAGAGATGTGGGGAGGGGAACGAAAGGAGGGTGAGTAAGAGTAAGGGGAGAGGGGGTCACCATTGAGTTGTCCACCCACTCAAGGCACCACTCTGGTCACCTGCGTGGGCGTGGGCCAAAAGAATAGGCGAGGATGCGCACATGTGCTCGTGCACGTAGGCACACACAAAAAGCAACAAAAACGGCAGCTTTCTAACCTCAAATGTCAAATGTGGCAGAGCAGCGTGGAATAAAAGCATTTTTAATTAGCAAGAAACTTCCTCAAGCCCACATAAAGGGGTTTTGTCTATTTCCTCAAAAGAACTTTTACAACAGAAGAGACTTCAGGCAGCAGAGTGATAAAAAATATATCTAAAAGCAGTTGGCTGTGGCATGATTTTTTCTAAAAGATCCTTTTGTTTACCATAATAAGCATTGTACCCCGCTGTCAGAGCAGTGTGGCACAAAAAACAATGGACTCATCTGTGCTTTATTGAGGAATCATGGTAAACTACTTGATATATAATTATGTGAGCCCAGAAGATTCATCCTCACTGTTTCCTCCTACATGCCATCTGCCCTGTGTGTCCAGACTGTGGGTGACTGAAGTAACTGAAGGAGTTATTGTGGAAGATTATAAGCAAACTTGTGATGTAACAGCCTTACTAACACTTTTGTTGTTCAAAGCAACACTGCAACATCCACGGCCTCTGACAGAGTGAGCATCAGATGATGAAAACAGGAGAAGATACAGAGTTAGAAGACCTCTGTGACATCAGGAGGTGCCCAGAGGTGTTTCAGTCTGGCAACGCTAACTCACGGCAGAGAGGGAAATTTCAGAAGATATACCGAGCCAGATGAGGTGAGGAGAACAGAGGGGACTAGAGTGGTAGAAAAAGGAGTATTTTTAGGGCTCTGTGTTATCTGTGGAGAGGAGGCCGCAACGTATCACAGGCGGGTCACATCGCTGAGGGGGGAAACTGCACAGGCTCTCCACCGAGACAGCAGATAAGAAGGAACAGAACAATGATTTTTCTGTCTCAGTTTCTCATACATACACTCATATTTGTCCACAAAGGTACAGCCACACACAGAAATATACACTCATACCACATTCAAATAAAAGCGCATTGCAGCTTCACTCTCTCATCCTCCTGAAGACCGTTAAAAATCCTGATCTGATGTAAAGGTTCGCAACAGAATAAATTCAAAGCCAGGCCAACTCACCTTTAGCCAGCTCATTCTTGTGCGTTGCTATTGTGGCCCTTCCTCTTTCTGTTTTTGACCCATAAACAAAGTATTTTATATTTAAGCACCTAAACCATTCTATTTCAGTTTGATTGTTGTTTGCAGTTAAGCATTTACATAATTATAGAGCTTCTTTTGTGCGTTCACTGTTTGTTTATTGTTTGTTTATAGAAGTTACAGTAAACCAATAATCGTTCAAACAGTCACCAGAAATTATTTAGTGAAATTGTAGATTAGGTTTTTTCATACCAAACACTTTTGGGGATATAATTGAATCGCGTGCCACAAGATATTCTTAACAGACTTGGTCTTTGACTACCAATGGTTAAAGGTCATTTTTTCCTAGTCCACTAAAAAAAATATGTATGTGACTCTAACTAATAATATTTACGAGGCCGCTTGTCGTATTTTGATTTGTTCAGGGGTTATAATCTCATATATTTTTTCAAAGTAAATGGTCCAAATGGAGATCCAATACAAAATAAATTGAAATAGAGTGTAATAGACAATTTTCAGAAAACAATACAAAATAAATATCATGTACGATTTTAGCATTTTTAGGTCATTTATTTCCATAATTTATCAACGTACTGAAATAACAAAACAAGTAAACTGATATGCAATTATTTACATACGTGGGTATATATAAAATGAAAGTAGCAAGGGGCAAAATGGTAATGAGTAGATATGAATAGAGGAAACATGCTTGCGAAAGGATGACCTGAAATGTTAAACACACAAAAGAAATTTCTAAACAGGGGATAAAAAGATAACATTAAAGCTATTTAAATCAAATGGAAAATCAAAGAGAGTAAACAAAAACCCAGTCAGTTGTGGCAGATGGTAACTCATCCTGAACCAGTTTCTGCTGGAGGTTTCTTCCTGCTGCTGGAGTCATTTTTTTTTCCACTGTTACCAAAGTGATGAGAGTGATGCAACAAAATCAATGACTCAGTATAATCAGTTGGGCTTCCTTAGACACTTAAGCGTTTTCCTTTTTTTTTATATGACTGCGTTGTGTTATATCTAGGATAACATTGGAATATATCTTACTAGATGTGAATCTGTCTATATGTTTGGGCTCCTCAGATTATATATTTCTGTATAGAACATGTTTCCTTTTGTGTTGCAAAGTGCCTTGAGATGATTTGTTGTGAACTGGTACTAACTAAATAAGCTAATGTGAATTAATTATGATGGGGAAAAATAAAAGAAATTCAAATAAACATATTAAAGTTTAATTTAAAGTCAGGCTAAAAGAAATATGTCAAATATGTAATTTGTTTTATTGTTTATTGTATAATATATAGGGCTGCACGGTGGCACAGTTGGTAGCACTGCTGCCTCGCAGCAAGAAGGTCCTGGTTTCGACTCCTGGCCAGGGGTCTTTCTGCTTGGAGTTTGCATGTTCTCCCCGCCCATGCGTGGGTTCTCACTGGGAACTTCGGCTTCCTCCCACAGTGCAAAAACATGACTGGTAGGTTAATTGGTCTCTCTAAATTGGCCTTAGGTGTGAATGAGTGTGTGCGTGCATGGTTGTTTGTCCTATATGTCTCTGTGTTGCCCTGTGATAGATTGGTGACCTCTCGCCCGTAGACTGCTGGAGATAGGCACCAGCTCCCCCGTGACCCACTATGGAATAAGCGGTATAGAAGATGAATGAATGAATGAATGAATGAATAATTGTACAATATAGATAACAAATCATGACCCTGGTCTTATAACCACGTTTAATTACAGGAGATTATGAATAGAAAATAGAAAATATTTTAAACCATCAGTGGCAAAATCAAGTACTAAACCTTCTCCTTGCACGTACAAAATGATGCAAGCTTGGTTAAAACTATGCGTGACAGACGGCACCACGTTATGTTGTATGAAACAACCAACGATACAAATGTATTATGATGTATGAGAAGAGATTGGCAGTTTGAGATGGGAAGATATTTTTTTGCTCTCACAAAGTGCCAGATTCTCTGGAGCATTTCAGCAGAACTAATTATGGTTGACCCAATGGCCAAAAAAAGGATAATTCTCCATTCTTGCAACCATATCGCCTCTAACCCATAGCCAAGTACCACCTACCTTCACTGCTGCCCCAGAGGCCCTCACCAAATGCTGCTTGATGCAGTTGGCTGGTTGGTCCCTGAGCAAAGTTGGTGTTCCTCTCTTGACTAATTGGGCTCTTATTGTCTATTGAATGGAGAATGAAAACTGTATCGTGGTGGAGAAGATGGTGAGGAATGGCAAATCAAAGCTGAGAGATGTTTCACTTTTGCTGTCTTAAAGTACTAGATGCTCTTCCTTAGTAAATTATTGTGCCTTCCAGAGGACTAAAGTAGAACGTGAAATGACCAAAACTATAAAGGAACAAAACGGCAAAGTGGCACAACAACCAGCAAATTCTCAGAACTCCAAAGGGAACCCAAGCATATTTAGACTCCAGTGACTGACAGACAAAACTGACAATATTGTTGAATTTCTCCATAGCACTGTTTATCCTTCTCTGTCTGTCTCTCCTACATTGTAGTGCTCCCTAAGATGTAAATGCCAGCAGAACAGATGGATAGGGAGAACATCTCATCACTCTGACACCATGTTTATGCAATCGCACACAAACAAGGAACACAAACACTCCCCACGTGCTCACACAAAAATACTGTACGCTCCCAAAGCAAGGTGCTGATGGAGATTTCTCCAGTCATCAAAGCTTAGACACGTACAGGCACACACACTTTTTGTGGTGGGGTGTTTTTGATGTAACCTTCTCTCTGCCTCTTCCTTTGTGCATTCTGAACACGGATGCAAGTTCAATCCAATGCACACATGAACTGAGTAATTTGCCAGACTAGCAGCTGCTATTGAGGGAACCGGGTACCCAACAGAACGCCTCTGACATGCTAATGACGCTTTGTCGACCTGAGGAGTTAGACCGCATAAACATCCACAGCGCAAAATTAGGAACTCTATTATCTGCAATATATCCAGGAGAATACCAGTCTGGCTGTATGAATATTAATCGGTTTAAGCTTTCTGTTTAGGACAGCAAGCCAAATGAAACCCTTGCTCGCTCCAGGAATATTTCACACAGCCTTTGAGGAAAGATCTTTTTTTCCCAACACCCCACAAACCGCACTCCACGCCACCACTAACCACCCACCCACCCAATCAAATCCTCACTGGCAACGCGCTGCTCCTCATTTCTCCTTCCTTGCTTCTATTGTTCTTCTCTCTCAGACGCCCACATACCTACCGTCCCTCGGGCTTTTCTCTTTACACTCTCCCTCACATGCACAAATTTACATTTGGCTATTTTGTCTTTACTTTATTGGAATATTTTCCTGTCCTTTCTACTATCCTTACCTTCATAAAACACAAAGGGTTTGATACAAATGTTAATATGATGCATGTACACCTGTTTAAAACACAGCCTATATTTAAAGCTTTTTTTCAATACAGATGTGTGGGCAGCAGAGATCTGGGGC
Source organism: Crenichthys baileyi (assembly GCA_036173005.1). NCBI lineage: Eukaryota > Metazoa > Chordata > Actinopteri > Cyprinodontiformes > Goodeidae > Crenichthys > Crenichthys baileyi. The sequence continues at coordinate 898,100 of JAHHUM010002036.1, forward strand.
CCCCAGAAAGGAACAAAAAGTCTGTGCAAGATGTGTGTTTGTGTGGCACAGGGCTGAGGGCCAAACCTAAGGGTCTAAGAAACCCCCCTCCTGAAAGGTGGGAATCTCAAGGGAGAGTGGGAAAACATCCTGACTATCATCAATCAAAACTTTGTGTGACACAAATGACCAGAAACAAACAGAGTGTTCTCCATCCATGTCACCGTGTCACCACATCCCACCCACCCGCACCCGCTGCCCGATAGGCCCTCCTCGAATGGCGCCTGACGGCATTGGCTGTTTGGTCCCCAAACGAAGTTGACGTTCCTCCCTTGGTTAATTGGGCTTTTGTGATTGCGCAGTCTATCATGACATGGAGGGAGAATGAAACGTGAAAACGGTATTATGGTAAATGGGAGGTAGATTGGCAGATTGAAGCGGGGAGATGCGATTTTTTTTTTGCTGTCTCAAAGTGCCAGATGCTCTTCCTGGGTTCATTATGGCGCCTTACAGGGGACTGAAATGGTTTCAGTATAGCAACTGTGAAGACAAAAACGCAAGATGGAGACCAGCAGAAATCGCCATGCGGAAACTCCCACCCTTTATGCACTCGCACTCACAAATACACTTTTTCACACCACTCTTCACAAAATCAGCAAAGTAGTCTATGAGGTTCTGTATGCTGGTGATTTTTAACAGAGGTTATAAAAACTAACATTTGTAGATGTTCAGCATTTTTCTCTTTCGAAGGAGAGTGTAGGAGGACGGGTCATGAGCCTCCTCTTTGTCAAATCTGCACAGATAATAAAAGCACAGCTTGATAATAAAGAAAGGGTTTTCTTTGCCGGGTGTCACAAATTACAAAGTTTTTAAAAAGCACACAGAAGAAAAAACAGTAATTTTGCTTTGTTTTTATTTTTGTTATGAAGATCACAAGAGACCATAATAAAGTCAATTGGCATTAGTAGACTTAATGGTGAAATAATTTTTTACTTCTGACATTAACATTCTAACATTAACAGAATTTCTAAAGCTTTCAAGTTTCATATGAGTTACAACTAGTTTAACATTACCTGTTAAAGTCAGAGTTTGACTCCAATGTCTAGCAAGCCATGATGGCACTGCTTTGGATGTTAAAGTTTAAGCACACAGTAATGGTTGTTTTCAGAACTTTAACAAGTAAAAAGCTGTCAACTTTCCGGTTTGAATTTTTTCATCTAATTGGTTTCTCATGCTTATTCAACACTAATGTGTAAATGTAATTTTCTGCATGTGTCACATTAAAAAGCTGCATGATTTGCCAACACAGAGGCACTGCATCCACCTTAGCTTACCCAAACAACTTCTCTCTTTCGGACTGCCGAAAGGTGGGATTTTTTTCTTACCTCCTCCCACTGGAGCTGACTGGAATAATTGTGACGTTATAGGCTGTACTGGAGATGCATGCGTGGTGAGGGCTAACTGGTTAAATTGGGTTAATTATAAGTCTACCTGATGGTCATTATCAGCAGTTCTGCATGAAACGTGGTTGGGACTTCAACATTATTTGAGCAGATCACATCCACCAAACTATAGGGTTTTTGTAACAACTTGGCTCGAAATGGATGCTAAAAATCTTTGATAATCCCAGTATCCAAAGTAGTTCTCCTGGGCTCCATTTTAGAACCCCTGCTCTTCCCTCTCTGTACATTTAATCTATATGATAATTTATGAAATACCCAATTCCTTTTTTATGTGGATGATACAGTTAATTATTGTTTATCTCCATCAATGATTCAAACCTCTGAATTTCTCCAGCATGTTCAGTTCAATGTAGCACACTTGTTGTTAAATAGGGAAAAAATTAAATTTATGATATTACCAAAGGATGAATATTTATATGCTTAAACTAAGTATTTAGTTATCCTTATTGATTGTAATGTTTAAATTAGTATAGTAAATCTCTCTCTCTCTTTCTGCAATCTGTTGTCCTTTTTTAGATAGAATGGGTCTGTCCATTGTGAATTTACCTAGCCACTGTCTGAAGAAGCAAGATACTGTCTATCATTGTTTTTTTTGCATTTGTTTGCTTTTCTATAAATCATGTACATCACTACTATCTGTACACTGCTGCTAGATCACTATTATTGTATGTCTACTGACTCAGAGGGTTTATACATATAAATCTCTGATTGAGCTTTTACCTTCTTACTGTGTGTTTATAGGTGTAAATATCATACATCATCAGTCACTGTTTTTGATAATGATATTGCTACTTTGAGTATGTTTTGGCTGTGACTTACTGAATATTACTTGCAGTTACTTCGTGTTTTTAAGATATTGTTGAATTTCTACTATTTTGTGGGTCTCACTTTAATATAAAATATAGATATATATCTATATATCTATATATATATATATAGATATATATCTATATTTTGCGGCACTAGTGGCTGTTATTTTTCTGTTTTTCTGAAAACAGGCAGACAAGAAATGGGGGGGAAAGAGGGGTAATACATGTGGCAAACGTCATTGGGCTGGAACTCAAAACCGGAACAGCTGAGTCGAGGACTGGGGCCTCCGTACATATGTTGCACGGTCCACCGCCGCGCTACGTGCCGTGTTCCCGAAAAAGATTTTTAACTGAATAAATACAGGATAAAATATTGATGAAGTTTGTCCTTTCCAGTCTTCCGTCCTCTTCCCATGTGTTTTATTGTGAACAGATTTCCCTAAAGTCAATGCAGTGTTCTCAGTTGCACTTCATTCATTTCTTCATTCATGCTGCAGCTGCACAGAATAGGAGGAATTGAATATTCAAATATTCAAATTAATAAATAAAGCAAAATAAAAACTCGAAATAACCCATGTGCTCAGCATGTGCTCACGGGGGTTTGTTTTTGGGAAGATTAAATTTATTTTGATTAAATAACAAATCACAACAAAATAAACAGAAAACCTAACAAAAACTGTTGTTGTAGAGGTTAAAAACTGTTTAAAGTGAGTTTGACTATTTTTACAGAAATGCTTGGCAAGGAGCTTTAAAGAAGGAGTCAGCTCGATTTATTTTCTTTATTATGTCCATATGATATTAGCAGCTGGCAGATGGCTCCCTATCCACTTGTCATTAGCACCACAACATCCAAAAGCCTAAATAGCCCCTGACGACTCACTGCATTCAACGCCCATCAACAGGTGGCGCTATAGTCTCACTCTGCAGCATTATGTTGTCTGCTCCTAAGGACAAAGAGCTTTCAACAATTCCAACCAAATTCATACAGACAAGTGGGGAACTTGTGAAACGTTCATGTTATTAAAGTTATGCAGCGTACTACGTGTTTTTTTTTTCCTAAAGCGTGGCTGTTGTGACGTTTACAACCCCAAGCCCACAGCCTGCTTCAGATTACAGCACTCAGGCAGACGCTTTTGTTCACTGGATGTCCTTTTAGATTAGAGGATATCCAAAGGGAAGCATTTCTGTTGAGTTTTTAAGTTAGTTTTATAGTTTAAAGTTGATTATATTTTATTTGCCATTTTTTTCCCGTTTTATAGATTTTTGATGTTACTGATTATCCTGCCACCCAGTTTCCTGATGAACCTTGTCTATTTTATCAACAAATACTACTTAAGTGACTGACGCTAATAACAGCCGCAGCACTGTTTTCCATTACCTTCATGTCATTTACCATCAAGGGAAGATTCTCAGTGGGTGACCGCCCCTGAATCCGTCGTCGCTGCTACTGCTGCATCCATCCCAACTCGCTTTCACACTTGATTTCATTCACACGGAGTTTTCCCACAGGGATGGAGCCGCTTCAGCCAGCGCGCACAGCCCACGGACAGCTCGCACGCTTACGCGCAGCACACATGGCTGGAAATCTGTTGCGAACATTTTTATCATCCATCTGGATAATAACGCTGGGTTCATGCTCTAGGACAAGGATTTATCCCCCTAATGAAGGTGAGTGTGTGTGCGCGGGTAAAACACCGCTATGGTGCACGCTGAAGACGCGCTGCATGCGCTCCGGGCGCTGGTGAGAGGAGGGTTGAGCTGCGTGAATCGTGAACTATTAGGAAAAAAAGTTATATTATAAAAGTGATTGCTACCTTCCGATTTGTATAAAAGATTTATGGTTGAGGTTCACATTTGAGTACAGCTGCATAGTTTTTCTAGTAAAGAACCCCTTTTGTTATGGATTAAGGAGTGTCATAAAATGCTCATTAAAGCTCCCTATGCATGTTTTCCTCAAACCTTTGTAGCTAACAGCTTAATATTTATGCTTCAAAGATTTGTCCTGGATTAAAATAGAACGACTTTTTAAAAGCAATTGATTAATATATTGAATTCAACAAAATAAAAAAGCTGCTACTATAAGTTACTAATTAAAATAAAGTAAGATAAACCTATTATTTATTTATTTATTTATCTGTATTAATGTGCTTCCTTTTTTTTGTCCTTCATATTGCCCCTTTTTGAATGGATGTCCCTCACTTCTAGCCCCGCCTTCAAATGATACCATCATCACAGAGTTACAGTATTTTTAAAACCATAACCAGTACATTTGGCATGTTTAAACGTATCAAATTCATTGACTTCTGGCAAACACGCATTTGACAACATGGATTTGTACTCATGGATTCGTATGCTGTTAAAACAAATCCCAAGACAAACCAGGAATGTTTTTTTAATCTATATTTCAAGTTCTGCTACTACATCAACATAGAATAGAATAGGAAATGGTACTGTAGAAAATTATATGTGGTCTCCATCTTTCCACCCCCTACAAAACTTTCTGGACTTGACCTTGTATTCTGGCCATAAGCATGGACCAGTAGCCCACATCAAGGTATAACCAGGATTTTAAAAGTTATGGTTTTAAAACCGCTCTGTCATGCTGGTTCTACTACCTTTCAATGAGATGCTGGAGAATTAAAAAATGTAGCGTATAATAGCACAGTGCCTCCCCCTCTCCCACCTTTTTCTGGGCACTACTTGTCAACTGGCTGAAAGGAGGCTGCTACACTTTTCCCTCAGTTTGAAGAAAGACAAAATCTGCTTTTTGGAAAATACATCTATTTATATTCAAAAATAGCAAAAAAGGCGGTTGCAGTTAATCAAATGGGCTAGCAAACCATGACATCGAATGCTTTTCTTTAACCTAAATTTGGACAGAACCAAATGCATTTTTCTGGGCTAAATAAAAACGTCATCAAATAGTCAAAAAAAGATGTCCACAGATGTCCAGTGTTTGGGGGTATGGTGTGGAAACTAAAGAAGAACCACCCAAATAAACAGTATATTATATTATTCATTATATTATACATTTTTGTGTAAATGCCATGAAATTGATGAAAGCATAGTATTTATCAGACCATGAGAATCTCATAATGGCCCTCGCTCATTCTGCAGTTGTCCCAAACTCAACTGGCACATACTCTAGCCAGAACAGGGTTTTCTAACTTATCCAGTTTAAGTTTTATGGCTTAATAACGTTATGAAGCAATGTATGCTGTTTGTTCTTAAACTATTTGCGTGTGTGTGTGTGTGTGTGTGTGTTTGTGTGTGTATATGCAATTCCAGTGACCCTGCTGGATACCAGGACAGTGCCAGGAGAACTGAAATGGGCAGCCAATCCTGCAGAGGGAGGGGTGAGTGGAATACTTTTTTCTTTCTCTCTCTCCAGATACACTGTTTACAACCTGTTCTCTCTTCTCCTAACACAGTCTCTATCTTAAGCACATGCACACTCAAACACACTTGTGCACACTTGGTCTGGAAAGCTGTAAATAATCTTCCCACAGATTTTGCTATGTGCTGTTGTTCACCAAGCCTAAGTGCTAATATGAGATTGCTGGCGTTTCGTTTGGCACAGGCAAAAGCACAAACCAGCTTGATGGTGGGTGTCATTTTTTTAGGGATTTGTACTACCAAGCAAATGCCAGAATAAATCCTGGAGATATCTGTTTTATAGTTTAACTTCCCAGCTTTTCTTGGTACTTTTTGTTGTCACTGTGATCTGAAATTGCAACATAAAAGTTATTGGTGAACTTGACTTCTAATTCTTCGGGTCACCATGCTCTTATTCTGTCACAAGCTGCTTGATTGACAGGGTCCTGCTCTTCACGTACTGAGCTTTAGATTAGAGACACTCCCCATCATCCTCATCTTTTAGAAAGACACACACACACACACACACACACACACACACACAGATATAGAAAAACTCAGTTTCTTTATGGTTGGGGCAAAGACAAAGCTCTCTTCCCCCTGGCAGCTGTGATCTCTGTCTGCCATACACAAAAAGGCATTTATGTCTGCTTTTACACAGGACAGCAATGCACAAACAGAGCAGAAAGCAGCGCACAGTTAAAACAAAAGCCAAATGGTGATTTTTGAGGCTGATAGGAGGCTGGTATTTCAGGATGATAAAACATTGAAAATGTGTATCAGTCATTGTGTCATCATAATATTTCACTCTCAGACATGACACTAGCCCAGTATGTTTTCAGTATTTAACTGCCCTGAAATTTTTAAATTATGAAAGAATGAACTTTTTCTGTAAACTGAAGGTCAGTCAGTTCACATGTATACTGCACTGCAGATTCTTTTTGCAAATCTGCCGAAATTTACATCACCAGTAATTTATCAGCATTTCTGCTGTAACCCTGCATGGGTCACTGATGACATATCGATCAGGTTAAGAAAACTCTTTACGAACATAACCCAATTCACACACACACTAACACTTACACACACTCTGTCACCCTCCAGTTAGCCCTCTTTTTTTCTTCCTTCGGACACGCTGAATTTAGCGTGTATACAGCTCTCACTGGTATGGAGAGAGCAGATTATTATTCAGTGGCAATAAAAAGCCAATTTGGAGCTGGGAGGCTCAGCGGTCATTTGGAGGGTCACAGTACAAGGCAAATAATCGGCCCCATTGAGATGGATGGTGCAACAAATGTTGAGCCTGCCTAGCTTGTATGGAAATGTGCCTGCAGAGAGCCTTGGACTCTCAACAGATCGGAATCGCTGGCCGCTGCAGAATATTGATGCAGGACTAGATGTTGGACGGTGGAGCTTTAAATCACAGCTGTGAATTAGAGGATACATCGGAAATGGGTTTGGAACTGGTTTACACCCTTTATCGAGACAAAGAGGTCCTGAAGTGACCACTTTCGGTTTATGTGAGCAGATTATGTAAAAACCCACCAAACATTGTGTCATTTTCCAAAAAAACAATGGCTGACTAGATGGTTTTGTTCATGACAGAATTACAAAATTACCTGCAGCTGGCAGCAGGGATCCTTCCTTGTTATTCCATATGATCACTGAGAATGTTCACATTGAATGGGCATCTGCTTCTTGAAGGTTTCTCTTATTAGCCAGTTTATCATTGTTTGCATGGGGAGATTCTAGCTGTTCACTGGAAAGCAGGAAAGCAGCTAAAATATTTATTGCATCTTCAAAAACTCAATAATCTGTAATTATACACAATTTGTCTTTAATCCAAAAGAATGCAAAGCTTTCAGCTCTCATGTAAAGTGACAGATTTGTGTGTGTGTTTGAAGTGGGAAGAAGTGAGCATTATGGATGAGAAGAACATCCCCATCCGAACGTACCAGGTGTGTAATGTACTGGAGCCCAGTCAGAACAACTGGCTGCGGACAGACTGGATCCCACGGTCCGGCGCTCAGCGGGTTTACGTCGAAGTCAAGTTTACTTTGAGAGACTGCAACAGCTTGCCAGGAGTCACCGGCACCTGCAAGGTACAGGCCATTCTGCATGATGTAAGAGTAGAGGGAAGTTCTAAGCTAAAACTAGACAACAATGGACACTTTTAATTATTATCCAACTTTATTTCTCATGTTAACTTGTTAACTTGCAGACTGCTGCCAAAGACCTTTCATATAGTCCCTTATAAACATATTCATACCCCTTCAACTTTTTAATATTTTTTATTTATTACAACCACAACCTTTAATGTCTTTAATTGATATTTCATGTGACAGACCAACACAAAGTAGTGCATGACTTTAAAGTTCACTGAAGGAAAATGATACATGGTTTTTAAACATTTTTACATATATAAAATCTGTATGTAATTTAATCTCAGTATAAATGCAGCTGTTCTGTGAAGGCCTCAGGGATTTTCTTGTTAGAGAACATTTGTGAACCAACAGCATCATGAAGGCCAAGGAACACAGCAGACAGGTCAGGAAGAAAGTTATGAAGTTTAAAGCAGGGTTAGTTTATAAACCAATAAACCAAGATAAATGAAGCAAAATATTGGAAAAGCTTGAATGAATATCTGTTGAAGGCTGCAAAAGACTTGGAAACAGGGTTGGAGGTTCACTTTCCAGCAAGGCAGCAACCCTAAACATTCAGCCAGAGCAACAATAGAAAAATTTAGATTAAAACATATGAATGTCTTAAAATGGCCCAGCCAATGTCCAGACCTGAATACAATAGAGAATCTGTGCCAAGACTTGAAAACCAGTGATCATAGAAGAGCTACATCCATTCTAAGTACGCTTTAAGTTTTTCACAAAGAAAAATGCGCGCAAAACTAAATCGCTATACAAGCAAAACAGGAAACGATAAACCCCGAAAAACGTTTTGCTGTAAATGCTTGTGGTATTGAGTAAGGAGGAGTGAATGCATACTGTATGGATGCCACAACTGATGCTGTATATAAATTATCTGCTTTCCAGATTTACATTTTTATTAAACCTGGAAAACCATGTAACATTTGTGACTTTGAGTGTGTCCTTTAAATAAAATCCCAATGAAACAAATTAACTTCTTTGGTCATAGGGTGGCAAAATGTGAGAAAGTCCAATAGGTGTGAATACTATTGCAAGGCACTGAATCTTTTGCTGATTAGCCCAAACGCCACTTTGACTTACTATCTTCAGACAGAAATAGACTGATAATGATGTCTGACCCCTCAGTCACTGTTTTTCTTGAAATATAATTCTGATCTTGCAGGAGACATTCAATCTGTACTACCACGAGTCAAATGAAGACAGAGAGACCTACATCAAAGAGAGCAGCTTCATTAAGGTGGACACTGTGGCAGCAGACGAGAGTTTCACCCAGGTAGCACCAAACAACTGAATCAGGCTTTCAGTTCTTTATCCGCCCACGTCCTCTCACTTTAATTTGCTGCCATGTGGAAAATAAAACCTTCTGGCACTTAGCTGTAATTTTCTGACTTGTTTTTTTTTCAAATGTATACTGATTTAAGTGTTGCAAGAATTAAAGCTTATTTTACCTTTGAAATCGCTAAAAGTTCACCTGAATGAAAGCCAAGTCCTGAAAATGGGAACATCGGTAATGGTTCAGCTGAAACTCTTACATTCAGTTTGAACAGATTAACTGGATCATGGGCTGAGATATTTTACTGTGCATTCCATTAAAGTAACCCCATCCACTTCCCTCTCAGGTGGATGTTGGAGACCGCATCATGAAGCTGAACACAGAGGTTAGAGATGTAAAGGTCACGAGGAATGGTTTCTACCTAGCCTTTCAGGATGTTGGCGCCTGCATCGCTTTGGTTTCTGTCCGGGTTTTCTACAAAACCTGCCCACTCAGCGTCCGGAACTTGGCGACCTTTCCCGACACGGTCACTGGTGCTGACACGTCTTCCTTGGTGGAGGTCACGGGGTCGTGTGTCAACCAATCAGAACAGAGAGAGGAGCCGAAAATGTACTGTGGGGCAGATGGAGAGTGGCTGGTTCCTATCGGTGGATGTCTCTGCAAACCAGGATATGAAGAGCAGGGCAGTGCATGTAAAGGTGGGTACCTGCAGCTGAGTTCAGTAATTCTTTCTGGTCATGTTGACCGTGTGACTCTGTGGGCTACAGAAATTAACACTTGGAATGCCCACTCCATCATCAATAACAATCTTTAGCACTCAATCAGTTAGGCTACAGACAAGTGGTCAAAAACAGTGGTGGGATCGAGTTTATTAATTAGACTCTTCTTGATTCCACTTAATTATTATATATTTCAAATTAATTTCAACAATACATTTAGAAACCATTGTGACTCTATTAGGTCCTGCTAACACATCGGTAATGGTGCAGTGAAAACTTGCATTTAAAAACACCTATTTAAATCCAAAAGCTTTTAAATTCAATTTAATTCAGTTTATTTATATAGCGCCAATTCACAACACATGTCATCTCAAGGCACTTCACAAAAGTCAGGTACATACATTCCAATTAATCCTAACCATTGAATAGTGCAGTCAGATTCTGTTATTTATTCAAATTGGATAAAAAGTTTTTCTATCTAAGGAAACCCAGCAGATTGCATCCAGTCAGTGACTTGCAGCATTCACTCCTCCTGGATGAGCATGTAGAGACAGTGGACAGTAACTGGCGTTGACTTTGCAGCAATCCCTCATACTGAGCATGCATGTAGCGACAGTGGAGAGGAAAAACTCCTTTTTAACAGGAAGAAACCTCCAGCAGAACCAGGCTCAGTGTGAGCGGCCATCTGCCACGACCGACTGGGGGTTAGAGAGAACAGAGCAGAGACACAAAGAGAACAAAGAAGCACTGATCCAGGAGTACTTTCTATGGTAGGGAAAAGGTAAATGTTAATGGATGTAGCTCCTTTAGTCGTTTCACCTAGAAAGAAGGAACAGATAAACTCTGAGCCAGTTTTCAAGTTTAGAGTCTGAAGAGAGCAGATATAGTTAGTTACAGTAAAAGCTCAGTCAGTAGCTACGTCTAGGAGAGAGAAAGGGTTAAACACTGAAAGACAGGGCCATGTGGATCATCGGTAGAGGGTGAGCATTAAGTTGTTGCCAGGAGAAGCTTGGAGGATTCACCTCTCCAGAAAGGTGTTACAGGTAGACACAGAGTCAGGCCAGGTGTAGCTTCTAGGAAGAGAAAAGAGAGAGAACAAAGAAAGAGAGAGAAAAATTATTGCTGCTTTTCTTGGGAGATGTTTTCCAGCTCAGAGGAGGTGAGGAAAAGATTTCGGCCAAAACAATAATGTGTTGCAAACTTAAATAAGAAAAACAATAGTGGTTACTCGTTTGAAAGAGCTGAAATTATCCCTTACAATAAAAATGACTCATTATAATTGGTTATATACATAAGGTGTGAAGAGCAAATACAGTTTAGCAACAGAGTTGCACTAGTGAATGTAGCTGTTATTTATTTCAGAGCAGCACTTGTTTTTATAAGGCTCCGACTGTATGCAGTTAAAGGTGTATTGTCTAAACGATTGTGATGAATTTTAGAATCATGTTATGGTTGCTTTAATGTCACCCCAAAAATACCACTAAATGTAGTAATAAAATTGAAAGCCATTTTACTCATCCCTAATACCAATAATTACAGACCGTGCTCAGCCAAACATAAAGTTGTTAAACAGCTATGAGGATATTTTGTTTGTTTGGAAGTCACAAAATCTGTTTTGCAGCATCTCTGCATCAAACTAATTAATGTATTAGAGTTATGGAGTTTGCACTGGTGCTTGCTTGACAAAGTCACAGTGATGAGATATTTGCACAGTCACACTGTGCCCAGTAAAAAAATAATGTGTCACTCGCAGTTCAGCTGCAGAACAAATTCATCAAATGGGTTAAAACTTGTTAGCATGTTCCTCTTCGAGACAGAGCTTCTTTCTGTTGGGAAGCATGCTACATGCTTTCACTTTGGATGTGCTCAAGCAGCTTTCCTAAAGAGCTCTGGAATCTCTTTGATTTAAATGTGAGCTTAAAGTACATGTTTAACCATCTGCCAACGATATCTGTTCATGTTCATACATACGGCACAGTTTACTTGCAATACTTTAGAGTTATATTTGTGGCTTTGGTCATGCGGACATTTTAATGTGCGCGGTTTTGTGTCAAAATGACATGCACAGGGACAACGGACAGATCGGAGACACTTTTTTTACGACAAGATTTGACTTTTCAGTCACATGCAACAGACACACAAAATGTTAGGTCAGATACACACATACACAGATGGACCAGTACCACCAGAGGGAATGGGGGGGGGACTTGCTGAGCTACACTCTCGACTTTATTTATGTTGTCCGTCCAGGCAGGCTATTGGTATAACAAACAGAACCATAACTCAAAGAGAACAGAGGAGACGCTCAAGTTGCAACACTGTGCCAGCTGGCAATAAAAAAAAGAGGCGTAAAAAGTTGACGTTTTATTCTATGCAATTAGAACAATGACGCGAAACCTCTATGTGTGTCAAACGCTCAATGAAACCTCTACCCGGCCTGCTCTGTTTGTTCCCTCTGAAAGGGGGAGGAGGGCTGCGGGGTTGTTCTTGAGGTTTGAAATATGTTCCGAGATTTAGGAGATCCCCCTTGACTCCGCTGAACGGGCAGCAGATGTGAAGTGCCAACTATGTATCTGCAGCTCTCTTCTCGTTCTCCCGTTTCCACCGCCTGTCAGGTTGTTGGCGGGGAGCAGCTGCGTCAGTGGAAGTCCATCAAAGACCGGATGAATTCACAGTGCTGATCGGGAGAATCTCTGTCTCTACAGTCAGAGATAGAGACCTGAATGTTTCCAATGGTTTCAGTTAAAAATCTACAGAGAAAATGGAAAGGGGTGGGCAGATTTGGACGGAGGGATAAATGATAGAGAATTAGCTTAGTTTTCTCATCAGTGAGGTCGAAAGGTTCTCAAATCTTCTTTCTTCAGGCAAACAAGTTCTGGCAGCAAGGCAAACACATCTCTAATTTTCAGAGGGATATTTTTTTTACATGTTAAACCACTTAACTCTGCTTTATGAATCATTAAGTCAAATAACCAGTGCTGTGTCTACACATGACAGACAGTACTAAACAAAGGATTTTACTTTAGATCTTTTGGCCCTTTTACTAGGAATGTGAGTAGTATTTTATTCCAACATCTTAAGTTGAATCCGTTAAAACTACCAAAGATCAGAGGATTTAAGAGACAGAAAATGTTAGTTTAGCACAACTAAGATGGTTGCCAAAAAGCTGTTAGCTGAAAACTTGGCACACACTAGTTGATCAAACGATGATGATGCATCTCTCGGGTTTTCTTTCATGTCTTCCCTCAATTTCTTTCCTGTTTCTCAAGGATCTCCCTTCGTCGTGAAGTTGATTAGCTGTAGTCTCTTTTTTTTCAGGTGTGGCACTTTTTCTTTTGTCCCCCCTTTCAATAAAACATTTCAACGTAACAAGATATCCCAGTTTTGCTGGTGAAACCTTAACGGTTTAACCTTAACGCTTTAAAAGACTACCAAAGAGTCTGGCTTAATGGAAGCAAAGTATTACAAAGTAAAATGAAGGGTGATTCAAGACCTTTACACGTCACGGTCCATTTAAAACAATACTATAACAGAAAAAAACCTTCTTAGATTTAGTATTTTGCAAAAGTATCTATATCCTTTGTGATTTTTTACACATGAAGTTGCTTTCCAACCACAAACGTAAACCATATTAGGAGCCCTTTTCCTACTGGAAGGTGAACCCCAGTCTCAAGTCTTTTGCAGCTATAGTAATCCTGGATATTCTTTAGGCATTGACGTGTATTTAGCTCCATTTGTCTTCCCATCAACTCACTGTCGCTGCTGAATATAAGCTTCCCCACAGCATGATGCTACCATCACCATTTTTAACACTAGGGATGGTGTATTAAGATTATTGCGCAGTGTTAGTTTTCCTCCACACAGCATTTTGCGTGCAGTAAAATGAGACGAGTCTCAAGGTTTTCTTTCAACAACGGTTTTATTCTTGTCACTCTTAAAGGCCAAAGTTATTTAGTGCACAACTAATAATTGTCCTTGACAGATACTTCCACCTGGGCTGTAAATCTCATCAGAATCTTGGCTGCTCCTTCTCTGGTTAATGCTCTTCTTGTCAGTTCAGTCGGACGGTCATGTCTTGGTGGGTTTTGAAGTGCTCCATATAATCTCCAAAGCTTTGGATATTGTCTATAACCTGACCTTGCTTTAAACCTCTCCACAACTTTATCCCTGACTTGTCTTGCTTGTCACTTGGTATCGCTGGTACTGTTTACTCACTAATGTTCTCTAACAAAACTCACACAGAACGGCTGTCTGTATACTGAGATTACGTTATACACACATGGACTCGTTTTACTATTTACATTACCTCTGATGGCTAAATCTGTATTTATTTAAGGATTTTGTGCTTGTATGGTGATGAAAATGTAAAATAATTTAAGGTTTATGACTACTTTTACAAGGGACTGAACACGGTAGTGATGCAGTTGCAGAGTCTCACTTCCTCAGTTTGTTGTAAACTAACATTATCTCTTCTATGTCCTGGGTGAGCTTTGTGAAATGTTAGTGCATGTGTTTTCTTCCTGCACTGAGGAAAGCACTTTCTTAAGATGAACATTAATAGAGAAAAAAATGTCAACTTAGATTTTAGTTGTTCTGCTGCAGAACAACTAACTGCAGAACCTCTCTGCATTTATAAGGCTTGTGTTAAAGAAATATTTCCAAATTCGGTTTGCAGTGGCTCCACACATTTAAGGCAAAACAAGAGACCCGTGGACTCATGGTAGAGTAAGACTGCCTGTTCCTATTGCCAGGGTAAGATGTGGAAAACAACTTCAGCTTTATCCAAATCAGAGTTAATAAAAGTCTTGTGTCAGTGAGTAGCATTGAACATGTTCCAGAAATCTCTGTCACAGGCCCACAATATTTATTACCAGAAAAGAAAAGAAGAATTACAAACTCTGCATCCATTATAGTCACAGTAATAAGCAGCTTCCTGAGTGGATGCACCATGCTTGTGTTTTTATAACAAACACAGCCAGGCCTCCAGGGAGGAAGAGTTTCACATGCTGGTAGATAGATTCTGTTACCTTTGAATGGAAACCGGGTGGGTGTTTCCTCCTTTTTTCATTCTTCATGTTAAGCTAAGTTAATCTTTGTCTGGCTTCAGTTGGAACTGTGAGACATGTATGAAAGCCCTACCAGGATATCCACCTAGAAACGGAATATACAGATTTACAAGATGTCAGGCTCTGGCTTTAATTTAGCCCCAGATGCTTACAATACAGCACTGACTTTGCTATAAATCCTTTAAGAAAAAATGTTAAAGCAAAGCTGACATCATGCATGTTAGGTAATTCTGACTTGTTACCTATTAGGTGTGTTTCTTGGTCTTCCTGATGCGGTTTCCTCACTAATGTTCTCCAACAAAGGCGACTTCCAAAGGCAGTGGGTATTACTGGATTTTATTTAAAGGCAATTGGGTAAAATGGGCTGAATACAAATCCACTCTACATTTTTAAGATTTGAACATGCAAAAAAACATTTGAAACCATGGATCAATTTTTTTTGACTATCACTTAAAATACCATATGTATATTAGGTTTGTGGATGTATCGTGACAACATGAGTAAAAGCTCAAGTGGGAATGAAAACTGTTCGTGTCAATGTTTGTATTGACAAAGTGTAATCTAGATTAACTGCCACAACGCAGTTTAGCACATCCAAAAACATGCTATTAAAATGAGCTGAAATCTGAGCAGATTCAGACAAAGCAGTGATGTGAAAAGTTCATCTGCAGTGTTGACGCAGGGTAATGAGGATGGAGAGGAGTAGCTCTGGAGAGGAAGATGGGATTAGATGCTGAATGGGGCAAGAGGGGGTTGAAAGAAGGCCACTGACAGCAGAAGGCATCAATACATAGCTGCTCCTCCCCCAGTGGGTGGGGGTCCATCACTGGGAGCAAAGGGGATGAACAGAGAAAATACAACAGAGAGGGAACTCCCTCGTCTTTTCTACAGCCCTGGTTAAGATCGAGGTCATGGCTGAGCCTGATGAAGATGTCAAAAACTCTTGAGTGACAGCCACTCACATGCGCACTGATACACAGGGAGTTTAGCTGCAGAGAGCAGGGTCATGACCGAGTCAGATGAAGACTTCAAAAGTTTGACAGCTGGGATCCGTCTGAGATGATCGGAAACGAGGACGTAAAACCCACAGAGAGAATCTGAAATGTGAACGGTTGGAGAGGTGGAATGAAAGAGGAGCATTATGCTTTTTGTTTCTCTCCACCTCTCTGCCGACCTCCATTTTTTTCTTTGTCGTTTGATTCTCCTCAACTTGCTGCCTGGGAGGCTTGGAATGTTTCTGTGTGTTTGAGCGTTTCTGCCTCTGTGCTCACTTCCATCCAGAGAGATTTCATGCTTGTGCTTCCCTCCAATGCACCTGCAGTGTCTTGTCAACAGCAGAAAGCATTTGGGCAGCCACACTGAAAGAGAGATGATAGAAAGAAAGAGCAAGCAGATGATGGAATGAGTGCGTAATCGCTGCATTCAGCCCCTCTAATTATTGCACGGCGTTTCTGGACTCAGGACATGTTGGATTGTAGCATACAGTGTGTGTGTATGTATGACCGAGTGTGCGCCTGTGCGCCATATCTCTGATTTTCTGCCCAACAAAGCCTTCTTTCCAATATACTCGCAGTTTGGAGGAATGCCCAGAAATGCCTGGAGAGTAGTGTTGAGGGGTAAACGGAGAAGGAAGACAGTGTGTTTCTGTGTGTGCGGGTATGTTTGTGTACAGCAGGTGACAGTTCAAGCAAAGACGCTGGAGAGCCACGAGTAATTGTCTGAAATGAGCCAAACTCAGGTTGGGGGAGTGGTTTGCATTCTTCCAACCAGAATCACTCTGCATGCATGGGTTTGTGTGCTATTGTCTCCATCTCCCAGGTTGGTCTAAATGCAGAGGAACTTTGCCAGTTCCACCAGTCTGTCTATAGCTCTCTGGCATCAGAACAAGCTTTTTCAGCCTCTTTCTGTCTTACTCTCATTATCCCTCCTTTCTCTTCCTGAACTCTTTCCTGAGTTCCTCAGTCAGGAGTAGGGGGTTGCTGCCGCTGGTGGCGCGGTAGATGTGTGCCTGATAGAGAGGAGGGGATTTTGTTGTAGAACCCTTTTCACATGCTAATGTCTGCACCGTTGGATTTGAGGAAGGTGCATACACACACACACACACACACCAGTCTTTACACATTTCTCTTTAAACTTCAGAAATTTTAAGCCAGATTTGTGATTTTTTTTTCATTTCGATAAGATGGAGAGCAACCACTCTCTTGGTGGGAACTCTAAAAGCTTCAGACAGACGGTCTGAAAACACAGATGCAGTGACCCAATTTCTGAAGCCGATTTGAAATTTAGATGCTGATTTTCTCTTTAAGAACTATAAATTAAGAAGAGGTAAGATCAGCATTGTGAAAATATGTCTAGCCTTCCAGCTGTCATCTGTCATTGAATATTTATGTTAGGGATAATGGTGATATGACACCATGTTTGAAACATGTTTAAACAAAGACAAAGTGATTGTAGAGTTGACACTGTGCATGTAAAGGATATCTACATGAAAATACAACAAATTAAAACATCTCACAGTTATATGGGCTTGAACTTCTTTGGAACTGCTATTTTTTTAAATGGGGTCCCCAAAGCCTTGGGGCCCTGGGCATCTGTCCTGGTAAACCCTTACTAAGGTATGTTGTTCCCAAACATTTCAGCTTCTTAGCCTACAAAATAAACACGGGAGCAGGAATTTTATTTATATGTATTCACAACTACTGTTTTTATCCCTTCAAACATTTATAGCAAAATATGTACTCTCAATATATTTTTTGCTATTCTGTTTGATTTCTGAAAAATGCCTCAATTCCCCACACTTAATTTGGACCCCACACTTAATTTGGACCAGTATTTTCCTGACCCCCTCTCTGGGGATCATTGCCCAATAGAATTTAGATCCTTACCTTGACCCTGAGATAGCCCAAAAACTGTAAAGACATTCAAACCCAACATGTTTCATGACAGGCAGAGGTTGAAAGTTCAAAAAGACAAAACCATTCACCATTGCAGAACTTACTTTAGCCTTCCTTTTATCTACTCTTGCTCTCGCTCACTCCCTTGCAGCCTGAATGAACCACAGACATGCCTCTACATGTTGTTGACAATAAAGTTTCCTTTTAAATAGATTCTTATATCACTGTACTGTCTTCTGACTTTCACAGATTTTGAAAAAATAGTTAGCTTGGAGTTTTCTTCCTTCATTAACAGTGTCCCAACTGAAGAATGTTGTGGTTGGGTGTAGTGACTTATGTGAAAAAGATCAGATCTTTTAGCTTCTAGTTGATCATTCCCAAGTCAGCAGCTGAAATTGGCAACCTTTTGTTAACAGCTGATTTATCGGTGTATCTCAATCTAAACTCCAAATTTACTTAGAATCTGATCCGATTTTCCAAACAGAAAGTTGCAAGCTCATATGCTGTATTTATACACAAGAAAATTATCATCTCCTGCAATTCAACAGGCTGTAATTAAAAGGGGCATGACCCCTGACAGTCAAAGTGTTTTTCTTTCTTTTGTGGCAGTGTATCAGTCCTTTCATCCATCAATCCATCCCTGCCTCCATCCATCACACAGACAGGTGTCAGACCAGAGCAGTCAGGGGTACTTCCTCCATCTCCACCCCTCTGCTGAGGAGGAACAAGGGATGATGACAGATAACACCGGGTCAAGGAGAATCCCCACTCACACCCCCCACACATGTGCAGCATACAGTGTGCCGACCAGGCTCTTGCTTGGATTCCAAATGAGCCGCATTTGCATGTTAGGTAGCAGAAGAATGCGTATGCAAATGCAGACAATGCTGATAGTAATCAAAGGGCACCTTCCCCTCCGAGTCTCTCCCTTCTCCTCCTCCTCCTCATTTTGTCTTCTTCTTCTCACCTCTTTATCTGTCACTCCATGTCTGTCTTTTTTTTATGTTGTCCTTTCCACTCCACCTTCCCTATCCCTTACAATTTCCTAAAGGCTGATTTTAGTGTAATTATTTTATGTTTTTATAATGTGTCCACAGACAGACACTTCCACTCTAGTTTCACCTTGTATTATCAGGACCTGTGTATTTGTCCCTATCCTTCCTATTTATTGTCCAGCTCAGACACTTCCTTGGCCCTCGGTAGCGCAGGGTTAATGTCGGGTTAATGACACCCTCATGAGCTCTTATTCCAGGTCACCAGCACTCTCCCCCCTCCTGTCAAAACCAGTGCTAAGGAAGACACAAAGGGCTACAGAAAACAGAAAGAATAGAGACATGAGAGGGTGCTGACAGAAGTTTATGGCTTCAAATACCTCCCTTTCTTTTCATCAACGCAGAGAGGACTGGAAAGGACAGAGACAAAGGCAGAGTGTTCCCCTCCTGGCATTCCCATTGAGTCCTGTAATCAACCTAGAGATCCTCAACAGTTTAAATGCTTCCCTACGTCTTTCTCAATTTAATTGTACCTTCATTCCCAACAATGGATACTTACCTACATTGGCGGTTCCAAACAAAGGAATGTGTGCAACAGCTGAACTATGGCAATACTGCATTTTATCTTGCAGTGGATTGTACCACCTGACACAACAGGATGAATCATTCACAAGATGAAAGCCCCTGTTATCAGCTGTAAACCTATTTATGAATTTAAAGGTTTCGGTTGTGTGTTTATGTGCGGTCTTGTTTTAACGGTTATCAATTTGGAGTCATGAATTATGCCTTAAAATGGGGCTTGGCGGTTGTACGAAGATGCAACGTGCAAGTGGGAGTTATCAGAGACATGACGGCCAAAGAGTTGGAGGTCGAAGAGGAAGTGCAGAGAGAGCAAACGGAGGAGAATGTGAAATGTGAAAAGGATGGGCAGCCGAGTGTGTGAAAGAGCAAATCAGTGGAGATTTGCGCAGATGGGGCAGGATGGTTGGTCTGAGTAGATTACAGGGGAGATTTCCTCCCTCTCATTTACTGATTCGAGCGTCATAAAGCACGCTGACACATCTGAACACACAGATCATTCCCGCATTCCTATCCACTCCCACTGGGATGTCTTCAAGCGCCTTGGAAATGTGGAAGGGTTGTAAAACAAAGGATTGAACTGGGGAAGCCGGTGAGACCCAGAAAGGAGGATGAATAGGAACTGATGATGAAAAAGGAGGTGTTGAAAAGAATTGCAGCAGTAACATGCAAAGGTTTTCCTTGTGAAATTAAACATGCAAATAAAAATCGCTTGAACCCACCCCACTTTGCGATGTCTTCTGCTTCAGCAGTAGATGTCAAGCAGTATAATTATGCACTCATTTATTGCATTGTGGCTCTGTCAATGCATGAATTCCACGGTATACAGAGAGAAGATTTCCCTCCCTCCACCACCCCTCCTCGTCTCGCTGTCACCCTCTCTCTTTCTCCGTTTCTCCTCTTTCATGTATTTAAATGTCAGTTATGTTTGTGTGGGCTGCTGGGACTGTTCAGTTTTGATGTATTCACTTCCAGTGTTTCTTTTCTCCTCGTGAGTGGGAGCAGATCAGTAAAATTTTTTAGGTGTTTCTTTTTTCGCTCATCAAAAGTCAAGATAATAGAAATCAAAGGACCCCTCCCACTCGCACTGTATCTTTTTCTTTCCTAGGATCTTCCTTTACGGCTGTACTTGAACCCTAAAGCTGCACAGGCTGATTAACATATTGACCAGGATCTCAAAAACAATGATTGCATCAACAGTTAACTTGCATTTGAACTAATGTCAGGGATGACTTTCTGCAAGTAGCCTGCATATTGGCTTTCTAATAAAAAGCACACCAAAAAAAGAACCCTAACTTTAAAAGCTTTCCTTTTCATTGCACATTTTAATTTTTATTGCCAGGGTTTATATTTCTTCACTGTCTCAGGTTTGGCTAAGACTCGTTTAATTAAAGCTATTTCCATAGCTGTCACTGTCATCTTACAGTCTCCTATGTCCCATAAAAGAAATTGTTATTTTTGGACATTTTCTGAAAAATGGCCTTGAATTGACCAAATGCCTGGATAAAAACCTGTTTTGTGGGTTGATCTTTATTAGGGTGGTCACCAACAGAGTCAAGAAACCTCTGTAAAAAACAGTAACATTGTGTGTGTGGATCAAGGTTGTGAGTGCCAGAGAGAAAGATGCTCTCCACGTTTAGGACAGACTTGGAAAATAATCTACACCAGATACCTCCAGTTTGGATCTGGACCCAAATTAGGTTTAATTTAGAGCAAAATAAAATGGTACTGGATATTTATGAAAAACACATCTTTTGCCACACTTTGTATGGAAGTAGTACAGTAGTAGTATACAAGTAGTACAGCAGTAGTATACAAGTAGTACAGCAGTAGTATGATAGTAGCACAACAGCAGTATGATAGTAGTATAGCAGTAGTATTGTAGACTTCTTGAAGTTGAAGAAGAAATGGCAGACCCTTTATACCTAAATTCCTATTTCAGAAGTTTATTATTTTACTTTCATTCCTAAAACTACTTCATTTGAGAGTGAAGCTAGAACACTATTAAAGTTTTAGTTTTAGATATTCTGGACCTTTGTTCTAGAAAAATGTATGTGATCAGACTTCCCTGAAATTTAATGGAGATCCGCTGCTCTGTACTCTCTGTACTCTGTGTCGTCCAATTACTGGAGCTTGTTCAGTGAAAGACCAAAAACAGAAGAAATCTGTTAGGGGACGGATGCCTTTTACAGCACCATATATGTCCAGTTAAATGGAACTGTTTTAGTTCTAGGACGTCACCGTCTTTATGCCAGTTCCTAGAAATATTCATTCAAGGGGAACCAGTTACAAGCTGCAGTTGCAGCGGCACATCACTGGTGTTCATAAAAAGTAATATTGTAATCCAAACGTTTTTGGCATAAAATAGTACTTCTATAAGTAATGGAAAACTCTTGCAATCTATATCAGCTTTATCTTGAACAAATTTAAACTTTGTGTCTCCTTCCATTCCTCTGCAGCGTGCTCTGCTGGTTTCTACAAGTCCAAGTCTTCAGATCCTGGCTGCTCCAAGTGCCCTTCACACAGCCGCTCCCTCCGGGATGGGGCTAACGTATGCGACTGCCACACAGGATACTTCCGAGCAGATGCTGACCCTCCCTCTATGGCCTGTACCCGTAAGAATGCAGACACACAAGCAGTTAATACGGTAGCAAAAACACTGAAGATGGGGGCATTCAATTCTCACAAATGAAAAGAAAAGAGCAAGCTCGTTGTTTCCCTGAACTCTCTATCTCCTCCAAACAGAAGGGGATACAAACATGTGTGAATGCTACCCCTGTGTCATGATCCTATTACTTATGACTAAGGCACCATCTACATTCTATCAGGTAGTGACAACTGAAGACATTGACGACAGAATAAATGTACCTCCTCTTTGTCTGAATCTGTGCTAGTGAT
The DNA here is from genome assembly GCA_036173005.1 of Crenichthys baileyi. Taxonomy (NCBI): domain Eukaryota; kingdom Metazoa; phylum Chordata; class Actinopteri; order Cyprinodontiformes; family Goodeidae; genus Crenichthys; species Crenichthys baileyi. The sequence goes on from JAHHUM010002036.1 coordinate 920,309, forward strand.
TTGAAGATGCTGATCTGTGTGTCTTAAACTTAATTATGCCTATATACAGCACATGGTTTCCTCAGCCTGGGAAAAATGAACACACGCTTGTATGCAAGTTTCTCTCTCTCCCTCTCTCTTTCTCTCTCACACACACACATGCACAAACAACATTAAATACCAAAAAAGAAAACAACCAAACCACCAAAAGCATCCCAGAGCCATTTGATTTTCATCGTAATGCCAGATGTCTCCATGTTAAGGCAAAGACTGTCCTCTGAAGTACCTCTCTTCTTTCTTATTGTTCCTCCTTCTTTATGTCATGTAGCTATATATATGGTTGGTTCTGTTTTTGTATTTTTTTCCAGAGCCTCCCTCAGCACCACAACAGCTCATCTCTGTGGTGAATGAAACATCAGTGGTCTTAGAGTGGGCCCCCCCTCGGCGGCTGGGAGGAAGAAGTGACATCAGTTATAGTCTGGAGTGTCTCATCTGTCAAACCGGCAGCCATGGTCAGCTTCCCAGGAATCGCACAGTTTCCCAGCCTGAGGTCCAGCGCAGCAGCATGGGGATGCAGTCAGACCAGGGCATTGTAGGGCCTGAGGTCCAGCTTGGCAGAGGGGTTTTTCAGAGCAGACCACTGGAATACCCCTGGGCCGACTCAGACTCTGCCTCTGGCACTCAGCATTGTTTCCCCTGCGGCTCAGACGTGCTCTTCTCTCCGGACCAGACTGGGCTTCAGACCACCAGGGTGGTGGTGAGCAAGCTCCGGGCCCACACACACTACACCTTCATCGTCTATGCCCGCAACGGGGTTTCCCAGGTCAGCGGTGCAGGGGCATCACAGAGTGCATCAGTCAGCCTCACCACCAATCAAGCAGGTGAGGAGAAAAAGTGCTGCGTGTGATAAATTTGTCGGATTGTCGACTCCAGTAACAGCATGAAATCTGCTTATAAAGATGTGCTCCAAAAGTGGGTCAGCTGAGCACAGACTGCTGCTCTGTGCACGTGTGCCCGGGGGGAGGCAAGATCCTATGAGTAATGGTCAAAGCTGTGGAAGCATGAATCGAGCAAGATTTGTACCCCCACCCCCTCTGTGTTGTTTTTTTTTTAAATTAGGAGTGGTAAATCTGTTCGAGATACACTAAAAACAAAACAAAAAACAGTATGCTCTAATTATATTTTAAAGCTTAAGCTTGTTTTTTGATTATGTCTTCTTAAAAAGAACTGACTTTAGGCTTATCCCTGAATTTTTAACTGTTCCCACTGCTATTTAATAGCATCCACCAAAAATAACATTTGAAATATTCTTCCACAAAATGGGAAAAACCAGTACATCAACATTCATTACTGATTAATTTAACCTACCAGGCATGATATGTTCATGTAAGAGCTGCAATACGCCATGAAACTATAGTTTTAGGTTGCAATGGACATTAACATACAGTGGTGAATGTTCTGGTTGTTCAGGCATGTCGACCAAAACACCGAACATCTAAAGCATTGGAAAACCTATAACTAGACTGCAGCTGGTGAATATGACAATATTCAATATGATATAAAGGAAATGAATGGTTAAATATTTTTCAAATTTTCCAAACTAAGAAAACACATCATCTTTACAGCGCTGTTTTAGCCACTGCTGATCTGTCTGTATGAAAACAAATTATAATCAGCATAATTTGGTGTAAACTGGAATCACAATTAGTTAAATGTAAAGTGGAAAAATAATGCATTCGTCTCACGTAATAAACAGCGAATTAATTACCTTGTCCATGAAATTACACCTGAATTTATCTTGTTAAAACTTCTCTTAAAATAAATATTTATTTATTGGAGGCTATTTTATAAAAAAAAACAAACACAAATAAAATTACCAATATGGTATACTATCAATCTAAAGACAAAATGCTAAATTGAAAGTAAATTACAAAATACATTAAAAAACACAAATACAAAAACACCTAATCTTATTACAAAACAAATAAAAAGATAAATAAACTCTAAATGAACAACATAAGGCAAGTTATTTCAACCAAATAAATCTGCTCACATTTTGTGCACTAAGCTACTGACAGATTATATACACATATCAAAATGCTGCCAGATTTTGTGTTTCTTTCTGTATTTGCTGTAATAACTCTGACTTTAACTTCCACTTGGTTGTGTAGACATGTTGTGTCGATGAGTGGTGCAGACTTCACTGACCAGTTGTATTTTTGATCCGTATCCGTATCTTCAAATCCAAAGTCTTCTCATTAAAATGAACTGGCTGCGCCGTTTTTGTTTTACCAAACACTGCTCTTGCTTTCATTCCTCTGTATGACGTCTTTACGCTGACTGGGTGGCAACGTGAATCAGTTGGTGATATAAAATAAAAACATAGATGCAGGATGTATTAAAATAATTTTTAAAGTGGTTGCCATTTTTGACAGTTGTTTTATTTTTATTTTAATTAATGGGTTAATTGTTTAAGAAACAACAAGTAATTTGTTGTTATATATATATTAACGATATACTATACAACGATATTGTGATATCAACAAAGTAGTGTTTAGATCGAACATCTTTTGGGAGGGGAGCAGCACCTGTCCCATTGCTTGATGCCCAAGCAGTTGGTGGCAGTAGAAGTTAGTAGGACTCTATTGTCAGCAATGTCTCTCCACAAGCTGCGGACCGTTGCAATGGGCAATATAGTTTTTGCAGGTTAGTTTTAGATGTCAAGGGCTGCCTGGTGGCGCAGTTGGTAGCACTGTTGCCAAGAAGGTCCTGGGTTCGAACCCTCAGCCTGTGGTCTTTTTGCATCGAGTTTGCATGTTCTCTCCAGGTACTCCAGCTTCCTTCCACAGTTCAACAACATGACGGTTAGGTTGATATGTCTCTTTAAATTTCCCTTAGGTATGTGTGTATAGTTGTTTGTCCTGTGTGTCTCTCTGTCACCCTCCAATGGACTGGTGCCCTGTCCAGGGTGTTCCCCACCTCTCACTTGTAGCTGCTGGAGAAAGATACCAGCTTACCCTCGACCCTGTACGAAAGAAGCTGCTATAGAAAATGGACAATAGATGGATGTATGGTTTTAGATGTCAGTTTTAACTCAGTTATTCACCACAGTTTAAAGATTCATTGTCCATAGCTGAGGTTGTTTCCTGCAAGCCAGGTCTGAGATGTGCATGGCTAAAGAGTCTCCATGTCTGAGAAGACCACATTCTATTGCCTCTTCACCCAGTCTGTTTCGACCACTTTGCTGGCTCCTCTGCAATTGGTCATGTGTAAAAAATTAAGTATATCCCTAAAACGATCAATAATATGTACTTTATTTTTAACACACCTGTATAAAAGCCCAGCTAACGCAAAGATGTCTTCCTAAGGGAACGTGTTGCATCGCATTTTCACTACAATTCAACTGTTTTGACAATGCTTGCGTGGCAGCTGACAGCAGAGAGGATAAGCGCCTTCTGCATTGATATGAACGGCACATTGAATTTGCACTTTTTACCTCCTCTGTGTCCACTGGAAACTGTTGTTCGTACTATCACCCTCACAGCTTTTATAGTTATTACTTTGTCCTCCTACACTAAACAATTATTAATTACAGGGTTGCTCTCGAGATGATGTCAAAGTATTCAGGAAATCACTGACTTCGACACAAATAGAAAAAGTAGACAAGAAAGAAAAGCAAATCTTGACTCTAAGGAAATAATTTAACAACAGCATTGGTGCAAGCAGAGCTGAAGCTTTTATTATCCTCAGCATGTAACCGAAGAAGTCCTAGAAAAATCACCCACATTTTATGAAGTGTTTCATTTTACTTGTGAAGGAGTCATCTGGTGTGTAGCGTCTCTCGCACATGCTCTCTATTAGTTTTTAGTACAAGCCTTTTTTTTTAATTCTCTTTGTTTTTTCATGCTGTTACATCTGAAGCATCATTGCTACAAGTCTTTATGGTCGCATTTAGATACCAGCACACCTGCTTAGTTTCAGGTGCCTTGGGGAAATAAGTTGCTGCATCTGCACAGCATGAGAGCTTGCCTGGGATGTGTCAAGTCCAACCTGCCCTGGCATATGGTCCGATATCATGTGAACAGCCACAAAAAAAGGGCGAATGCAGACAAAATATGACAGAGAAATGAAGAGACGTAGGAGTACAATGAGGCAGATCTCGATGGATAGGAAGGAATGAGATGCACTGGCTCAAAGAGACTGATAAAAAAGCTCACTGTAAACACCTATAGCTGTATCCAGAACTAAACTATCGTTTTGCCATTTCAGTAGTTGTGCTCTGCCACTGTTTAATCTCTACTCATCTTTCGCTACCTCTCAGCTCCCTCTCCAGTTTCATCCATCCAACTCACTGATGTAACACGGCACAGTTTGTCATTGGCATGGCAACAGCCTGATCGACCAAACGGGGTCATCCTGGAGTACGAGGTCAAGTTCTACGAAAAGGTGAGCTGCCCCATAGGTTAATGCAGCCCAGGCAGCTGTGTGAATGTCAATATGTTGGGACGCTGTTTGTGTTTCACTCTTGGTGCAGATGGACTTGCTGTCAGACATTTGAAAGAGACTTGTCTTTTTGTCTGGACTAATCAGGATCAGAGGGAGAGGTCGTACCGCATAATGAGGACCTTTCTACGGAGCGTGGATGTGGCGGGCCTCAATCCGCTCACTGTGTACGTGTTTCATGTGCGCGCTCGCACGGCCGCGGGATATGGCGAGTACAGTGCTCCGTTTGAATTTTCCACTAATTCAGGTATTAACCCAGTAATATCCAGCAGTTTAGGACAAAAATATTATTTTTTTTATCTTTTAGATGATAGCATGTTTGTCTCTTCTTGTTAGATCCCTTTCCATTGATTGGAGAAGGTGTGAACTCAGCCTTCCTACTGCTGTCTGTCAGCGGAGTGGGAATCTTATTGCTCATATCCGCAGCTGTCTTCATCATTAGTCGCAGGTAAACAAACATATAAGGTCACACGTTAATCAAAGTAAATGTTTGTGTTCTTTTTTGTTTCATTTGGAGGAGTTATGAGTGGTCAGTGTCTTACTAACAGTTTACACCAGTATCAGTTTGATTCAGGGGGAAATTCTAATGGGCTAACATCTACTGTGACAAGTGCTAATCATGGAGCAAATTACCATGATCTAAAAGAACTTTAGATCCGACACTTGTGCAGATCATTGTTAGCAGGGTTCCTAAACCAGGTCTAGAAAAAATAATAGAATTTCATTTACATAATATTAGGATCTGAATAACTATGGAGTACTGAAAACATTTTTTTTCTGATTGTATTCCCAGTTATCCCACGTTACTTTCTTCCTTGTGTTTTTCTATCCTTTGTTTCATAATTTTGTTCTTGTCGCTCCTTCATTCCTTGTGTTACTCTTCTCTTTTATTTTGTCATTTCTTGCCTTCTTTTTTTGTGCTTCTTTAATTTATTGTGCCCTGCAGTCCTTATGTCTTTACTTCATTATTTGCTTCCCTTTGTCCTTCATTGCTTCCTTCCACCATTGCTTCATTGTCTTTCTTTTCCTTCTTTCCTTGTCTCATTCCTTCCGAACTCTGTTGCCTTCTGTGCAGCTTTCTGTCCTTAACTGTCTCATTCCCATTCTTTTCTTTGTGCCACTCCCATCTTCCTCAGGTGCTTATATATATATATATATATATATATATATATATATATATATATATATATATATATATATATATATATATATATGTATATATATACTTACATCATATATATATAACTATATATTAGACTATATATATAATATATATATATATATGTATATGTATATATATATTTGTATTTACACTTTAGCAAATCAATAATTTTGACCTTCTTTTGGGATTAGACTGCTGGAACAACTAATCACAGCAGATTACTGAGAATACACCCAGCAGCATCAATGCACACAATTGCATGCTGTAAAACAGACAATAATACACTGATGCAAAGGCAATGAGGTGTAACAGTAGAATGGTTGGAGATTTTTTTTTAATTTAGGTTATTATAGATTGTTCGAATTCCCTGCTTTACAAAGGACTGTAACAGAAAAATAAAGTTAGTAACAGTTTCGGCTCTGACAGCATGGTTTTTAAATGCGGCCTTACAACCAATTTGCCACAACACACAGAAACAGTCTTTTAGTTCTTCTACGGTGAGATTAAATAATGTGTGTTACCTGCAGCTTTTTAAGGGGATTTGAGTAGAGACAGTGAGAATCTCTGTTCCAGGTTTGCCAATAATGTCTTCAGCTGCACAGCTTGTGTGTTAGCTGTGGTGCACGCTCACAAGCCTGCACCGGTGCCCACAACCAAAGTCATCCACACACACACTCACACCTGTTCATAGGAAAAGGTGGTTTTGACAGTTTCTTTGTTTAATAGAAAATACCTTTTATCTGCCGCTACCTGAGGCGTTGCTCCTCCTCCCTCGTTCCTGATATGCTTTCATCTGGTGCTTGCACGCAGCTCGTCGCTCCTTCCTCTTGTTGTTGTGGCCTTCTGTTTGCTGTAAATTCTTTAAAAAAACAACAAAGGAAAATCCCTGACAAATGAAACAAAGTTAAAAACAAATGTAATACATGCATACTTTTCTCAATTAACGTCACTGTGGAATTGAACAGAGTTTTAGTCTTAGCTGCTGGTCTTCTTTGCGTGACCATGTGTTGTTTCTGTCTCTTTAGGAGGAGCAAGTACAGTAAGGCCAAGCAGGATGCTGAAGAAGAGAAACATCTGAACCCAGGTACTGAACACACAGAAACAGATACAGTGGTTCATAAAAGTATGCCTACCCCTCAAGTGCCACTTCAAGTGATATAAATACCTTTGCAAAGCGCTGCAGATGCTGTTTTCTTTATTTTCTCTCAGTTTCTGCTTCACACGTATTGTGCACACTTTCCTAAAGACTCTTACGTAACATATGCAGTTATACAACTAATTTTTCTCACCCTCCTCTGCATTGATCCATCTCCTCCCTCGTCTCCTGTCCACTCCCACCTCTCCTCCACCCCAGGAGTCAAAATATACGTGGACCCGTTTACCTACGAGGACCCGGATCAGGCCATCCACGAGTTTGCCAAAGAGATAGACGTTAGTAATATCCATATCGAGAGGGTTATTGGCATAGGTAAGGCTTGCTTTGGCGCTCGAGCACACACAAACCCACACACACATGCTTGCTTGGCGCTGATGCTATTGTGTGCTGTGCACGTGTAGGAGAGTTTGGGGAGGTGTGCAGCGGTCGGCTCCGTGTGCAGGGGAAGAGGGAGATCTACGTGGCCATCAAGAGCCTGAAGGCGGGATACTCTGACAAACAGAGGAGAGATTTCCTGTCCGAGGCATCCATCATGGGACAGTTTGAGCACCCCAACATCATCAGACTGGAAGGTGTCGTCACAAGGTGTAAGTTTTGCTATTGTTCTGGTTTTGTATGACACTGTGAAGTTTTGTTTGTGTAATATTTTGAACTTTTTCCTCTGTTCAGGCAAGCCACTGATGATAATAACAGAATATATGGAAAATGGATCCCTGGATGCCTTTCTAAGAGTATGTTGACCTATTTTCCTCTATAAAATGAATACAAACCTAGTTTTTAAGGGTTAATAAACTATTGAAACTAACTCTTCTGTGAGTTAACCAAACTTATTTTTTTTCTGTAATATTAATGATTCAGAAACACGACGGCCAGTTCACAGTGATTCAGCTGGTTGGTATGCTGCGCGGCATCGCCTCAGGTATGAAGTACCTGTCAGACATGAGTTACGTTCACAGAGACTTAGCGGCTCGAAACATCCTGGTCAACAGCAACTTGGTGTGTAAGGTGTCTGACTTCGGCCTGAGCCGGGTTCTGGAGGACGACCCCGAAGCTGCCTACACTACAAGGGTAAGACTTAAGGCAAAGCTGGTAAGAATATAGGCAAAATTACAGTGCCTTGCTAAAGTATTCACATTCCTTTAACTTTTCCATGTTTTCTACAGTACAATAACAAACTGTAGCTTTCGTCCATGTATTTCAGTGTGCTTTTAATGTGACAGACCAACACAAAGTGGTGTATAATTGTGAAGTGGACAGGAATCCTTATATGGACATTCAAAAATGTTTACAAATCTCAACCTGTGTATTCTGTTTTGACTCCAGAGCTATCTACAAAAGGTTATTTTTTTGTCCATTCTTTTTTTCAAAATAGATCTATGATTGAATGGAGAGCTTATATGAACATCAGTTTTCAAGTCTTGCAACAGATTCTCAGTTGGATTTAGGTCTGTACTTAGACCATTCTAATACATAAATATACTTTGTTCTAAACCATTCCCTTGCAGCTCTGGTTGTATATTTAGTATGCTGGCCTCGTGGAAGCTGAACCTCCATCTCAATTATTTTGCAATCTATAACAGGTTTTCCTATAAGAGTCAATGTCCTGTATTTAGCTTTATCCATAAAACCATCAAATCTGTCCAGGATCCCTGAAGCTGTTAAAGAAAAGCATCCCTACGGCATGATGATGCCACCACCATCATGTTTCATAATTAAGATGGTGTCCTCAGGGTGTGTAAAGGCTTTGTATTGCTCTTTATGATGCTGTTTTTTTATACTCATGCTCTCTAAAAAAACTCTGAGGTCTTTATAGAACAGCTACTTTTATACAGATACAGGTGTAGGTTTTGGCTTTCATTTGTGTTTGTGTTTTCATCACGTCTTTTTGAATTTTTTATTATTCTTTAAGGTCTTGCTGCATTCTAATAATTTATCTGTGTTAATTAAGTGTTAAGTTAGTTTTTGCCTTATTAATTCATTTCTTTGTATTTAGTTTCTTAGTTTATTCCTGTGTCCTGTTCCCTGTGTATGTAGTTTATTCCCCTTACTATCTGTCCTTCTCACTGTTGAAGTGCTTCCTTGTGTGTTAGTTCAACTTCTTTGTGTCAAATAGTCTCCTTTCCTCAGTCTCCCTGCTTATCTTCTGCCTCAGCTGCTCCACACATCTCCTGATTGACACGCCTGTATCCAATGTCATTCTCCCCACCTCCCACAGTATATAAGCTCGCTGGTTCTCATTGTTCTCTGCCGGTTTCTTCCATTTGACTCCCACGTTCCTTGTTACCTTCCATGGACCTGAATGTTTCCTGACATATCTTGCTTGTTATTCTTACCATGCTCCATGTCATGTTATCCTTGTGCTTCATTCCACGCTCCTGTCTGCCCTTGGGTCCAGCCCCAAAACCTTAACTTGACACAGGTGGAATTCAGTGCAGCAACTGGCTGCACTTGATTTTTTTTTAAAGTGGGTTAAGACTATTTGTTATTTAAAAAATATGGAAACAATATATCCTTTCCCTTCATCTTTGCAATTATGCACTACTTTGTGTTGGCCTATCACATAAAATTGCAAAATATAACATAAAAAATTTAGATTTTATAAAAATATAAAAATGTTCAAAGGGTAGGACTACTTTTGCAAGACACTGTATCTTTATTTTCATTATAAACCTAGTTGCAAGTCCACTATTAATTATTGAGCAAATATTTACAGGTTGTGCTATCACATTTTCACTTACAAGATCACACATACTTGCATGCGGCAAAAGATGTCTAATTAACAATTATGGCAAAATTTTTCCAAATGCATGGACATCTGTGCAAGAATAAATTGTATATTAATGGAATAGCTCTATTTATTCTGTAGTGGAATAAAATGAAGAAGTGAGTCATAATTAAATTATAAAACACAGGAATTCCATCACTCAGTGAATCAATCATACCACTGTTTTAGGAGGCAACTGGGTCCTATCTGTCCCCTGGAGGGAAGATCCCCATCAGATGGACAGCTCCAGAGGCTATCAGCTACAGGAAGTTCACCACGGCCAGTGACGTGTGGAGTTATGGGATAGTCATGTGGGAGGTTGTTTCATATGGAGAGAGACCTTACTGGGACATGAACAACCAGGATGTGAGTAAGAGACAAGACAATGAACTGGTTATTCTTAAAGCATTGACTTTCGTTTACAGTGTCTCAGCTTAACCTTTGCTCTGACATAAAGGTTTATATGATGTGGTCAGATAGCACAGTATGATTTGACCTCATGCAAATGCAATTAACCTACGTGTCATGTTCAATAAATATACAAATATGATGCTAGTTTGGGATAAAAAACAACCTATTACTTTCTGCTTTTCGGCAACTGTTAATTGCTCCTTCGTTGGGCACTTGAAGATTAATGTTGAAATGAACAAATTTCTAAACATGATTTAAGTCCTGTGACTTTCTGTGGTAGTCCAATTAAACTTTTACCTCTCCTCGCTCACCAAAAGGGATTTAGCCTGAGCCAATTTAAATAGGGAATTGAATTAAACAGATGCTGCTTCTTTAGCATATTGGAGAGACAAATAACTTTCACCCTATCCACTGCATTCCGGTCGCTGTCTTTGAACGCTGCACTTACTTAGAAATTACTTTGAAATAGTCTCCAAACAGGGCTGAGGCTACTTGACTTCCGTCTACTAGTAAGAAAAATGTATACTCTAGTGCAAACTATTACCCATAAAGGTACCCTTCATTAAATCTGCTGCAGTAGGGAACAATGAACAAAACAAACTCCTCAGTGGCTTCCCAGTGGGTGATTTCAGACAGTTTGCTCATGTTCTCAGATCAGAGACTGATGAGGCATGACAAGTTGATATAATGAGCAACTCTGCCGCAGTCTCACTTAGGACAAACAGTGTAAAGGAATTATGGAACATTCCCAAAAGACAATAGTGGACTAAAAACTGTAAATGTAATGTCTTTAAATTTTTTTTACCAACCAGAGTGGCACTTTCTATTTCCAAACTGAAACACTTTATACACTGTACAGTAAACCTGCTAAGATTGTTCCTCAGATCTAAGAAGCAGTTTAAGAATGAAAAAGTACTGAACTATATTACATCTAAATTTAAATTTAGTTGCTGCTTGGCTCAATTAAATAAAACTTATAATAAAAAAAAGCTTTATGGAATGGCTTTAAAATAATTATTTATTGGAGTAACTGGTTTTTGATTTGATTTGATTTGATTTAATTTTATGTAATTTATTTTCATGTAATGCAGTTTAATTCAATTTGATTAGTTTTTTTATATTACTAATTTTTCATTTTGTTTTATTTTGTATTTTTTTTATTTTTCTATTCTTTTAAGTGCGTGTTGTGTCCTTTTTTTATTTAATTTTAATTTATATTGAATATTTGTTTTATATTAATTGCTGTTTATTTTTTGCCTGTATGATATTATTTTATATTTGTTTGTTTCTTCATTTTCTGCATTTTATTTTATGTATTCTATTCTATGTGGTATTTTTTATTTTACACTGTTCTTAGCCAACAACAAGAAACAGCTTTTGTGTGTGAAGAAGCACAAAGTTTGTTATGGACTACATGATCTTATTGTCTAATTTTCTTATTTTCTCTAGCACACGTATGTGCTTTAATACAAATTATGTGATCTAACCATGTGTAGCCTTTAATTCACTTTTATCTGCAACACTTAGGAAATTTCTGGAAAGCTTTTAGGTGGCAGCCAAAGGTCAAAGCAATGGTGACTTGTGCAATTAGTTTATCATTGAAAGCAAAGCTGAACGTACTGAACATGTTAAACATCTACATGTTTCCATTGCCGTTTGGCAGATCTTTGCATAACATTTAGCTCAAAGCACAGCTGCACCAAACTACTACCTAACAGAACTGTTGGCATGTTTAGTGGCTGTTTTCAAAGAGGCTACTTGTGTTTGGCTCAGTCATTTTAAAGATGGCTGGAGTTTTAGAATTATTGAATAGAAATAAGATAACAAACTTCATCCCTCTTCCCTGTTCTTTTATAAAGGTGATTAAAGCAATAGAAGAGGGATACCGACTGCCTGCCCCAATGGACTGCCCTGTGGTGCTCCACCAACTCATGTTGGACTGTTGGGAGAGAGAGAGAGCAGACAGACCTTCCTTCAGCCAGATCCTCAACATGTTGGATAAACTTATACGCAACCCCGGCACCCTGCGCCGCACAGGAGGGGACAGGTACATAGTGCACATCAAGATACACAGATGTAAATATGCATGCACTTAGGTAGATACTTGCATTACTGTACATAAACCCCACATGCAATGTATCATTATTACTAATAATGCTTTGTTTTTTCCCAAAATATGAATATCCCTCCCCTTCTACAGACCTCCTGGCATGATCCTGGAGTCCAGTGTTGGATCAGAAGTGTGTGTCTCTGTTGTACCAGAGGTGTGTGTGCCACAGTGGTCGCTGTATGATTGGCTGCAGTCCATTGGGTTAGAAAGATACGGAGACGTCCTTGCAGCTGCAGGATACTCCAGCCATGACAGCCTTCTGGCTCTCACACACAAGTGAGTGCAGCCTATTGTAAACTTACTTAATCTGCATTACACAAAGATGTAGTCCTGATGTGAGAGCTGCTACCTAACCAACACAACCTGATACATCTTATAGGTACAGTGCCTTGCCTTATGCAACTTGAAATATATATATATATATGTATATATACTACATTTTGTCACGTTACAACTACAACTTCAGTGTATTTTATTGGGGTCAACAAAATTTATATATATATAATTGCAAAGTGAAAGCAAATTAAGATATAGATTACAAGTGTGCCATGCATTTGCACTCATCCCTATAAAATCAATACTTTGTACAACCACGAGTCTTTTGGGCTATGGTTTAAGGAAGTGTTTTCAACATTGCCCTGCATGTTTTAGAAGTTTGTCTGCTTAAGTAAACCTGATTCAGTTTGTCTGAATAATTGATGAAATCATCCATCTATTAAAATCAGGTGTGCTGAAGCAAGGAAACACCTAACCATGTAGGGCAGTGTGTCTTGAGGACCAGGGTGGAGAAACCCTGGCTTGAGGGTGAGGTTTGGACCTGACTAGGCTCTTCTAAGAAATGAATATGACTTGATGTAACCCATTCCATTGTATCTCTGGCAGTATATTTAGTGTCATTGTACTGCTGAAGGGTAAATCTCTGCCCCAGTACAAAAATCATTTAGTTCTGTCTATCTTTCAAAGAAATTTGACCAGATTCCCAGTCCCTGCTGAAGAAAAGCATCCCCTGTCACGATCTAAAGGTGTTTGGGTTTTGATATTCTTTTGTGTTTTTATATTTGATCGTTTTCTTGTCATGTTCATTAGGTTTCATTAGGTTTGAATTCCTATCTCCATCACTGGTATTTTGCCTGTTATTTCCGTGTCACTGCCTGTTTCCACATCAGTGCTCCATGTCCTGTTATCCTCATGACATGCTGTTAAATATTTGCCTTGTGCTCGTACTCGTACTCATACTCGTCGTCTTCCGCTTATCCGGGACCGGGTCGCGGGGGCAGCAGACTGAGCAGAGACACCCAGACGTCCCTCTCCCCAGACACCTCCTCCAGCTCCTCCGGGGGGAGCCCAAGGCGTTCCCAGGCCAGCCGAGAGACATAGTCCCTCCAGCATGTCCTGGGCTGTCCCCTGGGCCTCCTCCCGGTGGGACGTGCCTGGAACACCTCCCGAAGAAGGCGTCCAGGAGGCATTCGGTATAGATGCCCGAGCCACCTCAACTGGCTCCTCTCGATGTGGAGGAGCAGCGGCTCTACTCCGACCCCCTCCCGGATGGCCGAGCTCCTCACCCTATCTCTAAGGGAGTGCCCGGCCACCCTACAGAGGAAGCTCATTTCAGCTGCTTGTATCCGGCATCTCGTTCTTTCGGTCATGACCCAAAGTTCATGGCCATAGGTGAGGGTAGGAACGTAGACCGACCGGTAAATCGAGAGCTTCGCTTTTCGGCTCAGCTCTCTCTTCACCACAACGGACCGGCACAGTGCCCCCATTACTGCGGCAGCTGCACCGATCCGTCTGTCGATCTCCCCGCTCCATTCTTCCCTCACTCGTGAACAAGACCCAGAGATACGTGAACTCCTCCACTTGAGGCAGGAACTCTCCTCCAACCTGAAGAGGACAAGCCACCCTTTTCCGGTCGAGTACCATGGCCTCTGACTTGGAGGAGCTGATCTTCATCCCAGCCGCTATACACTCGGCTGCGAACCACCCCAGCGCATGTTGTAGGTCTTGGCTAGAGGGGGCCAGCAGGACCACGTCATCTGCAAAAAGAAGAGACGAAATCCACTGGTCCCCAAACCAGACCCCCTCCGGCCCTTGGCTGCATCCAGAAATCCTGTCCATAAAAGTTATGAACAGGACCGGTGACAAAGGGCAGCCCTGCCGGAGTCCAACATGCACTGGGAACAGGCCCGACTTAGTGCCGGCAATGCGGACCAAACTCCTGCTCCGCTCATACAGGGACCGGGTGGCCCCTAATAAAGGGCCCCTGATTCCATACTCCTGGAGCACCCCCCACAGGGCATCACGAGGGACACAGTCGAATGCTTTCTCCAGGTCCACAAAACACATGTGGACCGGTTGGGCAAACTCCCATGAACCCTCGAGTACCCTGTAGAGGGTATAGAGCTGGTCCAGTGTTCCACGGCCGGGACGAAAACCACACTGCTCCTCCTGAAGCCGAGGTTTGACTATCGGTTGGACTCTCCTCTCCAATACCCTGGCATAGGCCTTACCAGGGAGGCTGAGGAGTGTGATCCCCCTGTAGTTGGAACACACCCTCCGGTCACCCTTCTTATGAAGGGAGACCACCACCCCAGTCTGGCAGTCCAGAGGCACTGTCCCCGACCGCCACGCAATGTTGAAGAGGCGTGTCAACCATGACAGCCCCACAACATCCAGAGATTTGAGGTACTCAGGGCGGATCTCATCCACCCCCGAAGCCTTGCCACCGTGGAGCTTTTTAACCACCTCGGTGACTTCAGCCTGGGTAATGAAAGAGTCCAACCCCGAGTCCCCAGCCTCTGTTTCCACCAGGGAATGCGTGATGGCAGGATTGAGGAGATCCTCGAAGTACTCCTTCCACCGCCCGATAATGTCCCCAGTCGATGTCAGCAGCTCCCCACCCCCACTATAAACAGTGTTGGCGAAGCACTGCTTCCCCCTCCTGAGGCGCCGGACGGTTTGCCAGAATCGTTTCGAGGCCAACCGGTAGTCCTTCTACATGGCCACACCGAACTCCTCCCAGGTCCGAGTTTTTGCCTCTGCCACAGCCCGGGCCGCAGCACGCTTGGCCTCACGGTACCCGTCAGCCGCCTCAGGAGTCCCACAAGCCAGCCACAGCCGATAGGACTCCTTCTTCAACTTTACAGCATCCCTTACTGCCGGTGTTCAGATCGGGGAGGCCATTCCTCCCAATCACGCCTCTCCAGGTGTCACTGTCGTTTCCCACGTGGGTGTTGAAGTCCCCCAGCAGAATAATGGAATCCCCGGGAGGGGTACTATCCAGCACCCCCGACAGGGACACCAAGAAGGCGGGTACTCCGCACTACCGCTCGGCCCGTAGGCCGAAAC
The DNA here is from genome assembly GCA_036173005.1 of Crenichthys baileyi. Classification (NCBI taxonomy): domain Eukaryota; kingdom Metazoa; phylum Chordata; class Actinopteri; order Cyprinodontiformes; family Goodeidae; genus Crenichthys; species Crenichthys baileyi. The sequence continues at coordinate 935,739 of JAHHUM010002036.1, forward strand.
GACAGTCAGAGACCTATCCCCAACCCGAAGGTGCAGGGATGCGAACCTCTCATCCACTGGGGTGAACCCCAACACGGCTGAGCTGGGGGGCAACACGCAAACCCACACCAGCCTGCCACCTCTCCCCCTGGGCCTCTCCAGAGTAGAAGAGAGTCCAGCCCCTCTCGAGTAGATGGGTTCCAGAGCCCACGCTGTGCGTGGAGGTGAGCCTGACTATTTCTAGTAGATATCTCTCGACCTCTTGCACAACCTCAGGCTCCTTCCCCTCAGCGAGGTGACATGTCCCTAGAGCCAGCCTAAGCATCCGGGGATCGGGCAGCTGAGGTCTCCACCTTGGTCCGCCACCCAATCCTCTTTGCACCGGTCCCTCACGGTTCCCCCTGCAGGTGGTGGGCCCACTGGGGGATGGCCTCGCGTCTCTCGTTCGGGCTTGGCCCGGCTGGGTTCCGCGAGGAGCAACCCGGCCACCAGGCGCTCTCCGGCGAGTCCCGACCCCAGGCCTGGCTCCAGGGTGGGACCCCGGCTCCGCCATACCGGGCAACGTCACGTGCCTCGATATATTTGTCACCTAGAGCCTGTTTGCCATGTGAGACCCTACCAGGGGCATTTAAGCCCCAGACAACATAGCCTCTAGGATCATTTGAGCACTCAAACCCCTCCACCACGTTAAGGTGGCAGTTCAAGGAGGGGATATTTGCCTTGTGTTTTCATTAAATCTTTCAATTCATCATGCCACTCCCAAGATCCTGTCTGGGCTTGGGTCCTTTACCAAACCACAATTTAACATCCCCACAGCACGATGTTGCCACCACCACGTGTCATGGTCAGGATGGTGTGTCCATGGGGATGAGCAGGATTAATTTTCCACTACACATAGGTGTTTTGCATTTTGGACAGAGTTTAGTTTTGATCTAATTTGACCGGAACACCTTCTACTACATGTTTGCTGTGTCCTCTGCATGCTTTGTGGCAAACTTCAAACAGGACGTTTTGTAACCATGCCTGTTTGTTTTCCCACAGGGAGATGGACAGACTCGGAATAATCACACCGTCACATCAGGACATACTATTTGCAAGTGTGCAGCAGGAAATGTTGTCCCAAATGCAACACGTGCAACACTCTATGGTCCCGGTCTGAGCTGGTGATCAGTTACAAACCTGTATTGAGAAGAATTTCATTTACCTCATTTGTGCACTTTAGAGGAACTGTTCACCAGTGGAAGTACAAGAAGTGAAGGCAAGTAAGAAGAAACCTATAATGAGAATCACCTGAGTGAACTTCCATCCTATGGAGCTTTCTACAAACCCTGATCTGGTTGTGGCCACAGATAGCACCAAACTTCTGAGAGCTTAGACTGATGCCTCATCCTGTTTTTTGAGCTCCAATTTCTCCTCTTTTTTCTTATAATTTTGGTGAAGGCTGACACGTGCATAAGCAGAATGGCTTCCGAGTTATTTTCTTTTGCGCTTCACTTGAATTAAATTAATTTTTTATTTGTTCTGATGAATGCATGTGTGTGTGGGTGTGTGTGTGTGTGTGTGTGTGTGTGTGTCTGTGCAATGTGTAGCATGAAACCATTCAACATGAATCAGCTGTCTTTATGTAATCTTAATATGCAAAGTTTAAGAGATAGCGGAAGGACTCAGACAGAATGTATCACTTTGAGCTCTTACTGATTTCATACCAGTGGATTGTTCTAACAAACAGCCTGACTTGTTTGTTATTTTTTTATCATTTTGTTATTTTGGATTCTACGAACTATTGCTTTTGTTAACCTTTAGCTTAGAATGTTCTTCATCTGTGTCTATATATATGTTTCTTTGATGCTGAGGATTAGCTACTTAAACAATTTTGTTTATTTATGGTCCTTTTTTATCAAGTTTGTACATTGTAAAATAGAAACGCTGAGGAGATATTGTAATGAGTGCCATATTGCATTGCAATAAATGCCAAACTCATTGGTGTATGTCATTTTCATCGTTTGAACAGCAATGCAGTGAAAAAAGCCTTATTCATAAATTAATCTTTTGCAACACAATTCTCACACTAAAAAGTTTAGAATAATTCAACTTCTAGTAAAAGTACGTTTAGTTAGGGAGCAAAAAATACCATGTTGAGAAATAATTGTTTTTTCCAAAAGCAGTAGTGGAACTTTTTACAAGCCCCTTTTGTCAATAGATTTTCTCATTGGTTTTTATCTATGATATTTCACAAGGTTGGAGCACATAGAGCGAGGGATCTTTAACCATTCTTCCTTGCACAATCTCTCCTGATTATTCTCTTATTCTGTCTTTTTTTTAGCTTAGCCCACCTATTTTCTGTAGGATTTAGCCCTGTGGACTGACATGGTAAAGGAACCATTACCATTTTGTGTGTGAACTTTTTATGTAATGTTTTGGCCATATGTTTGTACAATTTTCCTGTTGAAAGGACCAATGTCAACTCCTTTTTTTAGGCAGAGTCTACCAGATTTGTATTTAACATGAACTTTCAGAAGGTTTATAGTACCATATATTCTGACAAAGTTCACAAGACTTTTGGAAGGGAAACAGGCCCACAGCATTACACATCCCTCAACATACAGCATCAGCTGTAGGAATGAGTTGCTTTCTTCCAGCATATTCATCCTTAGACTCATGCTAAACCTGCCACGGAGTGTTTGTTGCTGAACAGCTCAGCCTTAATATTTTCCTCCTAATGTAAGGATGGTCATCATGGTCCAACACTTTGATTTTAGTTCCATTAGACTCATTGTCTCCAAAAATTAAGTGTTTTTTTTTTTCCATATGAGCATTTGCAAACCTTAATCTAGTTTTATATGTTGCTTTTGGAGTAATGGCCTCTTCCTGTCCAAGTGGCCATCCACCCATGTCATTACAGGACTTGTTTCACTGTAGATAATAACACTTTCTTATCAGCTTCAGCCAATATTTTCATAAGGTGTTTTGCTTTTGTTCTGGGGTCAATGTGCATGTATCACACCAAGCCATGTTCATATCTGTGATACAGAACCCATCTCCTTCCTGAACAGAGCGATGGTTGGACATTCTGATGCTGTTCATAGTTGCATATAGTTCTGGAATAGATGGACATTGCATCCCTAGGCATCTAAAAATTGTACTAAGGACGAATAAGACTTGTAGAGGTCCACTATTCTCTTGATATCTTGCCTTATAATTTTTTATGAGGTCACACAGGGAAGCAGTGTTTTTAAGGTGTTGCCTTAAGATACATTCACAGGGGTGCATCCATTTACTTCAAATGTTGTGAATTAACCTAATAAATCACAAGCCTACAAAGTCGTGACATCATCCCTAACAGTTTAAAATAGTAGTCATTTTAGTATATGTTAACTTCTAAATTTGAAAACTGCATTTATAATTAAGAGTTTAAAGAAAGTCTGATCAACCTGAAAAAAGGATCAATTAATTGTTTAAAAAAATACCTCAGTTAAATTTATATTAGAGGGATCGTTAGGGGTATTGTTAGGGGTAGCAATGACTGTGCTTAATATCTTAATATAGGATTTTTTTTCACACTCCATAGATAAAAGCTGGATTTAAAAAAAAATCTGTGAGATGGTGCTACTGCAATAAAAGCAAATTTTTGCAAATCTTCACTATTGGTGTCAACAAACGAGGCAGGCACTGTGAATTGTACGCAAAGTAATTTGAGGTGCTTTCCATTTTTAGTCCTGGCAATATAAATGTCCACTGTGAAAGCCGAGACTGAGTAAGAGGTTCCTGCAACGAGGAAAACAACCCTGGAAGAACATCCTGCTGAGGTGCCGCTGGTGTAATGACACACAGAGTTGGGTTGGTGTTTGAGGAGGAGACAACAAACACAAAGAGAAAAATAAAGGGAGGAGGGAAAAAAGTGAGAGAAAAAAAAAAGAGCTTGAATTGAAAAGGGGGGAAAGTATGAGTGAGATGTCACCACAAACGTCCGTATGGCATCACATTTTTTTCAGCTAAATCGGGCTGAGTCTGCAGTTCAAACCTGTCGAATCAGCAAACATCTGTCTCCCACTGCCAACCACATACAGATATATTCACAGCATACATATAAATATATAATACGCAGAAACATGCACACTCCAGGGAGTTGATTGGATGAAGTCTTTGATATTTAAAGAGGGAGAGGATATGATCTGGTTTCTGGCAACATTGTCAATGTTTTTTTAGCCTAATGAGAGTTGCTGGCTTCCACACAAGTGAACACACACACACACATAGACTCACACACTTACAGACCCCTGCTTCCCTCTTACATCCAAATAACACTCTGCAAACGAAATGCTGATGGTGGTTAATGAGGCAGAAGCCTCTGAGTAAGAGACAGAGGAAGAGAGGTGGAGGGATGGAGTCTTGCCTCAAGCCAATGAAACAGAAAGCTTCTGTCACTTAATGAGATACTGACACCATATTATGCAGGTAGCTGAATGTGGTGATATGACACACTGAACCCTGGTTGAAAACAGGCATACTAGCACCTTTGCAGACAGTAAAGAGCTGTATGTGTAGAGCAGGTTATCCCCATTGGCTGTTTCTAACTTCATCTAAGTTTTGTCCAAACTGGTATGATGAGAACATGGATAGTGTTGGTTGTATTAGTTCATCTGTATTAGCTCCCTTAGTTCAGATACTTAAAAAAAAGGTTGTAAGCTTGAGGAGATGCACTAAAGTCACCCTATGCAAATACTTAGACTGGAGGCTGAAGCTATTTTCACTCACGACCAGACCAGACCAGACATGTCAATCTAGTTTAAAGTCATACGCTTCTCATACTTTCAAGAATAATAGGAACAAATTAACTTTGATGCAGTGGTCAACAGTGAATGGAAGAAGAAATACTGGTTACTACCTCTGTGTTCCATTGTTTGAAGTCGGAACTTGCATTTAGGAATGACATCAAGCCAAACTTGATTAGGTCCCCGTTCCAGCTTCGAAAAAAAGTTGGATCTTCTAATTGAGGTAGCTAAATGTGGTGATACGACACACTGAACCCTGGTTGACAACAGGCATACTGGCACCTTTACAGACAGGAAATAGCTCAGTTATCAGGCTAACAACTCTACAAGCTAATATCCTTTCTGTAATAGATGAAATGCTGCAATCCAGCTCTGAGGAAGCAGGCACACATAACCAAACAGAAAAAGGAATTTAAAATCAAAAACCAGAAGTCCACTAGAAATAAAAATAATAATAATAACACAATAAATATATCACTTTGTGCTATACACAGAGGGACATGTCTACTGTATTACCAAACATTTTGGGTGACACCATGAAATCAATGAATTATGGTGTTCCAGTAACTTCCATGGCTGCAGGTGTATAAAGTTTGGTGTGGAGAAACAGACAGTCCTGACCTCAACCTTATCAAACATCTTTGATATGAATTAGAGGACAGGCTGCAATTCTGGTTTTCTCGTCTAACTATGAACACACTCCTAAACCTTGCGGGAGTATTTACAGAATAGTTAAAGCAGCTATTGCTGGCAGTGGTTAGTCTATCAATAAATTGGACCTTATGGATTAAGAATAGGATGTTGTCAAAGTTCATGTACATGTAAAAGTAGACAAATATCTTTGGCAATATGGTGTATTTCAGGCATTTATTTAGTTTAATAATTGTGGTTATGGCTCACAGCTAATGCAACCCTCAAATTCCTTCCTTGGAAAATTTGCATTTAACAAAAATGATAGGAGGCTGGAGCTCTGGGTAACGTCACTTCCTGTTTTCGCTGTTGCACTTGGTGAATTGTTTGGTGTGTGAAGGCTCTGCTGATTTTTCTCTACTGTGATATCTCTTACTTGTTCTAATACATAAGCACATTAAAACACATTTTCTGTTGCTGTATCTAACGTTTGGGGACTCTCCGTGTCTTACACGGTTTTCTAGTAGTGGTAAGGGGTCGCTTACTCCTCTGCCTCCATTAGTGATAATGGTACATGTAATAAATGTAGTATTTTTGTAGCTTTGGAGGCGAAGGTGTCGGAATTGGAGGCCTGGCTCTGCGCTGTTGAAAAACCAGCAGATAGCCGAGGCCCGTTAGCCAGCGCGGAGCCACCAAGGGTAGCTCCCCGTAGCAGTCCTCCAGCAGAGCCCGCGCAGCCGGGGCCTCAGGCCGGCTGGGTGACGGTACATAGAAAGCATAGTCCTAGATCCCAGCCCACAGGTCACCACCAACCCGTCTGCGTTTCTAACAGATTTTCCCCTCTCAGCGACACACCCGCTGAGAAGCCATCTCTGGTAATTGGCAGCTCCATAGTCAGAAACGTGGCGCTAGAGACACCAACGACCATAGTCAAATGTCTGCCAGGGGCCAGAACGGGCAACATCAAATCCTACCTGAAACTGCTGGCTAAGGATAAGCGAAAATTTAGTAAGTTTGTTATTTACGCTGGCGGTAATGACACCCGGTTACGTCAATCGGAGGTCACCAAAGTTGGTGTTGCTTCGGTGTGTAAGTTTGCTAAAACAACGTCGGACTCCGTAATTTTCTCTGGTCCCCTCCCCGATTTAACCAGTGACGACATGTTTAGCCGCATGCTGTCATTCAACCGCTGGCTGTCTAGGTGGTGTCCAGAAAACAATGTGGGTTACATTGATAACTGGCGAACATTTTGGGGAAAACCTGGTCCGATCCGGAGAGACGGCATCCATCCCACTTTGGATGGAGCAGCTCTTCTTTCTAGGAATCTGGCCGAATTTATTAGTTCTCCAAAACTCTGACAACCCAGGGTTCAGACCAGGAAGCAGGGTCGTAGTTTAACACTCCTCTCTGCAGCTTCTGTACTGCTACCCACCCATTACCCTATTAACACAGTGTCTCGCCCATGGCCCAAATTGAATAGATTAAAAAATAATCTAAAAGGAGGAAATCAGGAAAATCTCATAAAAATAAACACAACTCAGACTAAAAAGAAAAATAAAACAATTAAATGTGGCCTACTGAACATAAGATCTCTCTCTTCAAAGACATTGCTAGTTAGAGACCTGATTTCTGTCAATAAGACTGATTTATTTTGCCTAACAGAAACCTGGCTGCAGCAAGAGGATTATGTTACTATAAATGAGTCAACTCCTACTAATTATTTAAATTTTCACATTCCTCGAAATACTGGGCGAGGAGAAGTAGCAACCATCTTTCAGTCTGATTTATTGATTAGTCCCAGACCAATCAATAGCTACAACTCTTTTGAATATTTAATCCTTAGTTTTTCTCATCCAAATTGCAAACCACTAAAACCACTTCTGTTTGTTGTTTTGTACTGTCCACCAGGCCCTTACTCTCAATTTTTAGATCAGTTTTCAGACCTTTTATCTGATTTAGTGTTAAAGACAGATAAAGTTATTATAGTGGGGGATTTGAACATTCATGTTGACACTGAAAGTGATAGCCTAAATATAACCTTTAATGCTATCTTAGACTCAATTGGCTTTGCTCAAAACATTAACAAACCTACCCACCTTTGTCTTCATTCTCTGGACCTTGTGCTGACATATAGCATTGGGTGTAAAGACATAACAATATTTTCTCATAACCCTGTCCTGTCTGACCATTTCTTAATAACCTTTGAGTTTAATTTAACTGAGTACTCCACACCTGAAAGAAAATTTCATTATAGTAGAACATTATCAGACGATGTTGTAACAACCTTTAAAGAATCTGTTCCACTTTTAATCTCCTCATTATCACTGAAAAGCACAGTGGAGGGCAAAAATTCTGTTTCTGCCCCTTCACAAATTGATTCTCTTGTTCATATTGTTACTTCATCATTGCGTGGTGCATTAGACAATGCAGCCCCTTTGAAAAAGAAGGTAATTATTCATAGGAGGCAGGCTCCTTGGTTTAATTTAGATCTGCGTACTTTAAAGCACAATGTTTGAAAATTGGAGAGAAAATGGCGCTCTACACAACTAGAGGATTCCTACTTAATCTGGAAAAATAGCCTACTGCTGTATAAAAAGACACTTCGCCAAGCCAGAACAGCTTATTTCTCATCATTAATAGAAGAGAACAAGAATAATTCTAGGTTTCTCTTTAGTACAGTTGCTAAACTTACACAGATTCATAGCTCTGTTGAGCCATCTATTCCCTTAGCTCTTAGCAAACATGACTTTATGGGATTCTTCTTAAATAAAATTGATTCTATTAAAAATAAAATCTTTGACATACTCCCCAAGATGATTACTTCATCCTCAGCAAGTGAGACAACATGATCTGTGTTTGGACTGTTTTGATCCTGTGGAGCTTCCTGAGTTATCAGAAATATTAGCTTCATCTAAACCTTCAAATTGTATGTTAGACCCAATCCCAACCGAATTATTTAAGGAAGTGTTCCCTCTGATTATCAGCCCCATTTTAGATATGATTAATTTATCTTTAGTAAATGGGTATGTACCACAAGCTTTTAAGGTAGCTGTAATTAAACCTTTGCTTAAGAAACCTTCGCTTGATCGAGATGACTTAATAAATTACAGACCGATATCCAATCTTCCATTCTTATCTAAAATTCTTGAGAAAATAGTTGCTAATCAAATGTGTGAGCATTTACACAGCAATGACCTGTGTGAAGAGTTTCAGTCAGGTTTCAGAGCTCATCATAGCTCTGCTGAAAGTCACTAATGATATTCTTATGGCCTCAGATAATGGACTTGTGTCTGTACTGGTTCTGTTAGATCTCAGTGCTGCATTTGAGACAGTCGACCATAATATTCTCTTAAAAAGGCTGGAATATGCTGTAGGGATCAGGGGAACAGCGCTAGGCTGGTTTAAATCTTATCTGTCTGACAGATTCCAGTTTGTTCATGTAAATTATAAATCATCTTTAAACTCCAGAGTTAATTGTGGAGTACCACAGGGTTCAGTACTTGGGCCAATTCTCTTTACTATATATATGCTTCCAATAGGTCAAATTATCAGGCAGCATAGGATACATTTTCACTGTTACGCTGATGATACTTAGCTTTACTTATCCATAAATCCTGATGAACCCAACCAGTTAGATAGACTACAAGAATGTCTGGAAGATATAAAAACTTGGATGACTTGGAATTTTTTGCTTCTAAATTCAGACAAGACAGAAGTTGTCGTCTTTGGACCGGAGTCTTTAAAAAAGAAACTGCTTAGTCAATCACTTAACCTGGATGGCATTAAATTGACCTCCGGTAATAAAGTAAAAAACCTTGGTGTTATTTTTGACCAGGACATGTCATTTAAATCCCATATTAAACAGGTTTCTAGGATTTCGTTCTTTCACCTCCGGAACATTGCCAAAATTAGAAATATCCTATCCTGGAGTGACGCTAAAAAGCTAGTCCATGCATTTGTTACTTCAAGGCTGAACTATTGTAATTCTTTCCTATCAGGATGTCCACAAAAAAAGCCTTCAGCTGATTCAAAATGCTGCAGCAAGAGTTCTGATGAAAATTAAAAAGAGAGATCATATTCTCCTATTTTAGCTTCCCTTCATTGGCTCCATGTTAAATCCAGAATAGAATTTAAAATTCTCCTCCTCACATATAAAGCCCTTAATGATATAGCTCCATCATACATCAGAGATCTGATTGTTCCATACGTTCCTAACAGGGCACTTCGTTCTCAGGCTGCAGGTTTACTGGTGGTTCCTAGAGTCTCGAGAAGTAGAATGGGAGGCAGATCATTTAGTTATCAGGCTCCTCTCCTGTGGAACCAGCTCCCGGTTTTGGTCAGTGAGGTGTACACCCTGTCTACTTTTAAGGCTAGGCTTAAAACTTTCCTTTTTGATAAAGCTTATAGTTAGAGTGGCTTAGTTTATCAGGGTGAATTGGATGGGGTAAGGGGGAGTCAGGTTTAGCCTAAACCGGCTCAGTTATGGTTGAGGTGCAAACACACCCTCCATTTCTGCTACCTGTATGGCTATAATCAGTCTGACAGAGAGATATCCCAATCCTTGTGGTTTTTAGTATAACAATGAACATCAGTGGGACCCTTTGTGGGGTGCCTTGAAACAACATTGTTGAAAATAAGCGCTGTTTAACTAAATAATCTGAACTGAAACTTTCTGTGTAGTTATGCTGCTATAGGCTTAGGCTGCTGGAGGATATAATGACTACTTTCACCCTCTTCGCTACATTCTCACACTACTCTCCAATTTTGCATTATTTGCTGTTATTTCAGCTTTTAACTTTGTTCTCTCTCTTTTCTCTTCCTAGAAGCTACACCTGGCCTGACTCTGTGTCTATCTGGGACACCTTTCTGGAGAGGGGCATCGTCCGAGCTTCTGCTGGCAACAACTTATTGCTCACCCTCTACCGATGAGCCACTTGGCCCTATCTTTCAGTGTTTAACCCTTTCTCTCTCCTAGACATGGCGATTGACTGAGCTTTTACTGTAACTAATTATATGTGCTCTCTTTCATACTCTAACCTTGAAAACTGGCTCAGAGTTTATATGTTCTTTCTTTCTAGGTGAAACGACTAAAGGAGCTACATCCATTAACATGTACTTTTCCTTCCCATAGAAAGTACCTCTGGATCAGCGCTTCTTTGTTCTCTTTGTGTCTCTGCTCTGTTCTCTCTAACCCCCAGTCGGTCGTGGCAGATGGCCGCTCACACTGAGCCTGGTTCTGCTCGAGGTTTTTTCCTGTTAAAAGGGAGTTTTTCCTCTCCACTGTTGCTACATGCATGCTCAGTATGAGGGATTGCTGCAAAGTCAACGCCTGTGACTGTCCACTGTCTCTACATGTTCATCCGGGAGGAGTGAATGCTGCAAGTCACTGACTGGATGCAATCTGCTGGGTTTCCTTAGACAGAAAAACTTTTTATCCAATTTGAATAAATAACTAACTCTGACTGCACTGTTCAATGGTTAGGACTAATTTGAATGTATGTACCTGACTTTTGTGAAGTGCCTTGAGACAACATGTGTCGTGAATTGGCGCTATATAAATAAAACTGAATTGAATTGAATTAATGCATAAATGTAGGCCTAATATATAGCATGTCCATGTACTGAACAGTACATATACTTAACACTTGGACATTGCCTCCTTTTGCATGAATTACTGCATGAATGTAGCGTGGCACAGGCAATCAGCGTGTGGCTCTAAAAAGGTGTTAAGGGTAATGAAAGGAATGCAAAAGCTGTTGCCCATATCCTAGATACGTCTGTATGTGATGTCTCTTAAGGCACTGACTCCAGCTGCAGTCCACACCTTGTGAAACTCCCCTAAACTCTTGAATGGATTTTGCTTCAAAGTCCTCAGAAGGCTGAGGTTATCCCTGTCAACTGTGTACCCTCTTCTACCAGTTTTTTTTTCCTTCCTGCTAACTTTTTATAAAAATACTTTAACATACCACTTTGTGAATAGCCAGCTTCTTCAGCAAAGTCCGTGATTGTGGAGGCCATAATATAACATTTCTGTATTCAAACTTTTATTGGTCTAACCCTCAAATTTAGAAAGACAATTTTTGGGGTTTCATTGGCTGTAACCCACAGTCCTAAGTATAATACTATGGCAGATTTGTATAGAATTCCCACCAAAGTAATTTGCTTCAGAGGACAAATGATATAATTGTCAACTTAGTATAACCAAATGCATATACTGTAACAAAAAGTTGCTTGAAGGTGTCATATAAAGTATTAATTGTTTGCATGAAAGGACAGAAAAGCCACACTGACTGATGGTAGAGTGAGCAGTAGTCATTTTAACCCTAAAAGCCTCTCTCGTTATATTAAGAGAGGCCAGATCAAATTGGATCTTTCTGTCTTCGTCTCTCAGTGGGAGGCAATTGTGGGTTTTTGTTCCCAGATTAGGGCGGGTATAGAGCTGGTTAATCCTGCCAGCGCTTCCATGTGGGAGTGGCAGCGGGGTGTCTTTGCTGTGCGACCAGCCGTAATCTAATGGTTGCGAGATTGAGCTTTATACGGGAGCACGTTCACTCACACACAGACAGAGGCGCACTGCACAAAGTCTAGGTTTGTTTCAGGATTAAAAGCATCACCTCAATGACTGATATAGTGCCACAGGCATTCCCACGGTAAGTCTGATGAGGGTGCTTGTTTGATAGCTATGAATGCTGAGCACATGTTTGTGTGTACGCGTGTTGTGTGTGGAGATATTTTCAGATGCTTCTGATGAGAGAAGCAGAAGAAGCTCAAGCCAACAAAAAGAGACAAATGTGTTCGCATTCTTTGAAACAGCTGTGTGTATTTATGAAGTTCAAGGACAGTTCATTCATTTAGTTGAGACTTTTATCTGACCATGACTCCAAAATAATACCTTACATTAACTTCTTTATTTAATTTTATTAGCAATATGGGTATTTGCTTTTGTTTCTATAAAACATAAACATGCAAATAATGTGAATGCTTAAGCAGATTGGGTTTCCTGCAACCTGCTAATATTGAGACCTCAAACACACTCACACTCACACACACCACTTTAGCCCCACTAGAGAAGCAGCTGCCCAAGCTGGCAGGCCATGTACCCCTCATTATGCTGGCCACTCACTCGTGTCTTGGCTCGGTTTCCCCTCCTTCTGCCTCTGCTGCTTCTGCTGGACAGGTAGCATCTGATTTACATTAGCCTGCTATTGATGACTTTTATTGAGCCCATTATTTACATGGAAACTTCCCCAGAGGAACATTCTTGTGCTGTGAAAAATATTATACTCTATGAAATTATTGTTAATGTCCTTTGTTGACAAGCCTTGATTTTTGTTTTGTGAAGGCTGCACTGCAACACTGACATTCACTGTTAACTGACTGAAGATGTGTTCCACTTTCTGCCTGTCAGAGGTGATTCGGAGAGGAGGACTTCAGGAGTATATGGCTCATGGACCTCTATTATCAGATAGGGAATATCATTGTAATTGAGCTCATTCGTACAAATTGTTTTCAAACAAGATCAACAGCAATTAAAAGTTTTAAAATATCAAGGAGTTCCAGTCCCTTTAATCTGCTTCTATGTGAATTGTTTAGTGTTTAATTTAATCTCCAGCACTGCACATTTTGGTATTTATGGTTTAAAAGCAATATGGGTTAGAACTATATGTTTTTTGTTTTAACAGTGACTGAAAGGTTTTGCAAATGAATGTTCAAGACAGAGAATACTGTTTCTTTTCCATCATCACATTGTCCCCAACATTCTTCAACATCTTTTACATCTCTGGTAATAAAATCCATTATATTTCACCTTTTGTTGACTTAAGTATCCTATAGACATGGAGAGGATTTATGCACGACATATAAATTACAAAGGCTTAATAAATATTGCATTCAAGCAGTCTTTGTGGTTGCACACTGATATTGTGATTAGATGTTTTGTACAGCTCATCTTTAAATCAACCCGTAATCATTCAAGGTGTTGCACCATTTTAAAGAAGTAAAATGGTAAATCAAAAGATTAAAATACACTCACCAAGTCACAATCTTCCATGAGGAGATTGAAGCCAATGTAGGATAGCCCGAACCTGCCTATGGGATCCTTCTGTGTTTGCTCCAAAATCAAGTCTTCAGTGGTAAAGCGACAGTCATCAAACAGACTGATAAAATACTGCTTGGTAGAATAATAGCATTTAGGACACCCAACTGTCCTGCATTATCCTGATTAAAGTGATATTGAAAGGTAATGTCAGAAGCTGGTCATATAGAAGATCATATATTTACATACACCTAAGGGTAAACAGGGGAGAAAAAGTGGCCCAGGAGTTTCAGACAGACCAACCCACTTTATACTGCTGGGTTGAAATTTTAATGAAAAAAAGGTCTATAAATATATATTCACATAGTTACAGTGCTGTGATTTTAGTTAGAGTGAGCTGATTTTTATTCTCTGATGGCCCATGTAATTTACAGCAACAATATATATGTATACATATTTAGTCTATAAAGGTAATCTAAAACAAAGCCACATAGGTTCTTATCTTTCAACAAAATATCTTTAAAATTAACAACTTGAACCTGACAAGATATAGGGGAAGAAAACGGAAAGCTATTGTATTTGTAAACCTACATTGCTCATCTTATGATTAACCTCTGCAGCAGCTGACTCTTTTCTGTTACATCATCCACGTTGCACACCTAATTTAATGTAATCTGAGGATGTCATTTTGGTACCTGGACTTCTTTTTTGTGATGTCAGTTTTTCCTTTAGTGTACAGTCTATTCTAACTTTTGATTCCTGTTTTTGATTCTGCTTTTTGCCATTGTTTTAGTTTTATAAGTTTTTAACAGTTTTTTAGTGTGATGTTTTTAAGTGATTTGTGCGCCTGTATGCTTCCATTCGCCTTTATTGCTTTGCCGCTGACACACCTGAATTTACCCACTGTGGGACAGTAAAGGATATTTCTATTCTATTTTATTGACAGGTAATGTTCCGCGGAGGAATGCCATGACGAGCTAGAGCCACAGCACTGTTCATGTCTTTGTTGGATAGAGAGACAAACAGGAAGATTTTAATTATGTGTCAGGGTTTGTGTAGCAGAGGACCCCGGAATGCAGACGACCAGGCAGCATGACGGTAAGTGAAATTGTTTCATTAACAAAACTTACTACAGACGGTGAAGGTAAAAACAGACATGGGCAGGCTGGCAAGACAGGCTTGGCATGATCAACAGGACAAAACATGAACAGAGAGAGTGATCCAAAATTTTTCCGCGAGGAATGAGGAGAACAGATGTGTCTATATGAATACAAACATAACTAGAAAAACATGAAACTAAAGCATAACCAGATCCAAAAACCTATACTACACTATAATGAATACATGTTGCGACAAGACACTTCCGATTCTTGACTGCTGAGTTATTAAGCTAAGTCTACAAATTTTCAATAGGGTTATGGTTGGTGCCATAGATGAACCTGAGTGTCAGCCTGCTTTATTTCAGTGCTGTAGTAAAGACCACCGAAACCTGAGACCAAGACTTTGAAGGAAGTGAAATCAAGTCCAAGACCGAGCCAATGCGGGACTATTTTCAAGAACATTGCTGTAATCATAATAACGTTGTGTTGCTTCAAATGTAAAAAATAAAAACAAACAAAAACTTTTCAAAGTTAAGGCTAATAAGGATCCAGCAGTGTTCGTGACTGATCTTAAGAAAACAAATCCCAAGACAAGACTAACTACTAAAAATGTATTTGAGACCAAGACCAAGATTTTGTTGTTGATCTACACTGAAGAATTTGGAGGTAGTCATCTATCTTCATTATGCCATCTTGCTTTTTAAGTGCACCAGCAACACTGCTATTCTCAGTTATTTTGAAACTTGGTGGTTCTTGGGTGGTTTCTGAATTTATTTTTATCTGAGAGTGATAGTTAGGGTCAGATGGGTGACACCTGCACACAAGTGGGTGTTGATACACGACATTGATCCCAAACAAACATCAGAGCTAGTTATGAACATTAAACTTCTGGACTCCACCAAACATTTTATAAAAATAGTTATACATCAAGTCAGAATTACGTGTGGTTTCTCTGCAACTTTGGTAACTGACATTTATCAGAATTAGATTGGATTAATGTATATATTTGAATCTGTATGTACAATTTTGATCCTATGTGCATTAGAAAAAATACAGAATTAATTCAAACTTGTGCACCCAGTTTTTGTTTTTGAAAATGGTTGAGGTCCAAAGTTCAACCCTATTTATGATGCATATATTGTATGTAAACTTGGCACCTATGGCAGAGACATTAGTGCTACCAAATGGATGCACCTCAAATAGTCTCCATTTTGCCCTTCAGCTCTAACCGATTAGACTTCCATCTCACAAAACAAAGATGTTGAGGTTCACATTTTTCGAACAGAGGCGTTAACCTCGTTTAGACGAGTAGTTCATTAACTAAAGGGTAACATTACACTGACTGTGTCTATTTCTAAGATAGCCTATGTATCGAACCAAAGAGACCGAAATGCACTTAGTGGTGTTTAGCCTGAAATTCAATCCTGATCTGCTTAAGTACACATTTCAGCGTGATTTTATCAGTCATGGCATTTCAGCATCTCTGTAAATCTTATCTGCAGGGCATCTCTGCAGACATTTGATTTGAAACTCACCAGGCTAGCTGCATTTGTCTTCCAGTCCACCATCAACTTAGTGATAGTTTCCTGATTGAGAGAGACAGAGTAAAAAACGATGGATAAAGGCAATAAGGCAGCCACACTCTTTCATGGAAAGTTTTGTCCTTTACCAGCCCTACATCTCAGTATCCTTCTATCCTCCATCTAATTAAAGAAGGATAGATGATCAATAGTTGAGAAGCAGTGGAAGGGGATTAGGATTAGAAATCGATGGCTTTGTTTTCTTCGGTCTGCCTAAGATAAACACTGCCTTAAGAGACTGACAACACAACGGAGAGTCTTTTACAGCTTTTCATGCTTCAGAGAGGGCACGACATCCCCTCTGTGTGGACAGATATACATCTGTTTGCAGCTTCTCACGCTGAGTTAAAAAGAGATGTTTCGATTCCTCCATCATACTGGGAAAATGGGGGATGGGCTCTGATCCAGTTTAGAATGCATGTTACACAGAGATGTTCAACTAAGACACCAAGTATTGATGTTCTGTGGGCTTTTGTCTGCATAATACATAAACTCACTTAAAGCCACTGAAAGTGAATTGCAAAAGTATTTGTGTGAGGTCCAGGTTATACAGCTCAGATCAGAAAGTGATTGCTGGTTCGCATCTAATCGCCTTTTCAAGACTCTCTGAGAATAGCTTGAGATGAATGATGAAGAGGTGGCACAACAAGCTGCAAAGGCTGAAAAGGAAAAGTGATGCTCCTAAAAACCTGAGTGGGCTGGAAGGAGTGAGGCAAGGCATTCTGGGTAGGTGAGGCTTCACCTCCCACACAGGGTTTCAAAACATACCCCCTGCTTTGATCTGTCTATGTATCCTCTCTCTCTCTCTCTCTCTTTCTTTCCTTTTCACGTGCAGACGCGCACACACATACACATATGCACAAACACACACAGTGCACACTCACCCTGTTTGTTGTGGCTTTCGCCCCTCTCCTCTTTGAAGGAACAAAGGCATTTGTCTGTGTTCCCTGCAGATGAAAGCCCAGCTTTGAGATGACCCGTGCACCTTTGGTACAGGTGCTGCCACTCCAATTTATTTATTTATTTAACATATTATTTTTCATATTGTTACGTTTATTTGTCACTGTGTTTTAATGAAGATGTCATGATGATCAGAAGCCTATTATTCCCATTCAGAGTCACAGGTGTCTGATGCGTGGACGGGAGCATGCAGCAGAGAGGAGGAGCAACGGAGAGCTGACAAAGAAAGGTATTTATCCTGTCTTGAGTTCAACTGACATGCATGAAATTGGGTTTAGGCAGATAACCCGGGCGACCACAAGTGAAGGCAACATGTAGGTCTGATGCTACTGTTGCACCATTATTTCACAGCACTGTTCTTTTTTTTTCGTGTATGGGTTAAATCCCTTTGTACTGAATGAATAGTTTTTATGTTAAAAGAACAACGTATCAGTTTTCTAACATATAACATTTCTACAAATATCGAGAAAGAGTGAATAGGGCATTTGTTCAAGGGATAATGATGAATTGATGAAACGAGGTTCTGCCAATAGGTTATAATATCTAACTTGCAATAGATAACTCTCATCGTTTTCATTTATTATGAGTAGTTTGGTTGGTCCTTGAGGCTCAAGCTAACAGCTAGTCTAAGAGTTCGAGACCAAAACAGACTTTTACCATCTTAAAATAACTCCATTCTCAAAAGCTTTATAGAAGGTTGATGCCTTAGGAACCTTTCAATGGTCATTCACATTTGCATTGGGTTATTATTTACAGAGAAGCCAGTGACGGTTTACATGGAGACAGTGTGCCATCATGGCATGCTTCCTGTCAGAAACGATGACTGAGATTAAAAAATGTAAAGTGTTCCGAGTCAGAGTAACTACCTAATAGGCACTTTAAAAATAAAGATAAAAAAAAAAACATCTAAAACCATTTATACCACAACAGTGTTTTTTGTTCTTTTTAAGCCCCATTTATTTTTATTCCAGTTACTCTGACTGGAATCTCAGTTCATGTTTCATACAAGAAGATCATTTGTAGCACCACCTCCTACCTCCACTTTTAATCTACATAACATCTCAATGCAAATGTGACAAGGACTTAAAGGTTAACTTAATATTGTTTGCAGAAACCGCTATAGTCTTTTTGAGACTGGAGTTGTTTTAATTCCATAGAAGTGGTCTTGTCCCCAGTCAGAGTAGCCGTTGTCTTCTGCCTTCACTGCCATCTAATCTGGATTCATAATAATTTAAGACACTAATAAAGTTAGCAACTGCAAGTAAAATGTTAACTGCATTTAAACTCATTAAAGTTAAAAGCAGTTCTGTGGGTTTTTAAATGTGCTCATAGATATAAATAAAAATAAAAATAATAATAATAAAATGTAATGCCCAGCTTATATGCTATTCTCAAATTTTGTCAGCCAGTTAGGACAAACAATGAATGAAAAGGTATGTCCAGTGTTTATCATTTTTCTCATGTGTTAGAGTTGAAACAAACGCTCATGTTAAGGAATGCTGTTAAAATATTTATACTTGTCGTAAAATAGCCTTTGCATAAACTAATGGATTTTGAGAACTAAGACTGGAGTTGTTTAAGGTGGTAGAAGTCTGCTAAGGTCTCTGTCCATCTCTAATTTATACTAAATAAAGACACCAAGAGAGTTTTTACTGCAGGTAAGATATTAACTGCTTATAACCTTTAAAAACAACCTCACATCGAAACTTCCCAACCCGAACTGTTCTTGTAAGGTATATGTTCATGAGCAATATACCCCTTCCTGTTAGCTAGTGAGAATGTGCATTTGGGACAATGTATTAGTGTGGATATTGCATATTAAAACAGTCTTTGCTTATCATCAGGAAGAATCATTTTGGATTGTATAAACAGGTTATTGTTTTCACTAAAACAAAATCAGAGAAACTCTTTAGAAAAAGAGAACTAATACTCTTCACACCAAACTTTTAACCAGAGTTATTTGTGACGTCATCTGGCTGAATAGTTTTGTAATATCACCTCTGTTCAGTTTCCAGTTGTGGAACAGGAATATCCGACAGATATCCGGGAGAGGTGATTGAACAGGCAGAGGTAGGAGAAAAAGGATTATGTGCTTGTAGGGATGTGTGTGTGTGTGAGTGTGTGTGTGTAAGGATAATTTCATTCCAGGCCAGTTGGTCAGGTGGCTGCTGATCCTTGTCCATCACACATTCCATCATGGCCAGACATGGCTGACTTGTCACCATGAGTGACATTAACCACTCCAGCTTATAAATAAAGCACACACATCAACAGAGTAATAGATGTGCACGTGAAATGGTTTGGACACAAACGAGGCATACTAAAGGTGGCATGTGCTCAATTGATTGTATTCCATGAAAGTATTTTTTAAAGGAACCTTTATGTGAATTTAAACTATTTTCATGGATTTACAATAACTTGCGAAAGTATTTATTCTGCCAAACTTATCCACATTATTTTTGCGTTACAAAGCCAGACCTCAGTGTAATTTAGTGTAATTTTATGTGTTAAACTAACACAAAGTAGTGCATGATAACAAAATGGAAGAAAAACTAAATAAAGTTGTTAAGTTCTTTACAATTCCTTTTTAAATTAAAACTAATAAAGTATGGTGTGAATTGGTACTCATCCCCCTTTTACTCTCCTACTCTTGAAAGAAATTCAATTCAACAAATGTCTATAAAATTTGAGTAATTAGCAAATACAGTCCAACAGTGAGTAATTAAATCCTGGTTTAAATCCAGCTGATGAGTGAAGTCCTTAAAAGGTTGGTTGAGAACCCTAGTGAACAAACAGCATCGTGTAGACCAAGGAACACAACACACAGGTCCGGGAGAAAGTTGTGGAGAAGTTTAAAGCAGAGTTAGGTTTTGAAATAACATACAACACTTTGGATATCACACAGAGCACTATTCAATCCAACAGCCCAAAACATAAAGAGCGTCAAGACTCGGCCATTTAACAAAACTGACATGCAGATTGATGACTGAGATTAATATATAATATAGAAAATTACCAAGATACCCATGGTAACTCTGTAGGAGCTGCGGAGATCAGTAGCTCAGTTGGAGGAATCTGCTGACAGAACAACTACTATTCATGCACTCTACAAATCCGGTCATTAAGTAAGAGTGGTCAGATTGTTGAATTGCTGACAGAGAGCAGAACGATTTCCCTCCACACTTTGCCGTAAGCCATACGGGGAGACACAGAAAACGTGCTGCTCAGATGAGACTTTTTCCTAAATGTAAAACGCTACGTGTGAACACACAATGTCCCTCGTGAAAGATGATGGTGGCTGCGTCATACTGTGAGAGTGCTTATCTAAAGCAGTAATTAAAGCGAAAATTTATCTATAAAATAGCGTCTCAGAATACATATGGATCTCACACTTTCCAGATTTCATTTCTGAAAAATAATTTAAAATCCATTTCTTACTTGTCCATGTCACAATTGTGCACTACCTCCTGTTGGTCACAAAAAATACCAATAGAATATTTTGTACTTGGTGATCACATGACAAAATGTGAAAAGGTTTAAGATGTATGAATATTTTGCAAGGCATTGCAGGGAAAATATAAATGGTCTGGTAGTGAGAAAGCATTATTGAATCTTGTTTGTATCTATCATCTTATTTGTAGGCTTTACAGCCTGTGCCCATAAAATAAAAAAAGCCTTACTCACTGAAGCAATAAAGATTTCATATCATTGTGTTTATATACATTAAAATGTCAGTGTTATAAGGAGGGCTGAGGGCTTTAAATACGGGCCTCATTTTAATGATCCATGAGAAACATAATAAAGAGAAATGTGTCCTACAGGTGACTTGTATTCAGCATTTGATATTGAGAAATTTAATCTTAAAAGGTAACAAAGAGAGGTCAATTTTCGATAACAAAGCAGTGAACTGATGTATCATATTTAAGATGCAGCAGCACTGAAATCTGTCCCTTTTTAGGCACTACAGTGCCATCTGGTGGACTAATCTATTGAACTTAAATATAATTTTATAATTTTAAAAATGCACCACATGGTGTAATAAGAAACTGATCAACAATAAATACACAACATAATTTTATTTTTTTTCACAGTGGTAATCAACAAACACTGTTGCCCACAAACAGGCAGGTTAACATCAGCAGTCTTGAAAACAATACAGTACAAAAGAAACTCAGACAGGGTCTAATTCTGTTATTTCAGCAGGTCACAGTTCAAAGATGCATTGCCAAGTAAACTGTTTGGAAAACTGAGGATCTTCTTTATATGTTATGCTCTATCATGCTCCATTAAACATTCAAACAGCTAAAGTAGGAGGATCTCAGTAAATTCGAATGTAAAGTTGCTTCATGTCAGTATTTCAATTCAAAATGTGAATCTGATATTTTATACATACAGAGTGAAATTGGCTATTTCTATTTTAATTTTGATGATTATGAAAACAAGCTGCTTGGTGGTGGGTGCAGTTAGCAGAAAAAATATCCTTGGTTCAAATATAGACCGGGAGCCTTTCTGCATGGAGTTTACATGTTCTCCCTTTGCATACATGGGTTCTCTCTTCTCTCATCCTCTCATAAACCAAAAACATGGATGTTAGGTTTAATGCTCTCTCTAAATTGTCCTTAGAAGTGTATAGGCACATCCATGGTTATTTGTCTGGTGTGTTTTTGTTGCCCTGTGATGGAATGGCGACCTGCCCAGGCAAGAGTTCATCAGTTTATACCAGGGGGTTGCCAGTTACAGCCCACCTTTTGCCCAATGACCACTTGAGATAGTGACCAGCCCCCCTACAACCCTGGATGGACAAGTGGGTATAGAAAATGGATGGATGACTATGAAAGCCCAATATTCAGCTTCTCCAAACCTTTTCCTTCCACTCAACTTTCCGCTAATATTCTTATATAATGTAAGGTATAATGACCGCTTGTGGCTTATCCCCCATGACCTAGATACTCCATAACTGTCTAGGCATAACATGAATTTTTTCTATTAAAATAATTTCTATTGGTTTTAAGTAGCATTCAGCTTTTAAAAAAAAATCATTTGAGGTTTTATAAGCCTTAAGCCATAGTCATCAAAGTTAACACTGATAAATTAAATTATTCAGAGTGCACTAAATATTTAGGATTTTTACTTTTAGTGCTGAATTCCTGAAATAAGTTGACTTTTTGCCAATTTTCTAATTTACTTTGATGCTGCTGTACTTCATGACTTGTTACAATACCTTTTGACAATTTGACAAAAAGAGAAATCCAATATATCTCTCCCAGTCATACATTGTAGACATGCAAACACATGCACACACAACACAACATAGCAAGTACACACTTACATGCATGTACCTAAGCACATGAAAACTGATGATTAACAAAAGATATTTTGACTTATTTAATTTTTCTTTTATATCTTGACCCAGCTACTAATATTTGGTTTTCACTTATCAATAAATATATATATATTTTAAGTCCTATTTTTCCATGATTTCATCAGAAAAAACATAAGCTGATGAGTTAATTGATAAGGCATTTTGAACAAAACCATTTGCGTTCAGATCATTTTTTAAACTGAACCACTATGCAACACAAGAGGAGTAAGACCACTGTGTATGCAAATGCTATACACTGTGTCTGAGAGTTTTTTTTAAATCAACCATATTCATTGTTAAAGTGCTAAAATTAAATTATACAGAGCAGACTCCCCGCTAGTTAAAAACAAACGCACAAAGACGTCTGGGCTAATTACTAGAGAATCAACAGGGGGGAATCAATAACACGTATTGCATAGGCAGAGCTTGGAAAAGGAATGTTTGATGCACCTTGCTTAGGATGCTCCCTCTGCAACCAAACTGTGATTTATGCACAGATTTTTGGCATTTTCAAAAAGATGGGGTTTCAATTTAGGTTTATTGATACTGTATTTATGTTGTGGGAGTTAAATCGATGATTGAACCATGAGCATGATTATAATGTTATAAGACTGAGCTTCATCGCAAACACCAAAATCGTTCACATTGCCACTAATCTGATTGTACCTCAGAATTTATGTTTCTTCACTTCAGTATGGACAAATTGTCCTGATTGAGGCAACAATATAGTCTTCCACCATATTAGCAGTAAATCTCTCTGAACATCGGTTTGAATGCATAATGCAAAGCTGCACTCTTTCAGCTGAATGCCTGATAATAAGATTTGCTGTAAGCAAAGCAGACTCCTACATGCAGCTTCAGTGGCCCGCAGTAAATCATCATTGTCCTGCTGCCTTTATCATTAAATCCCCCCAGCTTTTGTGTGTGCGGAAAAAGCCTCTGGCTCCACCCACTACCGCTGTCTTCGACTGAAATTACTGAAGGAGAAATGGAGATGATTAATTTCAGAAACAGGAGCGAGAAAATAGATACATAAATCAATTCATCCATATTTTTAGAGTTTACTATAAATCATGAATGGAGTGTTGACTTACTGTTTCACTATCCCCATCTGAGCCTCTTCTGGACTCTGAGCTGCAGTGAAAAGGAGA
The DNA here is from genome assembly GCA_036173005.1 of Crenichthys baileyi. Taxonomy (NCBI): domain Eukaryota; kingdom Metazoa; phylum Chordata; class Actinopteri; order Cyprinodontiformes; family Goodeidae; genus Crenichthys; species Crenichthys baileyi. The sequence goes on from JAHHUM010002036.1 coordinate 959,308, forward strand.
GAAAACACAGCTCTGGTCCTCCTGAGTCTGCGGTTATAAAAATAGCCAGCAGGTGGCAGCAGAAGAAGAAAAAAAGAACAGGTGAGTTATTGGGAAAAAAAAAATCAGAAAACACACCATGTAAATGTAATCCAATAAAGCTGCACAGTGAAAGTTTGTAAGATGGAGTCAACAGTGATTTCACTTCCTTGTTTACATATGACATTCAATATGACATTATCTGAAAGGAATAGTTCAGGATTTTTAATGGCAGGTTTTGATAAAAGGTTAATAACTCTCTTGGTATCTTTATTTAGGATAAATCCTAATTTACAGGAAAATCATTGGGGCCATCCTGTATGAAACATGAACTAAAAAAAGAGCATGTAAGACATTTTTGCTCAGAAAAACTGTCTAACACAAAGGTAAGGCAGTGTAAAAATCAATAAAATTTTGTTCACTCAAACCGCTGTTATATTTTATGCTTTTTACACTTCTGTACTTTTGTAATAAACAGCTACTCTCACCTGGGACCAAAAGCACCAAAAGAGTTATCTACTGCCTATGACCTTTTAACAGAATCTGACTTTAAACTTGTTTAAATTGATAGTATTTTTCAAAATATTAGTTAACCCTACTTTCAGGGGCTTTAAAATATACAAAGTGCAACTTTATTAATCAGACAGTTCCCAACACTGACAACATAGGAATCATTCCAGCCTCTTGGCTACAAACAAAAGTATTAAGGGGTCACTAAGGAGTCACAAGCCACAGTAAACCAACTACATTTCAGTGGATATAGCCTATTTTACATGAAAATACATGGACATTTTTACTGCTGGTGGTGGAAATTGAGTTTTCACATGCATTGCAGCACAAATAACTCATGAAAATGTGCATTGTTTTAACCATATTTTTTGCAGAATCATAACAGCAATGAATATGATAGTCCCACTGGAATGGCTAGCAGCATTGCTACATCTCCCAGTCTTTCAGGCTACTATAGCTACCTAGCTAGTAACTTACGTTGTAACTTGAACTAGAGTTAAGCTTACGACGGCCAAGAACTGGAGAGTACACCCAGTATCTTCCATCTGCATACTGATGGTTGGACACACAGATGAACACATGAGGGATGTGAAATGGTTACAAGATTAAACAGACAAAACAAGAGGAAATGCAGAATGAATGTGAAAAAAAGCCAAATCAAGACAAGTCAGTGATAATGACTGAACGAAAAAAAGCAGATTGAAGGGTAGAGGTCATGCTGTGCAGCTTATTTTTTGGGGACATCAGTTAGAAGCAGGAGACGCGCCTTTTTTCAGGCATCAGGCTTTAGAAATAAAGCAGGAAGAACAGCTCCCATAGTGCGTGCACACAGAGACCTTCTCACCATCATAACTCTACCACGCTATCCTGACTGGACCACTGCAAAAGGTCCAGTAGATCATAAAGAAACAGAAAGCAAGTCATCTTCACTACCTGGTCTTAACTTATTTAGAATTATATATGATTGTGACCTATCAGCTAATTTTGTAAAACTTTACTTCCTGATCTGTTTCTTTTTAATTGTTAGAGAAAAATAGAAATAACTGGGATAAGAACTTACAAAGTAAATGTCAGAAACCTGGACCTCCCCGTCCAACGAGCTGTGGCTACTGGACACCGAAAGTTGCTTTTGCGACGTATGCGGTGCTTCCTGAGGCAACTGGGGGCTTGAAGGGGCAGAGGAGGGAGGTGTTGATGGAAGATGCTGAGAGGAGCTAGTGGATGCAGGGTGAATGGGAGTGAACGCTGAGGAAGGAGTGAGAGTGGAAGCATTCAGAGACAAACCAGTAAGCTGAACAGATTGTGGAGCTGAATTCGAGATTGGAGAGGAGAGAGTTAAAGACTGAGCAGCTCCTGGAGAGGTGAGTGGTTTGGTGGATGGACGGATCCATGAAGAGAGTGTAGATGATGACTGGGCAACACATTGAGCAGAGGAGGAGGAGGATGACGCAAAGGAAGGAGGAAGGGTAGCAGAGGAATATGCAGAGGACGCACATGTAGAACTGGGGGTGGATGAAGCAACTGCACAAGTCTGATGACTGAGTGACTGTTGGCTGGAAGATGCGGTTAATGTCCTCTGTGTGAGCTCCGTGCTCTGTGGGATCTTGCTGTATAGGAAAACACAAATTAAACAGATGAAATACTACAAACATAACTGAATGCTGTAATGTTATCATTGTGGTTATGTGCATACCTCAGCTGCACTTCCACAGTTATAGTGTCCTGACGTTCACCATGAACCTCAACAAACTCTTTTTGTGATCTTTTTTTGACAGAAGAAAACAGAATGTATGAGTGCACATATACAGTGAACAGATCTCATATAATACAACTGATTATACGTAAGTACAATATTTCTGACCTGACTATGTTTGGTGAATGCATTTGTCTTCTGAAGCGTGGATGTTCTGGAGTATCAAACGGGGTGGTTGGTAGAGAGTTGTTAGATGACAAAGTGGTTGCAATAGATGCTGTCGTTGCATCTTCAAATGATGGGGGAGTGCAGGGGGGTTCTTTACCTGAAAGCCGCAAGAGTACAACATTAATGTACATGTAAGATAAGATAGGATATTTCTTCACATTCCTTTTTTTTTGTTCTGACTAAAAAAGTCACACGCCACACAGCTGTACATACAAAACAGACACACATCATGATTCTGCCCCCACCGTGTTTGACAGTTAGTACAGTGGTCTCTAGTCTAAAGCCTCACGTGGACTCATCCAAACATACTTTTGGTCATTGTTGCCAAACACCTCAATGTCTGTCTCATCTGACCACAAGAGTTTTGAGAAAGGAGCCATGATGTCATGGCTCCTTTCTCAGATTCTGAGGAGTCTCCAGGATAGCATACCATTCTCTTCCAGTATAGAAAACCTGCGGGCTCCTCTTAGGTTCTCCAAGTTCTCCAGGTTTTCCTGCCTTTCATCAGTCAGAGAGGCACGCTGTCCAGCTGATCCGGCTCCAGCACTGTACTTGGATGCAGAGAGAGCCCCTCGACCTCTCTTGGATGGAGATGGTCGTAATGCTGGACAAGAAGAATATGAATTACCTTGAAACCTTCTCAGAATGTTAGACGCTCATATAAGTCATCAAAAAGAAAAATATCTAAATATTTTTAAATGCTGAACTCACAGCAGCTTTTCCTGAAGACAACTGTGCTACAGAACTTGAAGAACCTCTCTGCATAGAAACTAGGCCTGTGGACCGACACTGTGTCCTGTGATTCAATAAAAGACAACAGTGTTTATAATTAAGTCCCGCTTTCCAAAAACAATGAAAATTGATAGACTTAACACAGTTAATTAGTTTGTATAAATATACAGCTTAATTTATATTGATGTACTTAAATAAAGAGAATTAAAAGCAGCCACATGTAAACTACTTACTCCATCATGGATGAGAGACTTCCAAGAGTGTTCCAGTTTTTTAATCAGCCTGTCAGACAAGACAATTAAATTTAATCGACTTGCATAGCTGCATTTATGTGCATTTTAAATTATAGTTAAAGAGTGGTTTTATTATTTGGTCCCTTCCATCTCCTTGCATCATCATATTGCTATTTACAGTGCATTGAAAGTTATTCATACTGTTTTGTCACGTTGCAACCAAGAACTTCATTGTAGGTCAACAGAAATGATGCATGGTTTTCAGTTTCCTCCCTGGCATGTCTGCTACAGGGGTTGGACAATGAAACTGAAACACCTGGTTTTAGACCACAATAATTTATTAGTATGGTGTAGGGCCTCCTTTTGCGGCCAATACAGCGTCAATTTGTCTTGGGAATAACATATACAAGTCCTGCACAGTGGTCAGAGGGATTTTAAGCCATTCTTCTTGCAGGATAGTGGCCAGGTCACTACGTGATACTGGTGGAGGAAAACGTTTTTTGGATACAATCCGGGTTAGCACCCGAACATCCCTTTCAGACAGCTTCCTCTTGCGTCCACAGTTAATCCTGTTGGATGTGGTTCGTCCTTCTTGGTGGTATGCTGACATTACCCTGGATACCGTGGCTCTTGATACATCACAAAGACTTGCTGTCTTGGTCACAGATGCGCCAGCAAGACGTGCACCAACAATTTGCCCTCTTTTGAACTCTGGTATGTCACCCATAATGTTGTGTGCATTTCAATATTTTGAGCAAAACTGTGCTCTTACCCTGCTAATTGAACCTTCACACATTGCTCTTACTGGTGCAATGTGCAATCAATGAAGACTGGCTACCAGGCTGGTCCAATTTAGCCATGAAACCTCCCACACTACAATGACAGGTGTTTCAGTTTCATTGTCCAACCCCTGTATGTTCCTTGGTCTTTATGAACCTCTAAGGCCTTCACAGAACAGCTGGATATATCAGAGATTGTATAACATAGAGAGGGGACCTTTAAAGGCAATCAGTTAAACTGGATTTAATTTAGAGGTATCAGAGTTAATCATGACCATTTTTAGCAGTTTCTTAAATTTTTTTGAGTATGTGTCATGCCTTAATTACTGCCCCCCTTAACTCAAGTACTCATACACAAAGGATCAATTTGTAATTTACATTTAGATGTAGATTTAAACAAATTTCATAATTGTTCATAATAGTTTTTTGTTAATCATTTAGGGAGATGAGATGGAGGTCACAGTCAAAACTGTATATTACTCCTCAGAATGATGATGCAGTGAAGGTTAAAGGTTGCATCAGGGGGGTTCAACTCCAGTCCTCAAGGATCAGTATCCTGTATATATTAGATGTGTTCCTTCTCCAACAAAACCAATTCAAGTTCTGCAGAAGCCTGCTAATGATTCATTCATTGGATTCAGGTGTGTTGAACCAGAGAAAGATAAACCATACAGGGTACCGGTTCTAGAGGACTGACTTTAGACACAACTGGGTTACATAATAAACACCAGACCATGATTTTGCCCCTTAAAAATTGTTTTTTTTTTATGTATTGTAAGCAGAGTGATTAAAAAGCAAAGTGCAATGTATGATTCTAGCTGGTAGATTTTGTTTCTCTTTTCTTGAGTAACATAGTAAATAAAATGCAACAAATAAGCTCGTTTTCTACCTGTAGGACTGCAGAATGTCAATAATCCCAATGAACAGCAGGAGGCTCTCTCCCTTACTTCCCACTGCTGGGATACCTCCCATACTAGACAGGAAAAACAACTTGCTATCAGATTTAAATACTATATGAGGATGACAGTGAATATTATGAAATAGGGACCTACGTGTCATCATGTTCCAGCGTGTCCCTGCATGTGGACCCCCCCTGTATGGACTCTATAGCAGTGGAATACAAAGCCCTCTGTCCTGTGGGCTTCTTCTCATCGCCGCCTCCTGGTGGTGAGTCTTGGGATTGCTGTTCTTTCTCTGCTAGGCTTTTGTTATGGATGCCAAGCAGCAAACTGTAATCCATAATCTTAAAACTCTCCAGAACCTACCATGAAAAACATTGTGTTTTAACATATTTTTCTGACAACATAGATAAAATGTTTAGCGTGAATTTAAACATAACCTTCTCTGTCTCACATTTTTTGTTTTTTCTACTTTATCTAGGAACCCTTTATGCATTTGCCCTCTTTGCATTCTTTCTCACCAGGCAATCTCTTTGCAGTGTTTTGACCAATGCGTTGAACGTTTCCTGATCCAGAGTGAGGCCCTCAGGAACGTCACTCAGAAAATCCAGGTCTTTATACGTGGGTTTAGACTTCTCTCTTTCCTTCTTGGATGCTTGCCTCTTGTACGTTGAGCCCTTCAGGTCAAACTTGAGGTGCATGCGAACCGAGCGTGGTAATATATTGTTCATCACAATTATTCGAATGTTCTTGCCTCCACATTGAACGCAGTAAAGGCCAAAAAACTTGGGCAGCAAAGTGCGGGGGTTCTGGTTCAAGTTCTGGTCGACGAGTTGAAGAACACAGACAGACAAAAAGGAGACAAAGCATATTAGTGGTAAATGGATTTGTGTCCCATTGGAGTTTGCACCTGCCAGTGAGCGTGACCTCATCAGGCCACAGCACAAGCCTGTGTGCATGCTTAAATCCTCACAGAGAACTGGGCATGTCTGTGAGCTTTGACCTACCCCAAAGTCACCTTCTCACGTCACAGCTGACAGAGGGCCAGCACCAGGGGGTGGATAAAGAGGATAAACATGACTAGAAGATTCTGTTGCACTGCACCGCTTAAGTATAAGGCCATGTACACAAACAGCTCACTATCATTACTGCTCTTAAACATTCAACGGTAGATTTCTACAGGGCTTTGAAAAAGTATTTGTCAAGTTACAGATTTCTTCAGTTTTTTGCTTGCTTGTCACACCTAAATGTTATGGATCGTGAAACAAACTTTGAGATCAGACAAAGATAACCAAAGTAAACGCAAAATGCAGTTTACAAATGATTAATTCATTTATTAAGTGAAAAAATCTATGTAAACCAACCAGGCCCTATGTAAAAAATACTCAACCACTAAATGGAATAAATGGTTGCGCCACCTTTGGTGGGCAACAACTCCCATCATGCATTTGTGATAACTGGCAATGAGTTACATCGCTGTGGAGGAATTTTGTCCGACTCCTCTTAGCAAAATTGTTGTAATTCAGCTACATTGGATGTTTGTTGAGCATGAATGGCCTATTTAAGGGCAAGCCACAGAATTAAAGTTCAGCCTTGGACTAGGCATCTCCAAAACCTCCATGAGTTTTTTAGAGGTAGACATGCCTGTTGCAAACAAATTGATGGCCAGCAGTGATTGTTGTCTTGGAAGGTTCCTGTTTTTCGTTGTTGAATTATGAACACTGACCCTAACTGAGGCAAGTTAGGCCTGTAGTAATTCAGATGTTGTTTTGGGTTCTTTTATGACCTCCCAAATAAGTCATAGAGGAACCTTTGGAGGACTTTTGGTAGGCTGTCCATTCATTGGAATATTCAGCACTGTTTCATTTTTTTCTCCATTGGTAGATAATGGCTCCTGCTGTGGTTCATTCCAGACTGACAAATGTCATTGACTTCATTTCTGTTCTTGAATGACCTTAATTTGGGGCATGATGTCTGGCATGTTGATCTTTATTCTACAAGTCAGGCAGTATTAAGGCATAGGTGTGGCTAATGAAATTGAACCACAAAATGTGGTTAATCAGTTAAATCATAAATTGGGGTATATCTTCATATATTTTCAGATTGGTCTGGATAACCTTTTTCCCCCAATAAATGAATTGTTCATTTGAAAACTACTTTTTATATTTACACTTTCTGTTATTGAAATGTCTTTGATGATATGAAACAAGTGGTACAAAAAAGCAGGAAGAACAAAGAAAAATCAGCAAGGGGAGAAATACTTTTTCAAAACACTGTACCAAAGCCAAATATTAGAAACACCTCTACAGAAAACGTTTTTAAAGAATTCTTATTTTCTTACCATATAATATCCAGGGAGCAATTTCTGCAGAAATTCAGCCTCCTTGTGCAGAACAGTTTTGATGATAAACTCGTCGTCACTGGTCACATAGAATATGGAGCCGCTCGCTCCCGGGTTGCTCAACTCAATCAGTGGCTCATTACACAGCGAGTACTAGGTGGAGAGATAAAGGACAAATAGATTAAAATTTGGCCAGCAGAGTCTGCTGCTTAGATTTATAGCATTTGAAAATACAAACACAACTCAACTGTTTTACCTGCTTTAAATGGGTAAATTATCATTTTAAATTTATTGATGACGATTTAAGTTTAAGAATGATGTGTTTATCAGCTACAATGTCTATACAACTGCTCAAAATACTCAATTAATCTATAAGACACTAAGAAATCATTCCTGTGACATTAATCAGGACACACAGGAAGTTTTGTTTTAAAGAACTAAATGGTTTACATCCACTCATGGCTATGGATGTCATTCATTTTGGACTTTTTTTCTTTTTTAAAGGGTGGAATGATGAAACAACAAACATGTTCAAAGAAATGTAAGTATAAAACCTGGTTTCACAGTTTATTGTTAATCATCACTAATCCACACAGTGGTCAAAATATGTACTCACAACTCTACTAGTATTTGAATAAAAGTCTATTAGGAAGTTGTATCTCAACCACACAGTTTTTATTTATTTTGTTTTTGCGATCCAGCGATATCTGACCATACGTCATTTAAATTTGTTGGTTTCCTGGCACCTGCTCTATTTGTAAGCATATTCCTCAGTTTTCAGTGTACTCAAAGTCTTGTTGGCCATCTTTCTCTAATTCAAAATGAGTTTTGATGTGTTTTAGGGCTCATTATCCAACTTAAATACCTAACTATGTCCAGATATTAGCCATCTACTGGTGATTTAAGAAGAAGTTGAATAATTTGGAGCCAGTCCTCCTCCTGTATTATTAAATTCATTTGATGCTATGTACCAATACCACTGGCAGCAAAGCAGTCCCACAGTATGATATTTCCCCGCCATGCATCATAGCTGATACAAGTTACTCTTGTTTAAAAGCTTCAAATTGGGCAAATAGCTCAATATGTGTCTCCTCTGACCACTTTTTATATGGTTTAATATTAACCATAGCTATGTCTTTGTATCATTATGCTTATCGACTCTGGGCGAGGATGGTTCCTCTGTGTCTCTCCTCCCAAGGCCATACTATGGCTGAGTTTGCAGCTGTGTGTGGGGAGAGAAACAGTACCGTTCGTCCTCACTAATATTTCTGTTACCCCCTTTTCTCCTTAAAGATAAAAGGGTTGTCCTAGCTCTGTGGGAGCAGAGCAGATCTGATTTACTGGCACATGCTTTGCCCTCATCTTGTACAAGATTATTTTAATAAATCTCACTGATTTACTGATTGAGTTCTTACCATAACAGTGCTTTGGATAATATAATTTTTCCACAACACTGTTCGTCTTTAATAATCTCACCAAAGATTCTCCGTTGGATTTAGGTGTGTTCTTTGACTGGGTTATTCTAACACATGAATTTGTTTTGATCTAAACCATTTCCTTGTAGCCCTATCTGTATGTGTAGGTTTGCTGGAAGCTGAACCTCCACCCCACTCTCAAGTCTCTTGTAGCCGTTGACAGGTTTTCTTTCGGGATTCCCTTGTATTTTCCCATGTTTCTTCCTATGAACTCGAACAAGCCTACTAGATTTTGCATGAAGGCCAAAAGTTCAATTTTACCTTTTCTTCCACATATTTGCTGTGTCCCTTACATGGCTTGAAGAAGACACAGCACCAAGCAGTCAATTTAGGTGGACAGTTCATGTCTTGGTAGGTACTGTAAAAAATTGCATCGTACTATTTCTTTTTTCAGATGATTGATTGAATCACACACTGGTGGGCTAATTATGTGATTTTTTAAGTCATTGGATTTTATTTAGAGGTTTTGAGTAAGAACGGCTGAATACTAATGCATAAAACATTTTTAAGATTTGTATTTGTTAAAAAGTTTCAAAAACCCATTTAACTTCCACTTCATATAAAATCACAAAAACATCTTGAAACTTTTGTAAGTTGCGTTGCAAAATGAGAAAACGGGTATGAATACTTCTGGAATGCATTGTAATACTGTTGCACATCGCTTATAGTACACACAGATAAATAGCTGTATAGATGCCATTATAAAATATGAATTACTGTGGATGGTAAAGACCTCACCAGGTAGTCGTCTGGCCGGATCCCAAACAGCTCCCTGAAGTAGCGGAAGGCCACGGGGGCATAGGTTTTGAACCTGAAGTCTAGGAAGTGATGGGCTGGAGTGAGGTTGCTGCCTTCACTGTAAGAACCCGTTAGGACCAATACATTTAATATAAGATGAAAATTAGAGTAAATTTCAATTTATGTGACCCCACCCACCTGGGGAAGAAGATGCTTTCCACCACATAGAAATCTTGCATGAGGACATCTCTCTCAGGCTTGGAGCTGAGGTTGCCAACGGTATATCCGATCCCCAACTGGATTGCCCCTTTCAAGGCAGATGAGGTGGTCTGAAGGTAGAGAGTGGAGAGAGTAGGTGGAAAGTAGCTAGATAAGTATGATAAGTATAGGGAAGATAAAATAAGTATGAAAGCAAAGAGAATTTTAAACAAACAAAATAAAGTTCACTTTTTTGTATGTTGTCTCTCCATAGGCATCTACTCTCCTGTGGCCAATCTTCTTCTCACGAGTTGGATCTGTTCCAAACAGGGATGGCATCTAAAACCAGAAACAAACAGGAAAGCTGGTGTGAATGTGACAAAGACTGTGCAAACAACTTCTAATGGCCCAAAAGGTTGAGTTAAATTATGAAAGAATCTAAAAGAGAAGGTAGAATAAGCCCCAAGGTAAGATGAGACGAGTAGGTGTATCGTCTGAAGTAGCCTCTCACCTCTGTTATTTGAACCTTTTGGGTTGAATCTGTAGACACATAGGAAAGGCGGATCAAAAGGTGCCTACATCAATGCATTATTAAATATTATTTGTTATTTATCAGGGTACAGCAGCTCTAAATTCAAGCTTGTGGTATTGGTGAATGTCACCCATGTAAATTAGACTTCCCAGGTGGGTGAACATTTATACCACGGGTAATGTTTTCCTGCAAGGAATATTTACTGGCAAATACATACAACAACAGGTCTGAATAATATCTTAACTCCAAATGGGTCAATTTACAATCTTTCATTACCCTTGCTTCAGATAAATTTGTGCTTTAACTCACCAGCAGAATCGTTCACCACTTACAGGTTACAAGTTTTTTGATGATCCAGCCAAAAACGTGTAAAACCTTGAGCAAAAGGAGCCAAAAGCAAGACCTCTTCTCAACCTCGATGTCTTCTGTTTTCTATTTCTGGATCAGTGAGATTTGAGATTTTGCACAGG